>CM076576.1:517327989-517927989 GCA_034641835.2 Pinus albicaulis
GGCCTAGCCTCTTTTAGTTATTATATTATTATACACTTTTGATATATGATGCGAGAATGTTGTCCTTGATGGCAACCCACTTAATGGAGATAAAGACATGAGATTGTCGACATGTGTTGTCCTTGATGGAAAACCACCTGATGAAGTTATTATTGACTTGATGGACTTGGTAAATGATGTAAATCTGATGTGATATGATGTTTGCTGACAATATGATGCTGGGTGTTGTCCTTGATGACAACCCACTTGATAGAGTGTTGTCCTTGAATGGCAACCCACCCGATGAAGTTGTGCTTGATAGAATATGTCTTGATGAACCTGTTTAAAGATGTAAATCTGATGTATCTACAGAGAGTACAGAAGGTAATGAAGAAAGGAATTCAATATGTGCTAGATCTATGATGAAAAGAGTATGTCTCAAGGCATACGCGGATTTGTCTAGGAGAAGTCGCGTATGCACGCTGGAAACAACGTGCCAAGTCGCGTATGGGAAAAAGCGCTCATAAAGTGCAAAACCAGGGGGTAACCACCATGGTATTGACCCATTGTATTGGGTAATGATTCGTCTAAATGACCCCGTCCAGGAATACCATCGGAAGTAATGTGGTTTTGGCTCATGGTATTGAAAAAGGGTAAACCTATATAAAGAGAAGAAATTCATTGTGCAAATAATGAGTGTGGGTGCAAGATGTCTGAGCTTGAATGAATACTTCTCTCTGAAGTATATCTGAATGGAAAGGGTTACAGTTGAATGATAGATCTGATTGCATGATGCACCAATGATGAAGAAGGGTATCTAGATCTGAAATGTACTTGTATTTGCTAGATCTGTTTAGGGGATGATTAGATCTGAGAAGAGGCAAACATCTGTCTGAAGTAAAGGGTAAAATCTGAGTAATGTATCTGTTCTGAAGAATTGCAATGCCCTAAATGTCTGAAGAACCATACGCTAGTTCGCCGCAGAAGAAGCGCGTATATACGCGGCTTTGCTGAAGAGAAAGCGCGTATGCGCAGTGAAATCAGCTCTGTAATTTGTACAGAAGTATACGCGGGTTGATGTGATTGGAAGCGCGTATATACGCGGTATCAGTGAAAGGAAAGCGCGTATTCAAACTAGGGTTTGCTGAAGCAAGGGGTATGAAATGTCTGATCTGTTCTGCTGTGTTACTGCTATCTGTGAATGATGTATTCTACAGTTCTGGGTTGTCTGAATTGATACGTTTCAGTTTGATGTATGATTGAGCTTAAATGTATGGAGTGGGTCCAGTCTGAAAATATGATGAAACGTGGTCTCCAAGTGGTGTCCTAAAGGAAGCTTTGGATCCAGTGTGAAAATTGATGAAACGTGGTCCATAGAGGTGCTGAGGGTTGTAGCCTTCAGTCAGGGGGTAGTAGCTCCCTTCCGGGAGAGGCTGGTAAACGAGATCAGGGGGTCGTAGCTCCCTTCCAGGAGAGAGAGAGAGAGGTGCAGTGGCAAGTGGGGGTTGGGCTCCCTTCAGGAGAAATTTGGTTAACAAGTGAAGGTGGGTGCCTCGTCTTTGGTAGATGCTGCAGCATATGTTGTAAGATGTTTTCTCTATATGACAGTATTGAAGGTGAGCAGCAGCCAATCGGTGGTTTTCTCCGAGCAGGTTTCCACCTAAAAATCCTTGTGTTCATGTGTGATGCTTTATGTGATGTTTTATTGATTCTTCTTGCACATGTTTGTTGATAGAAGCATACGATGGACTGAATGATGGAATGATTTAAGTGAAGAATTAATGACATAATTATATATCTATGTATACGTGAGTTTCATAAAGAGTATCCGCGTATATACGCGAGTCTGTTTCAGGAAAGTAGCGTATGGGTTTTAGAAGCAAGAAAAAGTAAAAGTTTTGAATATCTTAGGTATCTTGATTCACCCCCCTCTCAGTATTTTTCCCAACAATTGGTATCAGAGCAGGTCCTTCTGCAGAAGCTTGATCACTTGAAGGAGATCCGTCGAAATGGGAAGTCATGAAGGGGTAATGTCTATAAGGCCACCTCTATTCAATGGAAATAATCTGTTATTCTGGAAGATACGAACAAAAGCATATATGCAAAGTCTTGGTGCAGAAGTATGGGCAATCGTGGAAGGAGGTTATCAGTATCCAGCAAGTATTCCTACTGATGCAGCAGAAAGGAAGAAAGTAGCAATCAATTCAAAAGCGATGAAGATATGTATTAAGACATAATGAATGGGAATTGTATAAAGTGATGCGATAAAATTCAACAAGAAACAGGACAAAATGTTGTGACTACAAAGGAAGTCTAAAGGTAAAAAGTGCAAAACTCAAAACTCTTAGAATTGAATATGAAAATTTGAAGATGCATAGTGATGAGAGTGTTGCCAGTTTCTTTCTTCGTCTGGATGATATTGTAAATCGAATGAGAAATTTAGGTGAAACCATAACTGATACTACTCTGGTGGAAAAGGTCTTAAGATCCTTGACTTCTAAATTTGACTCTAAAGTTTCGGCTATTGAAGAAAGGCAAGATCTGCAAACTCTTTCTATTGTTCAATTGCATGGTATTCTGACTACTTTTGAAATGAGACAAGGAGGTCCTTCCCAAATCAGAGAAGCTGCTTTTAAGGCATCTACAAGAGGAAAAGAAAAGGAAGTGGTCAAAGAATCTAGCTATATATCCGATGAAGAAGAAGCGAATTTCGTGAGAAAGCTCCAACTAGGTACTGGAAGATTCAAAGGTAAGCTTCCCTTCAAATGCTTTGAGTGTGGAAAAGTTGGTCACTATGCTGCTAAATGTCCTTATAGAGAAAAACATGGTAAAGGGAAACAATTTGAAAAGAGGAAGAGTTATTATGCGAATGAAGATGATGATGAAGTGTCCAGTGAAGATGAAGAAGATTTTGACCAAGCTCTACAACTGCTCATGGCAAAGAAGCAAAAGAAGAAGGCTACTCGAAGCAAGGAGATATCACAGAAAACATGTATAGCAGAAATTGAAGAAGATGAATCAGGTAGTGATTGGGGTCCTTGTAATCTTCTTTGTGCAAGCAATGGTGTAGATAGTGAAAGTAAAGTTATGGATCTAGAAGAAGCTCTCAAGATTAAAGTTGAAGAACTACAAAGTTCATCTAATAAGCAAGAATCTATCTACAAAGAGATGATCTCTCAAATGAAAGAACAAATAGAAATGTTGAATGGACAGGTGGACAAGTATCAAAGGTTTCATACTTATGCATCCAATCAAATTAAAGAGCTAGAAGCAGATCTTGAAAAATCAAACAAGAAGAATGAAGGCCTTGAAGCTGCAATCATCTCTCTGCAAGAAGATCTAGAAGCATCAAGTAAGAAAAATAAGGAACCTCTACAATCATTTGAAAAGGAAGGCCTTGAAGCAGAAATCATCTCTCTCAAAGAAGATCTGGAAAAATCAAATAAGAAGAATGAAGAGCTGGAACAAACATGTGAAGAAAACGAAAATTGGCTAAAAGAAGAGATTCTAAATCTGAAGGATCAAGTAGAAGATGGAAGAAGGAAAGAAGAAAGCATGACAAAGCAATGTCAAGCCTTGGAGGTTGAGGTAAACATTCTGAAAGGTAAATTAGAAGAAAAGGTTAAACTTTTGAGGTTTCAAGATAGTACTAATATTTTGGACAATATTCTGAGTAATCAAAGGTCTCCTGCTATCAAACTTGGTCTTGGTTTCCATGAGACTGTTAAAGGAGAATCTAGCTCACAAGGAAGTGCTAAAAATTCAGAGGATGTCAATGCAAAACCTGAAGTGTTGAAAGAAACAAAAGGTCAACCAACAATGATAAAATCTCAAAGGAAATCAGTCAATAAAGTTGAATGCTTTAAATGTCATAATTATGGGCATGTTGCAGCAAATTGCAGGAGCAGATCATTTCAGCCTCAATCAAATAGTTCCTACATAGAAAGGTACTCTGGTTTCTTCAAGGGATATTGTTTTTCATGTAACAAGTATGGACATAGAGCAGCTGATTGTAAAAGGAGGAAGAATAGAAACACTCATTATGATTCTTATGTTTATTTCTCTGGCCACATGAGATGTTATGCTTGTAACAAGTATGGACATGTAGAAAAAGAATGCAGGATGAACAGATCTGGGAAAGTGGATAACTTCCAGCACTCAAATAGAAAGTTCAAGCAAATTTGGAAAAAGAAGGAGGACCGATCAGAAACGTAGGGAATTCAGACCCTACTGCAGTCATCCGCTTCTGGAAGCTTACTTCTCTAATTGACTGCAGGAATGATGTGGGATACATTATGAGATCTAGTAATGTATCGTCACAGGGGGAGCAATGCATGATGACTCTCATGGTTGATTTGATTATTCTGGTTAGGTTTACTTCTGACAGCGCATCTGATGTGAAAAGGACAGGTACAGGAGGTACAAGCTCATGAGGAAATGAAGGAAGATGAAAAATTTTCTATGCTTCACTTTCCATACGCGGGTTACATTAACAAAAGTCGCGTATACACGCGAGTTCTAGCAGACACAGTCGCGTATTCATTGATGATAAGAGAATTTATCTGATTGCTGAAGATCTGGAGCAGAGGCTCAGGGGGAGCATCAGTCTGACTGTTAATAACTGTGTTATTGACTCAGAAACAACGTATTTTCTCAGTTCTAAATAATGATATGATGCTTAATGTCTTATGTTGAAGATTATGGATGTGTCTTGTTTGCTTGTTAAATGAAGAGTATTCGTTGCTGAAGTGAAGGACTTATAACTCAGAGATAAGGACAGGTCATGCAGAAATTGTTCTTGATGACCTTGATGAACATATTCGGGTTACTAGGATTGGGAGGGCAGTTTGGGGGCAATGAGGTTGAATACTAATGATTGCATTGTTGGCACTATAGCATTGCTTATTCTTGGTTATTGTGATACTCATGCCCAAATGATGATGACTTGGTATATGGTTTATTATGATGAGATTTTAAGATACTGTTTCTTGAAATGTATCTTTTATGCTCACACATGGATGAGTTGGAAGTCGTTTGATTGAGGAAATCAGATGTCTGAGTTTGTTACTATGGTTGAGACCTTTTCCCTACATATGTTACTTCATGTTAAGTCTTAAAGATCATGGTGATATTGGACCACATGGATGATTGCTTGACACTTATTTGAAGATGTTGTTCTGGTATGATAATTTCTCTTGGAAAGAATGTATTGAAGCTGCAAAGAATCTGAAGGCTTGGTTACTATTGTGCTGATGCTACAACCGTTGGATGACGCTTGAAGACACAACTACACTATTCTATCTATCTGTAGTCCAGGGAAGCATTCAAATGTCTCAGAAAGAAGCTGAACACTATCTTTGCCTTACAAAGAATCCGATCTGGTTGAAATTTAGAAGATGTCTTGGGATACGCGGGTTTACTGAAACACAGTTGCGTATGTACGCTATTTTCTGCACAGAAAACCGCGTATGTCTGATTGCTGACAATTGTTTCTTGGGGTCAGCTCTTTTCAGCACAGCTGCAGTGCTGTTTGGTATCTCTGATACTGTTTGGTATCTCTGGTGGTGTTCCAGATCTCATAATTCTGTTTCTAATGTTTTGATGAAGATGTCTTGATGATTTGTTGGTGGAAGTTTTCAAGATGTACAAACTAAGGGGGAGCCTTAGTCTTTGGACAGATTGCTTGATTGCACAAATTCAGGGGGAGCATTAGATTTGCTGAGTATAATGCAGTGTAGGCATTATGATGATTCTGAAATATGTTCTCTTTCTTGAGGACTTTCTGGTGTTGGTCTTAAAAGTCATATTTGTAGTTTGATGAAAAGGTCTTGTTGAGACCCATGTTGTAAAATTGTAATATTCAGTCATGTAAGGACTTGTCATTTTTGTAAACCCACTTGGTTGGGTAGCTGAGTCAAATTTTTGTAAACCCACTTGGTTGGGTAGATGAGTTGAAATGTGTAAACCCACTTGGTTGGATACTTGAGTCTTATATGTAAATCCTCTTGGTTGGATACTTGATGTAAGTATGAGTCTTTTGGTGATAGGAGGTTCATAGAGTCATGTATCTCATTGAAAAATATTCAGCATGAACTCAGGGGGAGCTTTGCAGAACGCTTCTTCCACATGAGGAGAAAAGGGGGAGAGTGCGTTGGTTTTGATCTGCTGGCTTTGTCCGTTGCCCTTGATGTCAAAGGGGCAGAGTGACATGGTGTGTGAATGAAGATAATGATGTACCCTTTGCCCTTGATGTCAAAGGGGGAGAGTGACATGGTGTTTGAATGATGCCAAAAATGGAGAGAGTGACATGGTAAAAATGGGGAGAATGACATGGTGTCATTGTATTCTTAATGTATCTATCTGTTGTGGTAACCAAACACCATCGTGGTTGCCATCAAGTCCAAAGGGGGAGATTGTTGGAAATATGATGCAGAGTGTTGTCCTTGATGGCAACCCACTAAATGAAGATGAATACATGCGACTGTTGACATATGTTGTCCTTGATGGAAAACCACCTTATGAGGTTATTCTTGACTTGATGGACTTGGTAAATGATGTAAATCTGATGTGATATGATGTAATATGATGCTGAGCGTTGTCCTTGAAAGGCAACCCACTTGATGAAGATGATGACAACTTACTTGATGAAGTTGTGCTTGATAGAATATGTCCTTGGTAAAGAAAATCTGATGTATCTACAGTGTGAACAGAAGGCAATGAAGAAAGGAGTTCAGAATGTGCTCAAAATATGATGAAAAGAGTATGTCTCTTTGTATACGCGGATTGGCCTAGGGGAAGTCACATATGCACGCGGAAAGGAACGTGCAAAGTAGCGTATGGGCTAAAGCGCTCAAAAAGTGCAAAACCAAGGGTAACCACCATGGTATTGACCCATTGTATTGGGTAATGATCCGCCTAATTGACCCCGTCCAGGTAGTTTTGGGCTCATGGTATTGTTTTGGTCCATGGTATTGAAAAATGGGCTCATGGTATTGACAAAGGGTAAACATATATATAAGGAAAAGAAATTCATTGTGCAAATCATGAGTGTGGGTGCAAGACGTCTGAGCTTGAATGAATACTTCTCTCTGAAGTATATCTGAATGGAAAGGGTTACACTTGAATGATAAATCTGAATATATGATGCACCAATGATGAAGAGGGATCTAGATACGAAATGCACTTCACTGTCACATGAATGCGCATGGAAGGCTTTAGATACGTGATGAGGTGAACATCTGGGCGAACATATCATGTTTAATGCGAAGTAAATCATCCTAGTCCATGCGAATGTGAAATCCGATGAGAAGTATCACACTCTGTGACAGTTGAATATCTATGTATAGCCCGCGGAGGAAGCGCGTATACACGCGGCTTTATGAAGTAAAGCGCGTATCTCATAATAAAATATACAGGGTATCACATTTGGTTTTATGGATAGACGCGTACAAGACGCGATGAAGGGGAAAGCGTGATATCTGGGCTTAGGGTTCTTTGAGAAACGAGGTATGAACTATCGATTTGTTAGTATGTTCTATGGAAGTAAATGTTGGAAATATATCATTGGTGATGTATGTTTGTGCTTAAAAAGTATGGAAAGGGTCCAGTATGAAAATATGATGAAATGTGGCCTGCAAGTGGTGTTCTATTGAAGTTGTTGGATCCAGTGTGAAAATTGATGAAACGTGGTCCAAGGTGGTGCTGAGGGTTGTAGCCTTGATCGAGAGGTATGTGCTCCTTCAGGTGGTACAGTAACAGAGATCCGGAGGGTCGTGGCTCCCTTCGGGGAGGGTGAGTAAGCAGTCGGGGGTTGGGCTCCCTTCCGGGGGAGAGAAAATTTAGTGGCAGTATGAGGTGGGTGCTGCGTCTTTGGTAATCTGCTTGACATATGTTGTAACATGTTTTCTACACTTAATAAATATTAAGAAAATTTCTTGTTAAAATTTCTGACGGTGTGATTTTCTCTGACTTAGGTTTCACTAAAAATCACGTGTAGATGTGTGATGCTTTGTGTGATGGTTATTCTGTTCTTACTGCACATGTTTACTGCTTATTGAATATCTGATGAATAAATGATGGAATGGTTTAAGTGAAGATTTAATGACATATCTAAAACTGTTTATTGAACATATGATGAATGAATAATGGAATGATATAAGCAAAGAACTAATGACATAATTAGATCTCTATGTATACGCGAGTTTTATGAAGGATATTCGCGTGTATACACTAGTTGTCTTCAGAAAAGTAGCGTATGGGTTTTGAGGAATGAAAAAGTAAAAAGTTTTGAGTGTACGATCGTGCGGTTCACCCCCCCCTCTCGATGTTTTCCCAACAATTGGTATCGGAAACGGAAGGTCCTTGTGCGGAAGCTTGATCGGCAAGAATCGTCGCAGTGGGAAGTCGAGAAGGTAGTGTCTATAAAGCCACCTCTATTGACCAAACGATAGGATATTACGGAAGGTACGTACAAAAATGTACGCAAAGTCTTGGTGCGAATCAACAGAGCAATCGTGGAAGAAGGTTATCAATACCGGCAAGTATTCCTACGATGCAATGAAGGAAAGTATGAAACCAATGCCCAAGCAGTAAATGCCTTGTTAGGAAGCATGTATGAATCAGAATTTGCTAAAGTGATGCGGCTACATTCAGCAAAAGAAATATGGGACAAAATCATTCTGAGCTATGAAGGAGATACAAAGGTAAAAAGTGCAAAACTCCAAACTCTTAGAATTGAATATGAAAATTTGAAGATGCATAGTGATGAGAGTGTTGCCAATTTCTTTCTTCATCTGGATGATATTGTAAATCGAATGAGAAATTTGGGTGAAACCATAACTGATACTACTCTGGTGGAAAAGGTCTTAAGATCCTTGACTTCAAAATTTGACTCTAAAGTTTGAGCTATTGAAGAAAGGCAAGATCTGCAAACGCTTACTATTGTTCAATTACATGGTACTCTGACTGCTTTTGAAATGAGACAAGGAGGTCCTTCTCAAATAAGAGAAGCTGCTTTTAAGGCGTCTACAAAAGGAAAGGAAAGGAAGTTGTCAAAGAATCCAGCTATATATCTGATGAAGAAGAAGCGAATTTCGTGAGAAAGCTCCAACTAGGTACTGGAAGATTCAAAGGTAAGCTTCCCTTCAAATGTTTTGAGTGTGGAAAAGTTGGTCACTATGCTGCTAAATGTCCTTATAGAGAAAAACATGGTAAAGAGAAACAATTTGAAAAGAGAAAGAGTTATTATGCAAAAGAAGATGATGATGAAGTGTCCAGTGAAGATGAAGAAGATTCTGACCATGATCTGAAAGTGCTCATGGCAAAAAAGCAAAAGAAGAAGCCTACTCGAAACAAGGAGATACCTCAGAAATCATGTATAGCAAAAATTGAAGAAGATGAACCAGTTATTAATCATTGTTCTTGTCTCTTACTTAATTGCATGTGCAAAGATTATGATAGTGAAAGTGACAGTATGGATCCAGAAGTTTCTGACGAAGCTCTACAAATACTCATGGCAAAGAAGGAAAAGAAGAAGGCCACTTGTAATACTCTTCTTTGTGCAAAAAATAGTGAAGATAGCGAAAGTAAAGTTGTGGATCTACAAGAAGCTCTCAAGACTAAAGTTGAAGAACTACAAAGTTCAACTAATAAACAAGAAACTATCTACAAAGAGATGACCTCTCAAATGAAAGATCAAATAGAAATGTTGAATGGATAGGTGGACAAGTATCAAAGGTTTCATACTTATGCATCCAATCGAATTAAAGAACTAGAAGTAGATCTTGAAAAATCAAGAAAGAAGAATGAAGGACATGAAGCTGCAATCATCTCTCTACAAGCGGATCTAGAAGCATCAAGTGAGAAAAATGAGGAACCTCTACAATCATTTGAAAAGGAAGGACTTCAAGCAGAAATCATTTCCCTCAAGGAAGACCTGGACAAATCAAATAAGAAGAATGAAGGCCTTCAAGCAGAAATCATCTCTCTCAAAAGGGTTCTGGAAAAATCAAACAAGAAGAATGAAGAGCTGGAACAAACATGTGAAGAAAACGAAAATTGGTTGAAAGAAGAGATTCTAAATCTGAAGGATCAAGTAGAAGATGGAAGAAAGAAAGAAGAAAGCATGACAAAGCAATGTCAAGCCTTGGAGGTTGAGGTAAACATTCTCAAAGCTAAATTAGAAGAAAAGGTTAAACTTTTGAGGTTTCAAGATAGTACTAATATTCTGGACAATATTCTGAGTAATCAAAGGTCTCCTGCTATCAAACTTGGTCTTGGTTTTCAGGAAACTGTTAAAGGAGAATCTAGCTCACAAGGAAGTGCCAAAAATTCAGAGGATGTCAATGCAAAACCGGAAGTGTTGAAAGAGACAAAAGCTCAACCAACAATCATGAACTCTCAAAGGAATTTATTCAAGAACGTTGAATGCTTTAAATGTCATAATTATGGGCATGTTGCAGCAAATTGCAGGAGCAGATCATTTCAGCCTCAATCAAACAGTTCCTACATAGAAAGGTACTCTGGTTTCTTCAAGGGATATTGTTTTTCATGTAACAAGTATGGACATAAAGCATCTGATTGTAAAAGGAGGAAGAATAGAAATACTCATTATGATTCTTATGTTTATTTCTCTGGCCACATGAGATGTTATGCTTGTAACAAGTATGGACATGTAGAAAAAGAATGCAGGATGAACAGATCTGGGAAAGTGGGCAATTTTCAGCACACGGTTGGAAAGCTCAAGCAAATTTGGAAAAAGAAGGAGGACCGATCAGAAACGTAGGGAATTCAGACCCTACTGCAGTCATCCGCTTCTGGAAGCTTACTTCTTTGATTGACTGCAGGAATGATGTGGGATACATTAGGAGATTTAGTAATGTATCGTCACAGGGGGAGCAATGCATGATGACTCTCATAGTTGATTTGATTATTCTGGTTAGATGTATTTCTGACAGTGCATCTGGTGTGAAGAAAAGACAGGAACAGAAGGTAAATTTGCAGAAGGAGATGAAGGTGTGAAATTTTCTATGCTTCACTTTCCATACGCGAGTTATATTAACAAAAGTCGCGTATACACGCGAGTTTCTTCAGAAACAGTCGCGTATGCATTGATGATAAGAGAATTTATCTGATAGCTGAAGATCTGGAGCAGAGGTCCAGGGGGAGCATCAGTCTGACTGCTGATGATTGCACTGTTAGCATGATTCTGGTTATACACATGATAATGAAATGATACATGGGTTCCTGTGTTGAAGATTCTGGATGAAGCCTGGTTGCTTTTTGATGAAGAGCATTAGCTGTTGAAATGAAAGGCTGTGCTTGTGGTCGGAGGGAATGAGGATAAATCGTACGGAGATTGTTCTTGATGACTTGTACTTTGTTGAAGGTGCCCGGATTGCGAGCTAAGGGGAAGGAGCATTAGTTTAAGGAGCAGCAGGTTGAACACTAATGATTGTATTGTTGGCAATATGACTGCTTATTCTTTGGTTATTGTGATACTCATGCTCAAATGATGATGGCTTGGTACATGGTTTATGATGATGAGACGTTGAATGAGCTGTGTTTACTGCTTGCTGAAGTTTATCTGTTGGATAAAATTGGAAGTCTTATGATTCAGAGATAAGAATAGTTCATGCATAGTTTGTTACTATGGCTGAGATATTTTCCTACATATGTTACTTCATGTTAAATCTTAAAGGTCATGGTGATGTAGGATGGTGGTGGACCACATGAATGATTGCTTGACACTTATGAGAAGTTGGTGTTCTGGTATGATAAACTTTCTTGGAAAGATTGTATTGATGGTGCAAAGAATCTGAAGGCTTGGTTACTAATGTGCCTTTGCTACAACCATTGGATGACGCTTGAAGACACAACTACATTTTTTTATCTATCTGTAGTCCAGGGAAGCATTCAAAAGAAGCTGAACACTGTCTTTGCCTCACAAAGAATCAGATCTAGTTGAAATTTAGAATATGGCTTGGGATACGCGGGTTTCCTGAAACACAGTCGCGTATATACGCGAGTTCCTGCACAGAAAACCGCGTATGTTTGGTTGCTGACAATTTTTGGTTGGTTCAGCGCTCTTCAGCACAGCTGCAGTGCTGTTTGGTATCTCTGATACTGTTTGGTATCTCTGGTGGTGTTCCAATTCTCATAATTCTGTTTCTAATGTTTTGATGAAGATGCCTTGATGATTTGTTGGTGGAAGTTTTCAGGATGCACAAACTAAGGGGGAGCCTTAGTCTTTGGAAAGATTGCTTGGTTGCACAGATTCAGGGGGAGCATTAGCTTTGCTGAGTATAATGCAGTGTTGGCATTATGATGGTTCTGAAATATGTTCTCTTTCTTGAGGAATTTTTGGTATTGGTTATGAAAAGTCATATTTGTATTTGTATGAAAAGGTCATGTGGAGACCCATGATGTAAATTGTAATTTTCAGTCATGTAAAGACTTGTCAAATTTGTAAACCCACTTGGTTGGGTAGCTGAGTCAAATTTGTAAACCCACTTGGTTGGGTAGTTGAGTCTCATATGAAAATCCACTTGGTTGGATCTGTGATGTAAATGTGAGTCATTGGTGATAGGAACTTCATAGAGTCATGTACTTCATTGGAAAATATGTTTGAAAATTCAGTATGAACTCAGGGGGAGTTTGGTCACTTCAGTACATATCAGATCTGCGTCATGTGAGGACTTGTCATTTTTGTAAACCCACTTGGTTGGGTAGCTGAGTCAAATTTGTAAACCCACTTGGTTGGGTAGTTGAGTCTCATATGTAAATCCACTTGGATGGATAATTGATGTAAGTATGAGTCTTTGGTGATAGGAAGAGTCATGTACTTTATTGAAAAATATGTTTGAAGATTGAGCATGAACTCAGGGGGAGCTTGGCCACTTCAGCACATATCAGATCTGCAGAATGTTTCTTCCACATGAGGAGAAAAGGGGGAGAATGTTGGTTTTTTGATCCGCCCTTTGCCCTTGATGTCAAAGGGGGAGAGTGACATGGTGTTTGAATGATGTGACATATTTGGGAGAATGACATGGTATCTATCTGTTGTGGTAACCAAACACCATCGTGGTTGCCATCAAGTCCAAAGGGGGAGATTGTTGGAAATATGATGCAGAGTGTTGTCCTTGATGGCAACCCACTGAATGAAGATGAAGACATGCGACTGTTGACATGTATTGTCCTTGATGGCAATCCACCTAATGAAGTTATGCTTGACTTGATGGACTTGTTAAATGATGTAAATCTGATGTGATATGATGTTTGTTGACAATATGTTGTTGAGTGTTGTCCTTGAAAAAAAACCCACTTGATGAAGATGATGAAAACTTACTTGATGAAGTTGTGCTTGAGAGAATGTTCCTGATGAAGAAAATATGATGTTTCTACAGTGTGTACAGAAGGCAATGAAGAAAGGAATTTAGAATGTGCTCAAAATATAATGAAAAGAGTATGTCTCTGTGTATACGCGGATTGGCCTAGGGGAAGTCGCGTATGCACGCGGAAAATAACATGCCAAGTCGCGTATGGGCTAAAGCGCTCAAAAAGTGCAAAACCAAGGGTAACCACCATGGTATTGACCCATTGTATTGGGTAATGATCCGCCTAATTGACCCCGTCCAGGTATTTTTGGGCTTATGGTATTGTTTTGGTCCATGGTATTGAAAAAGGGGCTCATGGTATTGAAAAGGGTAAACATATATAAGGAGAAGAAATTCATTGTGTAAATCATGAGTGTGAGTGCAAGATGTCTGAGCTTGAATGAATACTTCTCTCTGAAGTATATCTGAATGGAAAGGGTTACACTTGAATGATAAATCTGAATGTATGATGCACCAATGATGAAGAAGGGGATCTAGATCTAAATTTCTCTTGTATTTGCTAGATCTGATTATGGAAGGCTTAGATCTGTGATGAGGCGAGCATCTAGGCGAACATCTGTCTGAAGCAAAAGGGTAGATCTGAACTGAATATCTGATCTGATGAAGTATGCTGCTCTGTAATGATTGAAGATCTGTACGCTACTTCGCCGCGGAGGAAGCGCGTATATACGCAGCTTCAGCGAAGAGAAAGCGCGTATGCGCAATAAAATATACACTGAGGTATACGCTGGTTTGTGTGGACGGAAGCGCGTATATATGCGACATCAGTGAAGGGAAAGCGCGTATGCAAACTAGGGTTTGCTGAAGCAAGGGGTATGAAATATCTGATCTGTTCTGCTGTTTTTCTGCTATCTGATCTGTGTTGATATGTATCTGTTGATGATGTATGTTTGAGCTTAAAAGTATGGAAAGGGTTCGGTATGGAAATATGATGAATTGTGGCCTGCAAGTGTTGTTCTATTGAAGTGGTTGGATCCAGTGTGAAAATTGATGAAACGTGGTCCAAGGTGGTGCTGAGGGTTGTAGCCTTCAGTCAGGGGGTCGTAGCTCCCTTCCAGGTGAGGGTGGTAAACGAGATCGGGGGGTCGTAGCTCCCTTCCAGGAGAGGCTGGTAAACGAGTCAGGGGGTTGGAGCTCCCTTCCAGGAGAGGCTGGTAAACGAGCGTAGGTGGGTGCCTGCGTGCTGGTCAAGTCTGCACCAGCACATATGTTGTAACATGTTTTCTCTATAATAAAAATATTGAAGGCTGAGCAACTGCAGCGGTGGTTTTCTCTCGATTTGGGTTTCCACCTAAAAATCCTGGTGTTCATGTGTGATGCTTTGTGTGATGGCTTATTCTGTTATTACTGCACATGTTTACAGTTTATTGAACATCTGATAAATGAATGATGGAAATGATTTAAGTGAAGAACTAATGACATAATTAGATATCTGTGTATACGCGAGTTTCATAAAGGGTATCCGCGTATATACGTGAGTCTGTTTCAGGAAAGTAGCGTATGGGTTTTAGAAGCAAGAAAAAGTAAAAGTTTTGAATTTGCAGTAAATACTGATTCACCCCCCCCCCCTCTCAGTATTTTTCCCAACATTTTGTGTGGAATAAAATTGCTAAGAACATTATAGACATTTTGCTGGTACGTTGGAGGCTCACATGTGTTTATTTCAAAGCAGTAGTCTAGACAATTGCCAATTGGACTTCATAATTCAGGATTCATGCCATAATTTGAAGAGTAAAGTGCATCTATCTTTTCATTGTTTACTTTCTGAGTTCCATTCATTTCATACATGTTGTTCAATCTTAATGATTAAATAGGAGTATTACTTTAGGACTAGTGTTAGAACTCCCTATCTTAACTACTTAATCATTTAAATGTTTTCTGCTGATTTCCAGATTTAGGAATTCTTAATTGCTCCTAGTCTCGTTTGACACCTGCATCCTTCCTCTTTTTCCAGATCAAAGGATCCTTCATTTCCCTTTATCCCGAAAGCAAGCCATCTCATCAAAACAATCTATCCAAATCTCTGAGGGTTATCTACCTTTCCTTGAATACATTAGCATCCTCTTGGCCTTGCCTTCTAGTTCTGCTTGCTAGAATTTGACTCCATAGCCCAATGGACTAGTAGATCCCTCTTTAATTTGTCTTCAAGTAATCTTATTTTCCACCAAACATTTCAAAACCAAAACCAAATTGAGCTATCATAACTAGCCTAAAATATTAAACAAAAAAAAAAATTGAATCATAAAGAGAGAGCCCTCTCTGAAATTTAGGAAGGCTAGATCCTAGATTTCTAAAGTAGGTTTGTGGTTACCCCTAGTTTTCTTAAAACTGAAAAAATCCAAAAGCCCACAATCTTTAGAAATTACTAAGCTGATAACAAGGCCCACAAACTATTGGCATTCCATCTCCTGGGGTTAGGTTTTTGGATGTTTAGGGTTTTCCTACGTTGTTCAATAATAAAAAGGAACTCTAGCCTCATTGTAACACAGTTTAGAGGCCTGTAGCCGCCACATCTCCTCTCAGAGATAAGATACCAACGACCTAGCAAGTTTATTTCCATTATGCCTGCAAGCATATTTCTGTTATTTGATATTAATGAAATGACGTCTTATTTATACTACATCTCTACATTTATGTGCATTTCTATATTTCATTGTGTTCTTGCATAGGTCTGGATCAGTGGTATCAGAGCAGATGCTCTTTCTTGATCCTTCTTTGCATGTCCCCAACGAGGTCAGGGCACAAAGATTTTATTTTTAGTTAACCATGGTATGTTCTATGCTTAGAGAAGTTTACTTCAATCTTTCTTATTATCCAATTCAATGTGAAATCACATAACCATTGATAGTAAATGTTGATACAACATAGATAAATCAATAGAAGACAAGCCAAGACAAGAGACACCAATATTCTTGTAATTCTTCTTATTGATAAAAGAGAGAGAAAATATATTTTACAACAATCAAGAGGATGCCCTCACCAGCAAAGTCTTTGCTGGTCAAACCAAAAATTCAGGCTCCAAACAAGCTCGGTCAAACTCGGCCTTCCATCAAATTCAAACACAACCCAAAATAGTCCACAAATATGGTCAATGCAGAGGTCAAATTCTATGGTCAAAATAGTAGCCAAAGATGCAGTCAACATTGCAGTCAGCTACAGTCAAATTCAATGTTTGACCTTAGTTTTGTGCCTCCAGCTATGGTCTCTCCAAATTGAATTTATGACCTCAAAAATGTAGTCAAGAGATGGGTGTTGACCCAAAATGAACGTTGGTCAATGCTATCGAGAAAATCCCTAAACCTATCCGAACATTGCAGCTTCACGTTTCACACGTGTGGAGGAGAGAGAAGCCTCTAAGGCTATACAAAACAATCAGATGAGAGAAACAAGTGTGAGATGAATGAATGATGAAATGAGGATTGTGTATCTCCTTTTATATCCATGACAATGGGTGTGTGACACAACTTTTGGGGCTTGTGAAGCTACATTACAATTCTAGCTAACCTTGACAAATTGCACATGTATGGAAAAATAAATTCAAAATACAACTTCTACTCATCCAAACAAGATGATATTAAGATCAATATTTCACCTCTAAAGAGGAATCCAAAAAAATATCATCTCCATAATATGAGTAGTGCAACATGGAGTTTGGTCTTAGTTTCCAAATTTAGCACTCCCTCTCAACTAGGGAGAACTCCACCTGACCATCCATCTATCAACCTATACAATCTTGTCATCTAGTATCATCATGTACTATCATATATCATCATGCAATAATTTTTCATCCTGTTGTCTCTGCTTTGTTGGCTCTGATCTGCTATAGAAGTAATAATAAGAAGATATTATCGAGAGTGAGTCACAAAGACCTTGCCACTCTCCACTAACCCAAAGTCAGTTTATAGGTAAAAAAATCAACCAGATTTGAACCTAGATCAAGATTTTGGAAACATCCCATCCTAGAAATATAGAGTATGGAAATAAACGATGCGTCCATCGGTAATGCTATGGTCTCTATACTCATTTCCCAAATCATTAGCCAGATGATAGGTAATTCCCATGAGTCCCAAACTACATGGGTAGGATTCATGTGGTATGTAGATCAAAGAGATAGTGAACCAAATCAATATCATAATGGTGGGGAACTATCACACCAACAATGTAAGGTTAACCTAACCATGTGGTTTCTTATAGCTCCAAGTAGTTATCCCCAAGCCCCCTTGAGCTCCTAGAGCTCATAGTCCAACTCAAGTGGGACCCTCACAATACAGTCTGGCCACGATACAAAGCTTCTCATAGAAGGTTAAGAATTTTACCTTCTACAGGGATTTCATGAGAATATTTATGACTTGCTTATCAGTCCCAATGTGATGGAGCCTTATGGCGCCTCGCTGTACCATGTCTCGGACAATGTGGTACCTAATATCAATATGCTTGGATCGGTCGTGGAACACAGGATTCTTAGAAAGATGAATCCCACTTTGGTTGTCACAAAGGATCACGGTGGTATCCAAAACATGCCCAAACATATCACTAAAGAGATTTTTCAACCAAACAGCTTCACAACAGGCCATACTTGCTGCAGTTTATTCAGCCTCTATGGTGCTTAAAGAAACCAATTTATGCTTACTGCTCATCCAAGAGATCGAAGTAGAACCTAGGGTGAAGCAACATCCATATGTGATTTTAAGATCCACCACACTGCCTGCCCATTCAACATCGATATATCCATGGAGCCTCATACTCCCGACAGTGTATCTCAGCCCATGGTTGATTTTGCTGCGAAGATATCTCAGGGGATTCGTGGCACCAATCCAGTGAATGTGATGAGGCTCAACCATGTATTGAGTCAATGTTTTCACTAAAAAACATATTTCCAGTTGTGAGTTCACTAAGAACATAAAGGCCCCCACGAGTTGATGATAATCGGTGGGATTTCACAACTTGGGCCCAATAACACTTCCACACAACTTCTTAAAGTTGAGTTCCATCGGAGTAGTCACAGACTTGCATTCCACTATCCCAAATACCTCCAGCAGCTTTACAACATATTTTCCTTGAGAAATGAAAATCTCACCTGGATTTTTCCAGACCTCCAAGCCTAGGAAATAGTGCATCAATCCTAGGTCCTTCATCTTGAACTCAGAAGCTAGCTTCCTCTTGCATTGATGAATGAGAGGGTCAACACCTATAAGGAAGAGATCATCCACATAGTGAACAAGAATGAGAGGCTTGTCATTATCAAGCTTAAAATAAAGGTTTGTATCAAAATCACTTCGAGTAAAGCCCAATTTCATCAAGTAACTATCGATCCTCTCAGACCAAGCCCTGGGGGCTTGCTTCAACCCATAGAGGGATTTCTTCACCCCACATACATGTGTGTGTCTATCTCAAACTTCTAACCCCATACGCTTTTCCACATAGACCTCTTACTTGATTGAGCCATGTAAGAAGGCAGTATTCACATCCATATGATGTAGACTCCATCCTTGTGATGCAACAAGGGAAATAATCAAATGGATTGTGATGTAGCGGGAAACATATGCAAATATTTCATCATAATTTATTCTTTCTTTCTGCAAGAAGCCTTGGGCAAAAAATCTTTCCTTAAACTTTTCATCACTTCAATTGGCTCCATGCTTGATCTTGTAGAGCCATTTCTAGGTGACAACGGATATTTCCTTTGGTCTAGGGACCACATCCCAGACATCATTCTTCATGATTAACTCATATTCTCTTGCATAGAAGCCTTCCAAACTTGATGCTTCAATGCTTCTTCAAACATTCTAGGCTTATATTGTACAGTAGTTATCATCGTTGTTATGAACCCTTGGTACCTATTCGACTTATTATTTTCACTGAATGTTCCTCTTGGAGAAATATATCTCTCGAAATATTCAAGAGTTTCTCTAAGCCATGAGGGTCTCATTTTATTTAAATAAGGTGGATCTATAGGATCCATCAGACCTTCAACTTCGGGTATCAGTTCAACTTTCCTTCCAACTTATTCTTATTTTTTGTCTTCCTTTGAGATAGGAAGATCTCTAACCTTCGTAAGGGTAGCATCTTCATCAAAGGTGACATCATGACATATCTCCACTTCTCTTTGACTAAGAACATATATTCTATATGCCTTCGAGGTTTCAATGTAGTCCACAAACATTCCCTTCTTTCCAAAAGCATCCAAATTGCTTCTCTTTTCTTTCGGCACATGAAAATATAAGGGACTTCCAAAAAATCTAAAATGAGAGACATCGGTATTCTTACGAGGGAATACTTCTTCGAGAGTTTTACAGTCCAATGAAGAATGTGTACATCTATTTTGAGTATACACGACAGTGTTGGCAACTTCTCCCCATAGGAACTTAAGAAGACTTTGGTCATAAAGCATGGCACATGTAACTTCCAAAATGGTTCTATTCTTCCTTTCAGCAACACCATTTTGTTTGGGAGTATACATAGTAGTGGTCTCCCTCTTAATGCCTATTTCCTTGAAATATTCATTGACTTCATTTGACTCATATTCATTTCCATTATTGGTCCTCAAATTTTTTATCTTCTTCCCAGTTTGATTTTCAACCAAGGAAGTGAAGGTGTGGAACCACATTAATTCTTCGTCCTTCTTTTTCAAAAAGTATATCTAAGTTTTATGAGAGAAGTAATATTTAAAAATGATATAATATAAGCATCCTCCCAAGGATGTTACAATAAACACACCAGATAGATCAGAATGAATCAATTTTAAAATATCATATGTCTTCGTGATAATCGAGGGGAATGGTTCCCTTGTATACTTTCCTACGACACAACCCTAACATACACCATCATGATCATATTTGAAATCAGGAATACCTATCACCACCTTCCTTGCTTCGGGAAGGGATTTATAATGAAGGTGTGCAAACCTCTAGTGCCATAGCTTGGATTGAAGAGTTGTGTTGCATGTCATAGTCCCCAGTGGACTTCCTCCAACCTGATAGAGTGTATCAACCCTGAAACCAAGAGTGAATGCTTCTTTGAAGTTAATAATACAAATTTGTACCTTTCCATCGATGAATGACACATTGAATCCTTTATCTTCCATTTCCGAGATAAACACTAGATTCTTATTCAAGTCATGTATGTACAACACATCTTGAAAATGGAGGACTTGACCTTGATTTAAATGAAGGGTCACAGTCCCTGTCCCTTTCATGGGACATGTGGTATTGTCTCCAAGGATAATTTCCAAATTAGTATCCTTTTCAATCAAATCATAGAGGGTCTCTTTATATCCAGTGAGGTTACTTGAGGCACCACTATAAATAAACCAGTTATTGAGGGTGTCGGGAGCAGATAAAACAAAGAGGGAATATATAAGAATATATTCATTTCTCTTATTATCAGCAACATTGGATTCATCATACCTGAAGTTCCTTGACCTCTTGAAATATTGACCATTTCCATTTCTATTTCAATTAGAGGGAGCCTTCCTCTTTCCTTTAAACCTGTTTTTCCTTAGATCATTCCCCCTAAAGTTGTTATTATTGTTGTAGTCATCATCTAGGGGAGAGTCCCTTTTCTTGGGGCACTCTCTTGCATAGTGACCAAACTTGTTACAATTGTAACATATTCCCTTCCTTCCTTTGGGACCCGCTCTTCCATGATTTTGATTTCTTGGACCAGCATCATTCCTCTACTTTGCATGAGCGTTGAATGAAGTAGGGTCACTTCCATTCCCATTTGAGTGCATCTCATCAACAATTCATCAAAATAAGGAATTATATTATTATTGAGAATAGTAGTATTAAATACATACCATGGCCAAGGAAGTCCTCCAAGAGCGATGACAGTAAGCTCCAGGTTAGCTATAACATATCCAATAGATAAGAAATTATTCTTGATTTTGATTATCCTCATGAAGTAAGATTGGATGGACTCTCCTTTGTCCATATTTATGTTCTTCAACATTTTCTTCAAAAAGATATTTTTATTAGCATTGGTATCCCTGAACATGCTAACCAACTTATCATACATCTCCTTAGATGTGCATAGCTCAGAGATATAAGCAAGCGAGTGCTTATGAATAGAATTAATCCCCGATGATATTCTTCACTTTGTTTTCCCCTTTCTTGTACTTTGTTTTAGTGGAATCCAGTGCATTCGGTAGAGGCTCGGTGATCTTTCCCTACACATAATCCATGAAATCTTGATCCTCCAATGTCAGATCCAAGGACATTTTCCAAGCATGATAAACAGACTTATCATTAATCTTGTAATCAGATTTGAAAATGAGGAATTCATTGGCTCTAGTCCTTGTCTATTAAAATTTGATGATTTCTCTTCTCACTCTTGATTGGGATTTGTATTCACCTTAGCTTTGATACCATGTTAATTTTAGTTAACCATGGTAAGTTCTATACTTGGAGTAGTTTACTTCAATCTTTCTTATTAGCCCATTTCAATTTGCAATCACATAATCATTGACAGTAAATGATGATAGAACATAAATAAATTGACAAAAGATAAGCCAAGACAAGAGACAAATATTCTTGTAATTCTTCTTATTCAGCAGAGAGAGAGAGAGAGAAAATATATTTTACAGCAGTCAATAGGATGCCCTAACTAGGAAAGTCTTCGCCAGGCAAACCAAAAATTAAGCCTCCAAACAAGCTCAGTCAAACTTGGTCAAAATCAGCTTTCCATCAAAGTCAAACATAACCCAAAACAATCCACAAATCTGGTCAATGCAGAGGTCAAATTCTGTAGTCAAAACAATAATCAAATCTACAGTCAACGTTGCAGTCAACTACAGTCAAAGTCAACGTTCGACCTCAGTTTTGTGCCTCCAGCTACAACCTCTTCAAATCGGATTTCTGACCTCAAAATTGCAATCAAGAGATGAGTGTTGACCCAAAGTCAACGCTTGTCATCGTTGTTCAGAAAATCCTTAAATGTGTCTGAAAATTGAAACTTCCTATTTCACACGTGTGGAGAAGAGAGACGACTCTAAGGTTGTACGAACCAATCAGATGAGAGAGAGATGTGTGAGATGAATGAATGATGAAATGATGATCATTTCTCTCCTTTTTTCTCCATGATAGTGGATGTGTGACACAAATTTTGGGGCTTGTGAGCCTACATTACAATTATGGCCGACCTTGACAAATTCCACATGTCTCGAAAAATAAATTCAAAATACAACTTCTGCTCATCCAAACAAGATGATATTTAGATCAATATTGCACCTCTTTGAAAAAGGAATCCAACAAAAATATCATCTCCATAATATGAGCAATGAAAAATGGATTTTGGCCCTAGTTTCCAAATTTAACAATGGAGTTAGGGTTCGATTTGGTAGAATCTTTGCAAGATGAGCTTCGCAAACCTTGACGGGTGCCCATGGGGGAAGAAAATAAATACGAGGGAGCAAGAGATCCTATCAAAATATTTCTTAAGGAGGCCCTCGAGAAACAAAAGAATGCGATGATGGATAACTTTTCCCAAATCCTTCAATATTTTCCCACAAGCAACACATATGCATCCAAAAACCACTTTGGAAGTGCCACTCCTTTTAAGGTACAAGTAAACTTTTAAATTCCCTTATTTGAGAGCCAAATAGATGTAGACTCGTCAAATAGCACAAGATTTATAATTCTGGGGAAGCCCAACAACAAAATCAAGAACTCCTCTGCACTCCTAACACCAAGATGACGGTGGCCTTTGGGTTGAAAGAGGGAACGACGGATTTGTTCAAGGCGCTCTCAATATTCGTTGTGCAAGACATAAAAGTGACAAAGATCGAATCCCGCCCTCACTATGAGAACCCCGTGTGTTCGAGTACGTTTTCTTCATAGATTTGGAGGCGTCGCCCACATATACCCATCCAGACAGTGTGAAAAGAGCTCTAGATCAGCTAAGGAAAATTTCCAGTTTTGTGAGAATTGTGGGATGATATTCAACAATCTCCATCATTTCGTAGCTCGAAACAACCAAAATAATTTTTTTTCTCTCCTGGTGATATTTGTTTTCATATTTTGTATACTTGTAAAGTGTATATTCTTTTAAAGTCTGTAATATGAAGTGAAATAATAGATCAATGATCCTCTACAATTTTATTTCAAAATCAGTGTCATATAACATATCTAGATGCATGCAAAGCTTCACGATCCTCAAAATCGTGTTATGAACCGTGAACATATAGTTAATATGTTGGCAAACCTCATGCTCTGCTTTGATATAAAGAAATGTGTCGTTTCCCTTTGTAAATAGTTATGTTATTTTTTATTATTCAACATCATGAATTGATGTGCAATATGAAATTTTTTGAAGCAATGCAATTAGCTATTTTTCCCTGAGCAGGAATCAAATTGATATATATCCATTTTCACAAATTTTGAGGGTTATGCTCGAATTTAAGGCGAGAGAGAATTTATCCGAATAAAATCTTATCTTGTAATATGTCAATGTATAAATAGTATTAATCTTCTTATATGTATTTTTGATATTATGGCTCTAATTTCGAGGGTTATGGTCGAATGTAAGGTGGGAGACAATTGATCCAAATAAAATATTATATTGTAATATGTCAATGTATAAATATTATTAATCTTATTGTATGTATGTTTGATTTTATGGCTCTAGAGCGAGGGGGACATGATATGTTTAATTTTTTTTTAATAAGTATTAATATTAAAAAAAATAAAGGGAGTTTTACTTGAATTTAAATGGTTCATGAGGCACAATACTTGTTGTGGTTTTGCAAATGGGGTAGCAAGTTAAGTGAGTTTTATTGTGGGAAAAAATTCCACAATTAAGCGAGCTTGAGCCAGAGGAGTTTTTGGATGGGTGACCTCCTAGGAAGTCCTGGTTACCCAGTTCAAGCCCCGAAAGTGATGATTATCGCTATGTGATTTATTTAACTAGTTTCAATCCCACTTCTTGTGAGCATCACCCAATGTAATGAGTGCTAAGTGAACTATTCAAAAATCATGATATCTAGTATTATTATTATTATTGATGTATGAGCTTAAATCTATTTAATTTTATATTTATTAAGTGTTTAGAGGGACTAAATTTTTGGAGAGGCCAATCTCTTTTAGAGTAAAAGAAATTTAATCCATTAGTAGATCCAAAATTAAGATAAACCTAAAATTATTTAATTATTAATTATAAATACAATTATTAATTTATATTTATTTTATTTCATGTAATTTAATTAAATTAAAATATTTCATTTATAATTATAATTGTTCATTATTTTTATTTAATTTATTTAAATTTAATTTAACAAAAATTTTGAACATTGCAACACCTTTATCATACATTTATCATACTAGGTGGAGTGCCTTTGGCACAATAATTAATTTATACTATAAATAAATTAAATTTTATTAAATTTTGTGTTATGTATGAATTTATATTTTCACAATGCCAATAAAATATCTTACCAATTTTTATAAAAAATGTTATTGATGATATATAATTTATTCTGATGATGATGGTGGTGGTGGTTAACATCCAATGAGACCAAACTTTGGTCTATCGGATCTAAAGAAATGAATTATTTAATTTGTTTTAAAATTGTACACCTATGCACAAAGAGCTTGGAGAGAAGCGTCCTAAGCTCACTATAATTTTGACATGTTAAAAGGCTAGGAAGGTCGGTATTGCAACAAATATTATGAAACTGAGATCTAATGTGGGTGTAAGAAGGACACTCTAAGAGGAAGTGATTTTCATCCTCAATGTTCATACTCTCACAGATACGACATATCCTTTCCACCCATGGTGTTTTAGGAACTGCCCAATGATCACTATGGAGCTCATGAGAGTTCGTTCTTATCTTGGCTATATTAATTTTTTTCTTTGAGCTAGTTAAAACAGAGAGATACTTTTGATCTTCTAGAGTAGGGTTGATGACCTCCTTATAATATCTTAATTTTATTCTAGCCTCTAAATCTTTCTCACACCACATTTTCTCTTTAAATTTAGAAGTAATAATATTTTTAATGTTATTAATATTTTGCAATGCAACATTTTCGTCAATCACGCAATGGTTTAACCAGGCCCTCGTATCTTTACACCAACCTCGTTTGAGCCTGAGGTGGTTTTGGCTGGAATTTAAAGCTAGCTTAGGAAGTCTATGGTCTCCCATGTTATTGATTTTGTGCTTGTACAACAACAACCTAGTCATAGCTAGGCTCTCGATAGGGGAAGGACCTGCTTTTATAAGGAGAATAGGATAGGTGTATTGATTTTAATTTTGAGGTTATATGTTATAAAACGCTTATGGATTTACTCAATCTTTCTATAAGATTCTCTAGAGATGCTGCAACCCCAAACCTCAAATCCATAAAAGATAACATGAGTGACTAGAGTTTCAAAGATGAGCTTCTTTTTATCCCACATCACAAGGTTTGCTACTTTACAATTATTTTCAAGACCAAAATAAGCTTTCCACCCTCCATTAATCCTTTTCTCAATGCTATAGTTCCAGTTGATCTTGTGATGAATATCAATTCCTAGGTTCTTGTAAGAAGACACTTCCTCCAAATTGTTATTGTCATACACAAAATTAATAAGTGTCCTTCTTGAATTTAATAATCATAACTTTTATTTTGTTAGTGTTAACACTCATACTCATAATAAAACAAAAATATTTTATTGATTATTTGATAAAGTTTAAATATTATAATATATAATTTTTAATTATTTAAATAAATTTAATTAAAAAATAATAGTTAGTTTGTATATAAATATAATATCCTTTCACTCAATATGTAATTATGGGTATTTCATTATTCTAGATACAATAAATAGGTTTCTAAATATGTATAATAGAAGATATTTAAAAGAATTAAGAAATATGATTGAAAGCAAGAATATGTAATTATGAGCATTTCATTATCCTAAATACAATAAGTAGGTTTCTAAATATCTATAATATCAGATATTTAAAAGAATTATTAATATAGTTGAAAACAACAATATAGTATTTTAAAAAAAATATTTGTATTTTTTTAAAGGTAAATATTCCTATTTATTTATATATTTTAATTTTGTATTAAATATATATGTCACATTTTTCTTTTATATTTATCATTATTATTTTTTAAATATAATGTTTTTAATCTTTAAAATATAGTGCATTTCATTATTATCTTTTTTTAAATTCAACATCACTTTTATTAAAACATAATGATATAAATAAGATCATCCCACACATTTTTAGTTTCAATATTACAAGAATTTTAAATGCAAGGCATATTTTTACTTCCGTCACTTGAAAATAGTAAAAATAATTTGTCATTTCAAATAATTTGTATGTAGATAATATTCTTAATGAATATTACTGTTTTTTTCATTAGAAATTTAATTGAAGTTATAAGTTAAAACAAATAAACATTAACAATTATATGTTTAGCCAAAAGTATTGTACTAGAAATTAAGCCAAAAATCTATAAAAAGTGAAATGACTAAATAAAAAAAAGTTACGGAAAAAGAATAGCATTCAATTAAGAGAAGAAATTCCATATAAAAGTTAATCTACACAACCAATTCAACTATTCTTAGAAGATTTATCACCCAACCCACAATCAAGTTAAATTAGTGAGGAATCTTTACCAGAAGCGTCTACAATTAATCTTAAGAATTAGTTTGATTTATAGTTTGAGAAATATTCTACAACTATTCAGTTTCCTAAATTAGTGTGTGGTTGAGATATACATTTAACTCAATGATTGTTTGATTAAGATAGGATATGAAGCAAATGTTATTGTATTTATATGTATATCATTATATTGTTTAATAAAATGATAAGCACAATTTTTTGTGCACAATAATGTCTACATTTTGTTAAATACCAAGAGGGAGGGAGTGAATCACTATTTATTATTTTTCATATTATTTAAGGCCTTCACTTATACACTTATGACTTTTCATTTTCTTAGAAAAATCATACATTGATAAATCACACAGAATCAAAGAAAACATATAACACAAGAGATTTAACGTGGAAAATCATATGGGAGAGAACCACAAAATAATTTCTTCCTTAAATGAAGATTGTAGGCATACACCTACAACGAACATTAATCCCTTCTTGATCTTTGATTTGAATTTTGTTTGTTACTAACCAATTTGTTCTTTTCTCTCCTCTTTCATTGCCTCCTCTATAATCAAAAAATTTCTACTATCACTCAAAAAATGTGTTTGATGTATTTCTCACCCTTACTATTTGTCTTACACATTTACAAAGATTTCATTGTACTCATACTTGTTGTTTACTCTCCTTTTTCATAGTCTCTTGATATCTCAATTAAAATTTCTCACTTCTACTCTGTATTAGAAAATTCAGTAGTTGTTTAATCATGTATTTATCCAACATTAAATATTACAGAAGTCCTACCTTTACCATGGGTATCAACCCACAAAATTTACCCATGGTATTGTGCTTTGAATGAGTCTTATCATGCACAGCCTTCTAGGACCATGAGGAATCATGAATCTCCTTTCAAAAACAACACCTTACTCTCATGATCCATTGAATGCATCTTTCTCTTTACGTCCAACTCTGCATCCCTCACTCTGTCACATTCTCCAACGTACATTACCACAAATCTAGGTCGATAAAAAAACCTCTAATCTGTCAATGACTAGTTATGTTGATATGCCACTAGCTCTCAAGACTGGGATCTTTCTTTTTGTGACACGCAGTGTGGCCACCAAATAAGCATATTGGGCATCGGAAAATTCGAAGTTTTTTTTCTTTCCAAATTTTCCAATATGCCAAGGTTGCCATAACCTTTGAGAGCCACACCTTAACTTCACATGACCTCCCACTATGACCTGAGGTTATTCCCTATCATGCATCAATGAATTGAGTTTGCACCTTCTTTACCAAAATGTTGATATGATGATAAACCGAGAGAATTAAGCCCTTAAGATATATCTCATATCATCTTGTGACCTAGTGCCTTGACGAGGGGTTGAACCTTATTAGATATTAAAATAGATATTGCTGATATGCCAATGCTTGAAGCTCTATGATCGAAACCTCTTACAAATTTTTTCTTAGCACCTCATGATTGACAGTTGTGACCTAGAGCTAGATCCTATCGGATGTTGATAGAACCTATATAAAAAGGCATCATATTCAAAAATTTTGATAGTCTGCAACCCAATATGGCCAACCTTGCCACATCACCTGTCATTATGCTTGCCACAAAAGTTTTGTAGCCAATGATTACTTTCCATGTGTTTAAGTGTTGACATGTAATTTCTAGGTGTCAGCTACCGTTTTTCTAATCAATATCCCAAATATGTTAAGAAAACCTATTATGTGTCAACCACAACTATTTCCATGTCATGGTATTCATTGACTGACACCCCACATCATCACTACCACCTAAAATGGTACATCGTTCACCAAATTTCTAGTTATCAAAGAGTATTAAATTTTTAGTCTTGAGGAATGGTTGATAGCTTGAGGGTTGACGTGGCCAATAGGCCAAAACGGACTGCACCCGATAGAGCATGTAGTCTAAATATGATAGGGAAAACACCCAATATGCTCCCAGTCCATGGTGGAGTCAATATGTCAAGGCCCCATAACTCGAGGGTTGATATGTCAGAAACCCAAGGCTCGATATGACGAGTTATTAGCTGATGGAATCGATTACAAGCTTCTATGTCATGTAATAAATATCATATTTCATCTAGTTGTATGCATTAGAGAAAAATTCAGCCTAAAAGTTCCCCCTAAGGAAAAACGATAAAATAATAGTTAAAATAATAAAATAAGAGTTATGAATTTTGGAGGGAAAATAAGAAAACCACTCTTTTTTAATTGTATTTTCGGCTTATATAGTTATAGGTTTACTCAAATTTCAAGTTTAAACACTCATTAGATGAAAATTTAATTTTTGCATCCAACGAGTACCCATTTGCATACTTTTGAGAGGACCCACATTGATAAAAAATGACACTTTTTTTAACGTATCTGTATTTTTTATCACTGTGGGTCCTCTCGAAAGTATGCATAACGGGTACTCGTTGGATGTGGAGTTTAATTCTGCATCTAATGAGTGTCCAAACTTGAAATTTGAGTAAAACTATAAGGAGATAAGTCAAAAATACAATTAAAAATGTAGTTTTTATTTTCACTCCAAAATAGTTACATGTACCTCTTTTTAAATTTAAATAATTTTGATTGGTTAACATATTATGACATGGAAATTACATGAAAATTTCATGGGCACTTTTAAGCTAAAATTTCCTCTAATTAAAGTTTATATTAGATTAACTTGATGTGATGAGGGTTGAAATGTTCCATACATTGAGAATTGATAACTTGAGGCCTGATATGATGGATCGTCAACTGATAGTAAGGAATTTTCATCAATTTCAATTTGTTTCCTTTTCCCTATTATCTTTTCTTTGTTGCCTGAGTTATTTCCCTCTTTTGCTTGATCTTAGCGTGACTCTCCTTGATTTGTTGTTGACATCAACGACAACACAAACTACCATCAATATCCTCATTTTTCATTGATGGTAACCCATGGAATTTGAGCATATTTTTCAACTTGTGATTTTTTCAATCTACAAAATCTCAATCAACCTATACCTTCTCCCCCTTTGAAATCAATGGAAAAGTAATGAAACGTGATGTTTTTCTATTGTCTCTCCCTTGGGTGACTATTTCTACTTGCAACTAATTCCCTTATGCTTAAGTCTCATTTGAATATCTTCTCCCTGAATGTTTTCATGTTAATCTAGGTGGATATTGGTTTCCACCCACCTATTCCACCTAGAACACCAGTCAATTTCATCTATTTCCTTTTTTTATAGCAACATTTACTATTTTTAGCGGTTTTTCAGGTCTTGAACTTTCAGAATAGTTTTGAATCACTAAACGATATTTTTTTAAGGTCTGAAACAAACCCATAGATGTAGGCATCTACGGTTATGGGTATACAACAAAAAATGTAGTAGTAGAACATATCTTTCCGATGATATATCGTATGTACCAAATGGAGATAACATGACCAAGTACGACCCCGGGAAGTTGGCTACCCAACTAACCCCAACATAGCCCACAAACTCTTGGTGTTCCATGTCCCGAGATTAAGGTTTTTTTGTTTAGATCTTTTCTATGTTGTTCAATAATAAAAATTCCCTCTAGCCTCATTGTAAGATAGGTCATAGGCCTGTAGCCACCACATCTCTTCTCAAAGATAAGCTACCAATGCCCTAGCATGTTTATTTTCATTATGTCTGTAAGCATATTTTTGTTATTTGATATTAATGAAATGACATCTTATTTCTATTGCATTTTTGTAATTTATTCCATTCCTACATAAGTCGAGATCAGTGGTATCAAAGAGACCACTATTTCTCCATCCTTCTTTGCATGTCCCCAACGAGGTTGAGGTATAAGGATGTTATTTTTAGTTAACCATGATATGTTTTATGTTTAGATAAGTTTGCTTCAATATTTCTTATTAGCCCAATTGAATTTGAAATCACATAACCATTGATAGTAAATGCTGATAGAAAATAAATAAATAGGCATAAGACAAGCCAAGACAAGAGTCACAAATATTCTTGTAATTCTTCTTATTCAACAGAGAGAGAGAAAATATTTTTTACATCAGTCAAGAGGATGCCCTAGCTAGCAAATTATTCGCTAGTCAAACCAACAATTCAACCTCCAAACAAGCTTGGTAAAACTCAGTAAATCGCGACCTTCCATAAAAGTCAAACACAACCCAAAACAATCCACAAATCTGGTCTACATAGAGGTCAAAGTTTGCGATCAAAATAGTAGTCAAAGCCATGGTCAACGTTGTGGTCATCTATTAAGGGAATTTTGAGGTGTATAATGGGCCTCCCAAGGAAATAATGAAATAATAGATAAACCAATAAAATAATATTTATGAATTCACAATTCACTTTTTCCACCAAAATCCATGTAACCATGGTTAAATTGAATTGAAAAGTTGTACTAAAATAAAATTAATATAAAAAATTGTATTGATGTGACTATAAATAGAAATGAGGTTTTCAAGAAAAAGTCATTATCACTGAAAAACTAATGCATTTGTCCTTTGTCCTTAAATAACTTAATATAAATTCATAAATGTTTAATTGTACAACATACCATTAATTAAAATTTATATTATTTAAATTGTAAAATTAAATTATATAATAACATGTAATTAATACATATTGAATTGATTTGATTTATAACATAAGAAGAAATAATATATAATATAAAAATGAATATGATATATGAAAAGTGTGTAAAGACATGAAGATTGTATAGGTATATGCATTGTTTCTTTCAAAAAATATGAAATGACAATAATAATATTTTATTCAAAAAGTGTGAAAGAACATTTATTATGAATAATTTACTTTGTGACTTTAAAAATACTTAGAATACTACCATGGTTAACCATGAGATTTTATCCACCACTGAGAATGTGACAAGTACATTTAACTCAAGCAATGCCACCTCAACCATGAGGGATGATTTCATCCCATAAAATGTGATTGGTTTTCATAAAGTGAATTTTGATTGTACATTTTCCTTAGGAGGCCCATTTTTTACCTCAAAATTCCCCTAATGTGCAGTCAAAGTCAACATTTAACCATTATTTTTGTGCCTCCAATTCCAACCTCTCCAAATCAAATTTATGACCTAAAAAATGTAGTTAATAGATGAGTGTTTTCCCAAATTCAATGCTAGTCAAAATTATCGAGAAAATCCATAAACATGTTTGAAAATTGTAGCTTCCTGTTTCACACGTGTGGAGGAGAGAGAAGCCTCTAAGGTTGTATGAACCAATCAGATGAGAGAGATATGTGTGAGATGAATGAATTATGAAATGAGGATCATGTCTCTCCTTTTTATATCAATGAGAGTGGGCGTGTGACACAACTTTTAAGGCTCGTGAGCCTACATTACAATTCTGGATGACCTTGACAAATTGCACATGTGTGGAAAAATAAATTCAAAATATAACTTCTACTCATCTAAAAAAGATGATCTTTAGATCAATATTGCAACTCTTTGAAAGAGGAATCCAACAAAAATATCATCTCCATAATATGAGCAGTGTAACATGGAGTTTGGTCCTAGTTTCCAAATTTAACACTCCCTCTCAACTAGGGAGAGCTTCACTTGACCATCCATCTGTCAACCTGGGCAATCCTGTCATCCAGTATCATCATGTACTATCATATATCATCATGAAATCCTATGTCATCATGTTTTCTCTGCTTTTCTAGATCTACTATGCTATAGAAGTAATAATAAGAAGATATGATTGAGAGTGAGTCACAAAGACCTTACCACTCTCCACTGACCCGAAGTCAGTTTAGACGTTAAAAAATCAGCCAGACTTGATCCCAGATCAAGTTATTGGACACATCCCATGCTAGACATAAAGAGTATGGAAATAAATGATGTATCCATTGATAATGCTATGGTATCTATCCTCATTTTCCAACTCATTGGCCAGATGAGAGGTAATTACCATGAGTCCCGGACTACATGGGTAGGATGCATGTGGGGCATAGATCAACAAGAGGGTGAACCACCTCAATATTATAATGGTGGGGAATTATCACACCAACAAGGTAAGGTGAACCTAGCCCTGTGGTTTCTTATAACTCTAAGCAGCTATCCCCAAGCCCCCTGGACCTCCTAGAGCTCATAGTCCAACTCAAGCGAGACCCTCAAAATAGGGTCTTTCCATGATACAAAGATTATCATAGAAGGTTAAGAATTTGAACTTCCCCAAGGGCTTCATCAAAGTATCTATGACCTGCTCATCAGTCATAAGGTGATTAAGCCTTACTATGCCTCACTATTCCATGCCCCGGACAAAGTGGTACCTAATATCAATATGCTTGGATCGGTCATGGAACACATGCTTCTCAGAAAGACAAATCCCACTTTGGTTGTCAAAAAGGATCACGGTGGTATCCAACACATGCCCGAACAAATCAATAAAGAGATTTCTCAACCAAATAGCTTCACAATAGGCCATACTTGTTGTAATGTATCTGGCCTTGGCGGTGCTTAGAGCAACCAATTTCTACTTCCTTCTAATCCAAGAGATGGAAGCAAAACCTAGGGTGAAGTAACATCCAGATGTGCTTTTACGATCCACTACACTTCCTGCCCAATCTACATTGGTATATCCATGGAGCCTTATACTCCCATCAGTGTATCTTAGCCTGTGGTTAATTGTGCCCCGGAGATATATCAAGGGATTCTTGGCACCAATCGAGTGAATTTGATGAGGCTCGACAATGTATTAACTCATTTTTCTCACTGAAAAACATATGTCTAGACATGAGTTCACTAAGAACATCAAGGCCCTCATGAGTTGACGATACTCGGTGGGATTTCCCAACTCGAGCCCAGCGTCACTTCCACAAAACTTCTTAAAGTTGAGTTCCATCGGAGTAGTCATGGAAAGGCAGTCCACCATCCCAAATCTCTTCAACAGCTTCACAACACATTTTCCTTGAGAAAGGAAAATCTCACGTGGCTTTTTCTAGACCTCCAAGCCTAGGAAATAGTGCATGAGTCCTAGGTCCTTTATCTCTAACTCAGAATATATCTCCCTCTTACATTGATGAATGAGAGGGTCAACACCTGTAAGGAAGAGATCGTCCACATCGAGAACTAGAATGATAGGCTTGTCATTATCAACCTTAAAATAAAGGTTTGGATCAACATCACTTAGAGTAAAGCCTAGATTCATCAAGTAGTTATCGATCCTCTCATACCAAGCTCTGGGGGCTTGCTTTAACCCATAAAGGGATTTCTTCAACCTACATACATGTGTGTCTCTATCTTGAACTTCAAACCCCAAAGGTTTTTCTACATAGACCTCTTCCTTGATTGAGCCATGTAAGAAGGAAGTCTTCACATTCATCTAATGTAGACTCCATCATTGCGATGAAGGAAGGGCAACGATAAAAAAGATAGTGGTGTAGTAGGAAACAGGTGAAAATATTTCATCATAATCTATTCCTTCTTTCTGTGAGAAGCCTCAGGCAACAAATCTTTCCTTGAGGTTTTCCGCACTTCAATTGGCTCCATGCTTGACCTTGTACAACCATTTCGAGGTGAGAATAATTTTTTTCCATTGGCGTAGGGACCACATCCCAGACATCATTCTTCATCATTGAATGATATTCTCATGCATAGCATCCTTCCAAAATTTATGCTTCAAGGATTCTTCAAACATTCTAGGCTCAAATTGTACAATAGTGTTCATGTCTGTTAGGTACCCTTGGTACCTATTCGACTTCTTACTTTCACAAAATGTTCCTCTTGGAGAAATATGTCTCTTGAAATCTTTGAGAGTGTCTTTAAGCCATGAGGGTCTCATTTTATTTGAATAAGGTGGATCTATAGGAACCATCAAGCCTTCAACTTCAAGCATCTGTTCATCCTGCCTTCCAACTTGTTCTTCTTCTTTTTCTTCCTTTGAGATAGGAAGATCTCTAACCTTCCTAAGGGAAGGATATTCGTCAAAGGTGACATCACGACATATCTCCACTTCTCTTTGACTAGGCACATTGATTATTTATGCCTTCAAGGTTTCACTGCAACCCACAAACATTCCCTTCTTTCTAGAAGCATCCAACTTGCTTATCTTTTCTTTCGGCACATGAAAATATATGGGACTTCCAAAAAATATAAAATGAGAGACATCAATCTTCTTACCAGAGAAGACTTCTTCGGGAGTTTTGGAGTCCAATGCAAAATGTACACATCTATTGTGAACATACACAGTGATGTTGGCAGCTTCTCCCCATAGGAACTTCAAAAGACTTTGTTCATAAAGAATGGCACAGGAAACTTCCAAAATGGTTCTATTCTTCCTTTCAGAAACACCATTTTATTTGGGATTGTTAACACTAGGAAATCATATGGGAAAAAGACATTAAAAATGTCAAGAAAAGGGTACAGATAAAGGTTTACAGGGGTCCCGAGGGGGCTGCTCAATTGGTTATCTGAGAAATGTGAAATTGTTGTAACTCGAAAGACCTAGGTTTAAATCCCCATGTTGTGATCCGGGTTGCGGGGATGAGAAAAATCCGTAGCCCTACAGAGGTTTGCTAGTAGTTATGTATCAAGCGGGCTACTAGGTTCCTCTCGGTTAGAAAAAAAAAAATTTGCAGCGAAGAAATACATTAGGAGGAGCTAAAAAGTTAATTTTTTCTAAGGTTAGAGGACAAAATTTTTGGACCGCACATAGGAAACACTAGCTCTCAGTGCATAGTGCGGCTTTTTCTTCAATAGTAGTGCACTATGTGACTATCCCTTCAATATTTGTGCAGTCCTGGGGATGACAGAATGTCACCATTTGGGACCACTTGGCACACTTGGTGAAAAATATTATCACTCAACCTAACCAAGTACAATCACCTTTGAGCCACCTTGAGGCTTTAATTTAGCACACAAAGGAATCATTCCCCCACTCTTGTGCCACCATCCATCTTGGATCAAGAGAAGGAGTGAAAATTTGAAAATGGTCTATAAAAGCCAGCCTTGGGAAGAGAAATAGGAGACACATTCTTATGCTGGCCAAATTGCTCCATAGAAAACCAGTTTGTGTTGTCCAACGACATGAGGATTGGAAGGATTCAGTTTTTTTCCACCCAAAATCTCAATCCAAGAGAGAATAGTTCACCACATGTTAGTCGATATACCATCGTTTGAGAGGGAAGAGAGGCTTGATGAAAACTTGAGGTGAAGAGACCCCCTTGTCTTGGATATTGGAGGTCCATAGCTCGAAGGATCCACTACAAGAGATTTAGCATTCTATATTATACTACTACCAACACCTAATAAAGGGAGAATCTCTCCAATGTTGAGTTATTAGTGTGTTCTCTCTATTGATCGTGTATCTTGTGCATGTTGTTTTGTTTTTGTTTCATTTTTTATGTAGCATGTTATGTTTCCTTTTAACTTAGCTTATTACATGTTGAACTTGTCCCACTAACATTTGAAAAACCATTTTGACTTGTGAATCTTATGTAGGTAAGTGGCCTACCTACTAAGAAAAGTGTATTTAGTCCTCTCATACACCGAATACAGTACCATAGGAATGGCGACTCCACTAGATTCTTTCTTTTGAGTTAATGGTTGTTTATGTAGTTCCTTCTTCCTACTCAACTTGCTTCAAAATCACCCTTGCATCCTCTCAACAACTTCAATCACACTCAGTGAGAATTTTTTACCAAAAGAGGAGGAACTCTTTTCATTTTGTCCGACCATGCACATTCTGCTTTGATAGACGCGCATTTAGCACTTGTGGGAGGATAAGTTGTGTGGTAGGTAGAAAGCTCATTTTTTCTTGTTATTCGCCATTTTTTACAGTTGTAAAGTGCTTGGAAACCCGTAAAAATTTTCCATCACCATGTTCTGGTATTTTATGACTAGTTAGGACTCTTATTTGCTGTAATTTAGCTTATAAAGTAAGTAGTTTTAGTTTTAGTTTTTAATTTTTGAAAATCATAGATAGTTTAAGTAGGAAAAAGTAAGTGGCCTTTAATACACATATGCTTTCCGAACAAACGATTTGATAATAAAAGACACACAAAAAATAGCGTAACTACCATAAAATTAAGTGGCCCAGATATACACATATCTTTAACTAATTGAAGTTTTCTTAATTTTTGCATTAGATTAGTTCAATTTTTCATTAGGAATTGGGACTAGGACCAAACTGTCACAAATAAAACAAATAATCTCTGCCACCCTTGCACCGCATGGTGAGCCTGGGTATATACATGAATGATTTCCTAAGACAATTTTCCATCAACCTATAGTGAAAACATAGTCCAACTAAGCAAGGTGTAAGCAGCCCATAATCGACACATTGTTTATTTTTGTAATGAAAAATCACACACAGGGTAATTAGAAAAGGATTGTAAAGGATCAATGCATATCCACATCTCATAACACTTGTGATTGCACACTCCAAAGCACACACGAAGCATCGGTAAGCATTGTACCAAAAGGCACCTAGTGTGTTGGGACCTTTATCATCTGCTTAGAGTTACTTCACCAAGGCACACCCTAAGAAAATTGAGACTCTCTAAAAATAATCACTAACCGAACTCACTAAATTCTCCCCATATGGGCCACAAAAGAAATTATATTTCAGGTTAGGACCATCCAGGGTAGGCATATAATAAGTCGTCGTGGTCATAATACATTTTGAAACATATATGTTGAATTTTTAGGAAGCTTCAAATCCGTCTATCCACCCACAGAATGAATACCCAAGCATTATCAGAGACCCATTTTAGAGGGGTTTAAGCTTAGGCCTAGTGAATGCAGTACTTTTTGGGGATACCTGACCCATCTAGTGCTCAATACTGGTAGATTATTACCAAGAATCTCAAGACTCAAATTCTCACATGGGACGATGATATCTTAGTGGCCAAAACTAGGGAATCCTTCACTATAGGTGACACTGCAGACAAAACTTGATCCTCTTACCATTACTCTCAAGGGTCACCCAACACCATGCCAGTGGAAACCCCACCAAGGTCACCACACTCAAGTCCTCCCATGACCCCTAGAGGGCAGAGGAGTGCCACCCCTTTGAGGAGTTGGTAGAATTTTCATGAGGGCATGCCTCAAGATAATATTCCCTAGGCACCCCCCATAAACCATCATATTCAGACAGCTGTTTTTCCACAGTGTACAATGGAAATCAATAATACTCAGTTACCCTTATTATAATCACTTAATATTCTAGATCCAACGAAGTTAACTAATGACCCCATTTCTCATGGCCTTAATTCCCCCCCATGCCCATGAAGCTCCCTTCGGATATACCAAAATTCGAAAGGAAGCAAGCAAAAAACCCAGGAAATCATATTATGAATTTCCACCTGTGGTGTTCGTCCAATAGTATCATTGATGTTACTATTAGACTAAGACTCTTTCAACACACCCTAATAGGGTCTGTGGTGAAATGGTATGTCAAGCAGCCTTCTTCTTCTCATGGAACCTTTAGCACCCTTGCTACTGTATTCCTCACCTATTTTCAGCTACCCATTCATCATTATTCAAGAATGGAACTGCTAACTAATTTTAGGAAAATTCCAGCCATCTGTATATCATAACATCTCCATGAATGGTGGCGAATCACAGTTTTTGTAAATCCAAACACAACGATAGAGAGTTGTTGGACATATTTTTGAAAACTCTCATAGGCGAGATCTCAAAAGATGTGGTGACACAGAAGCCTACCTCCGAGGAGGACGCCATTAGCAAGGCCCAACAACTTGAACTCATCTACTCTTAGTCAGAATATATTTATAATGTTCCATTGAATGCCCTGTTCCTACAAACTTATAGAGAGTTTTTAGGTACATCGAATACTATAGATGGTTTGATCGTGTGCTTGACTCAAGGTCACCTAGGTAGCAGTATCCAATACCTAGGATACTTGTACGATTCTACTCAAGATGTGTTGCAACCTGGCTACCATCAAAATCAGTTTGCACCTTTGAAGAACATGACGAATAGGGTAACACCATACCATCAACAACAGGGAGGCTCATACCCTCCCTCGCAGGGGAACTAGTACTCAACTAGGGATGCTTATATAAGAGAGCCCCCCAACAATCTTACACCAATCAAGGACAAGGGAACCTATATCCCCCTTTCCTTACACAAAATCCACCATCACAAAACAACATGTGGGTTAACCTAGTGCAACCATCCTACAATGACAGTCTTATGACCAGGAGAACAATAATAACCCTCCAAAAACTGAAAAAAAGAAGCCTAGGAATAAGCAAAAGGGAGACTCTGGAGAGGGCCATGAAGTAATCATCAACGCCCCCCCGCAATCTCATTCTAGGGGGGTCAAAACCAAGAGCCAAATAGTAACTCCCAAAGGAAAAACAAGAGACCTAGTCTAAGGAAAAATCATTCTTCTGCCATATGTGGTGAATTCGGCCATTACACTCACCACTGTCCTGAAATCCCCGAATTGAAAAAATGTTAGGGTAACCATGGACAAGGGGGACCTACTCAACAACTTTCTATAATTTTGGAGCCTTTCCCCCACCAAGGAGTAGTTAACACCCATAAACAAAAACCACCCCAAAATGATATCGGAGGAGGTGGTCATGAGATCTACATGTTTGGCAAAGAATTTTTCTTCCAAACAAGTAAGAGGAACTATGATACACCTTCGAACACCAACCCATCAGGCATGAGTATGAGTGAAACTACTACACCATTAACCATATCCAAAGTACCTATATATCCTCTTCCAAAAATGGTCAAGTGACCAATCAGGCCTGTAGGACATCACTCTAAAGCTTCTCATAGCTATAACATAGTAGATGGTTTTAAAAAATCACTAGATGTTATGTCAACCTTGTAAGGTTTGAATCGTGCCAAAGAAAATGGAAAGGATTAATTTCTACATTAGGCAAAATGGATCCTTTCGATTCACGCCTAATGGTTTTAGACCTAGAAAAATCAAGCCTGAGGTTTCCTTCTCTAGTTTCTTTCCAAATATCTGTTTTAGTTCAAAACATCACCATACATCAATGCATTGTTGATGAAGGAGCATCCACTTGTATCATGTCTAGAGAAGTTTGGAAAAATTTAGGATCACCTAAATTAAAACCATCTGACATCATGCTTAGAGCATATGATGGTCACCCTTCAGCCCGCGTCAGTCTCTATCAAAATTTCCCTATAAAATTGGTTGGAAAGATAGTTCTTATATACATTGAGGTCTTAGACACACAACTAGACTATAATAGACTCCTCCGGTAGAGTTATATCTATGCCATGACTACATTCGCGTCCTCTGTCATTAGGGTAATGATATTTCCCCATGATGATCAGATCATCACCGTCAACCAGCTCACATACTACGACAAGAAACCATGACAACCCTCGATATCGTGTTACTATACGTAGAAACAACTATGGAACCACTTACACGATATACAAAATTTGGCCTCGGCCAGTTCAAACCATCATCCATATTAGGGTCATTAATAGGAGATCCCCCTATTATACCAAAGGGAGTCCCAAAAATCACAGGGGCACCGGTGTGCATGATGCTCTCATCAAAGACCTAAAATAGCCCAGACATAGAAACTGATAGTATGAGGGTCGAAGCCACTAGCACAACATTCCTACCCTATGCCACTTTGCAAACCACATTTTTATACACCCCACCTAGTTTTTTGTCAAAAAAATTCATGGAAACTATGACATTTATGAATATGGGTTTCGCAATACCCATGTGGTATTCAGTCCCACCGACCATGCTAGGAATTCCAAGCACCACGCTTATAGGAATAACCCCTATCACCCCTCAAGTGGTCACAATGATTAATGAAGCACCTGTAGCAGTGCCAACTAATGCAACCAGGAAAAATAACAAAAAAGTGAAGAAATTCGAAACCCCCAAGTTACGTAGGGAATGACAACTTCTTACATTGTGCGATATCTTAGGGCATCCTACTAATATTTTCCCGAAGTTAGATGAATTGAAACCCCCTCCACACACCAAAATAAATTTTGTGACCATGAATTCCCATAAAAAGGAACAGGCCATGAACAACCAAGGGAAATCATTATGCACCAATCATGTGTGTGCCATATGCGAACATTATGGGCATTATACCCATCACTGCCTAGAGATGCCATGATAAAGGGATGCCTTGCAAGCCATAGAAAAATCTTACCAAGAGGACCCCTTAGCTCCACCAATGAAAATGGACAAGGGATAAGCTAAAACCATACTATAAATACTTGACGAGCCTACATCTTGCTCATATACAGTCACCCCAACAGACCAAAGACAACAAAAAAAGGCAACACTGCAGGTCCCAGTTTGCACACTGTGTGACGAACCTGATCATTTAGTCATACAGTGTCCCGAGTTAAGGGAGTTTTATCATTGGTATCAAGTCCTGGAAGTTTCCCAAAGAAAATTAGTTTGGTAGCGATGACATATGTGTCATATTTGTCATATAAACCACCACGTGTGTCATTGCCCCCATATCCATCAATTCTGGTCTATGTTGGATTTCATGCAACGCTTCATTGCTGAAAACCTCGACTTAGTTGGCTCAAACACAGAATCCACAACAACACTACAACTCAAAGGATAGAAGCAACAATGACCATATTGTATGTGTCAGAGGAGAGATGGTCACCTGAACGACCAACTCCTCCCCGTTATCATCCTCAAGCTCCAGTCCAGCTCTACGCACTCTATAATGAACAAGATCACTTCATCACTGACTATGCAGCTCTAGAGTTATTTCAAAGATGGTACTCGGGCAACCCAATATACTACGATGACACATGAGCAGTCCAATATTCATGCCGAGTGTGTTGAGATAACCAAAGGATTCTTTGTTGTACTTACATACCCCACTTCCGTTTAGCATTAAATTTTTTATGCTAGGCCATAACCCATCTCGCTGCAACATATGGATTAGATTTGGACTCAGTGGAAAGTTTGAAAACCCAAGATAATGAGGCAACAAAGTCCATCCTCTTCATATCAGTAGAAAAACGACCAAGGGGGAAAATTATCACCTCTAACCGCCCTCCAAAAATAAACCTAGCCTTCGCATTATACGATGCTAGCAATCATTTGATTGCCCAATGCCCGAAGTTACGATCATTTCACAAATGGTACCCAATTACTCCAGTAGTCCAAAGGGAGTGTAGAACCAAATAGCAATAGTCTTGTCTGATTTGTCACGACAACCATCACGCTCAAAATTGTACTTACATCCCCCAATTTTTACCTATGTTAGACACCATATGCTCATTGGTCACCAAATACTTGGATGTAATTGGTTTCTAACCAAGGCACCCTGACGCAATTCAACATCCCCCCCATTGTTACCAAAACCCTAGGAAAGCTAAGGTGACCAATTATCCCAGTAGGGCACGAAACCATCCAATTATCATTGGTTTCGAGACCGCTACAAATAACACAACAGTAGTAGTGTTATCAAGGGTAGAAACCCAAACCATCTACACCATGTCAACCCCATCTGATTTCATGACATTAACCACCAAATCATATTCATTTCTGTTTACTAGCACTATTAGGTCGAAACCAATTCCTAACAGCCTTGCACAAACCAATTCCCCCTTAGATATATGGTTTCACTATAAAAAAGATATTCTAGAGGCCATGACAGAACCAGATTGTCTATGGGAATCAATGCATCACTGCTCATTTTTTCTTCCAGAAAAAAGATTCTGGTCTAGCAACCCAGAAAACCAAGATATATATGCCATTTAATCTAAATAATTCCTCCCATTTGGGAAGGTGGAATGGCTCAAAATCCCTATCCCAACACCTGATGTGGTTGAAGAAGGGAATATGTCGAATATTTCTCCAACCATTCATGTGAATACCTCAAGAAAACCATGCAAATTCGAAGAAATCTCACTAAGGGAAACATGATCGCCAGATGAGGTAGTCAATTATACAAACTTGTTACAATAGTACAGGGATATCTTCGCATGAGATTATTCGGAAATTTCAGGGCTTAGCCCCATCATCCTTGAACACCACAATGACACTTGTCTTGATGTATCACTAGTCCACCAAAAGAAATGTCAATTACACCCATCCAAGGTGGAAGAAAACAAGCAAGAGATTGAAAAACTTCACAAATTTAGGTTCATCTACCCAATCGCTTACACATCATGGGTTTCCAACCCTGTACCCATCATGAAAAAACAGGGCAGCATCCCAGTATGCATTGATTTTCAAGATTTAAATAAAGCTTGTCCCAATGGAAACTACCCTACCCCGTTTATCAACCAAGCCATTGATGCTTGTGCCGGTCATGAGGCCTTTTCCTTCATGGATGGATTCTCAGGGTACAATAAAATTCAAATCCGACATATGGATTGGTACAAAACAACATTCACTACCCCTTGGGGCATGTTTGCATATCAAGTCAGGCCTTTTAGTCTTAAAAATGTTGGAGTTACCTTCCAGCGAGCCATGAATTATATCTTCCACAACCTAGCTCACCTCATCTTAGCTTACTTCGATGACCTCACCGTACGATCTAAGAAACAAAGTGACCATCGGGAGGACTTACAGTTGATATTCCAACGATGCTGACACTACAACCTACACTTGAACTCTCTCAAGTGTGTCTTCTACGCTAATGCAGGAAGACTATTAGGATTCATTGTATCCCAACAAGGGATTAGATTGGATACCCTCAAGGTCTAGGAAATCAAAGAAGTTCCACCACCTAAAAATCTCAAGAAACTTCAAAGCTTGTAGGGGAAAGCAAAATTCTTATGATGCCTTGTCCCTGACTATGCCACTTGCGTGCAAGGATTCCTACGCCTTCTACGTTAGGACATTCCATTAAAATGGGATGAGTGGTCTCAAAACTCATTTGAGGCACTAAAAGACACATTGTATTCAACCCCTTTGATAATTCCATCCAATTACGACAAAGACTACACCTTATATATATCGGCATGAGACACCGCCATAGTTGGGGTATTAGTCCAAGATGGGCTAGATAATAAAGAACACGTAATATATTATGTCAGTAAGAACCTATTTGGACCTGCTTTAAAATATGAACCAGAAGAAAAAACTAGCCTAACCCTAGTACACGCAGTACAAAAGCTTCCACACTACATCATCCTAAGCACTACAACAGTCATAGCAGCTATCAACCCCATGAGATAGTTTTAAAATTTCATCTAATGAACCATAAGTTCACTCGATAAGTAGTCGTAATGGAGGAATTTGACCTACAATTTAGCTCCCCCAAGAGAAAAAAAATCATTAATCTTAGCTGAGTTCATAACTGAACTTCCGAGTCTGACTCAAGGATCCCCAGTTAACGAATCACTACCAAATGAACATCTATTCTTAGTGAAAACTGAGGACCCTTGGTACAGAGACATCCTCATATTCTTGCAAACCCAAAATTTCTAGCCACAACTCACCCATGAAAACCGAAGGCATATATGCCACTAACCCCCCCCCCCGATACCTCCTCATGGGGGACGCCCTTTATTGAAGAGCCATTGACACTGTTTTACGCTGATGTCTCACACACGACCAAGCTAAGAAATCCCTAAATTGCTACCATAGTGGGGCTTGTAGCGGCCACCTCTCAGGAATGGTTACTACCCAAAAAAGTTTTGCGGGATTGTTATTTTTGGCCCACCCTATTCCACAATTTCATTCAAGTAGTCAAACGGTGTGAGCGATGCCAACACTTCGCCCACAAGATGAGAGCCCCTGTCGCTCCTCTGTACCTGGTCATTGTAGCAGGCCCCTTTTTCAAATGGGGAATTGAATTTATGACTTGCAACCTTGCGTCATATGGAAACCACAAATACATCATTGTAGTCATCGACTATTTCACTAAGTGGGAAGAAGCCATGCCTACACATGACAACATGACAGAAACCGCAACACAATTTCTCTTCAACCATGTCATCGAATGATTTAGTGTGCCTAAGGAATTAGTCTTCGACCATGGAAATAATTTTGAAAATGAAATATTCCAAGAGCTATCAAATCATTTAGGATTCACACATGAGTTTGTGTGACCATACTACCCCTAGTACAATGGTCAGGTGGAAGTTGTTAACAAAGTATTCAAAACAATGTTACAACATATGGTCAACAACCATAAAACTAATTGGCACCATATGGTATTTTTAGCCCTGTGGGCATATCGCACAATGGTTAAACCTTCAACATGATTCACACCTTTCCAATTGGTATATAGAGTGGAGGTTGTGATTCCAATTAAACACAAAATCCCCAACTTACACACCGCTATCAAACTCCTCGATGATACCCAACCTTTAGAGGAACAATTGGTAAAATTAGAACTCATCTAAGAAAATTGATGAGATTATTTCCAACATAATGAACCACATAATAAAAGGGTAAAAGAATCGTTTGACCAGAACTTCACCCCTCGCTCATTTTCAGAGGGGGAGCTAGTCCTCTGCTACGATGTTGCAAAAGAGGCCTTAGGACCCGAGAAGTTTGAAACATTATGGAAGTGTCCTTACATCATAAAACATTGACTTCTTAATGGAGAAAACATCCTATCTAATCCCGATGATACATACCTAGATAACCCCATCAATGTACTATACCTCAAAACATTTCACCCATAACGGTAGGAAGTCTCAGCCTTAGAGATAAGATACATGTAACAAATTTTTTTGAGATGATCACAATCATCAAGGAATTTTTCTAAAAAAATGCTCTTGTGTCACAGATGGATCGTCCCCCCATCCACTATTTTGGATTCACTGATGGAGCCTTGTGATGGTCACAAAATCTAATAGCAGCTACCTGGGCCATATACTCTCCTAACCGGTCACTATTCCTCACCAAAAAAGTATGTATTGGATTAGATACCAATAATAAATAAGAATATGATGCAGTCATTGTGCTGTTGAGCGATGCCTCCAACTAGGGCATTCACCATCTATATTTCTGTCTTGATTCCTAGCTAGTGGTATCACAGTTAAACCAAGTTTTTGAAGTACGAAATTCACACCTATTTAGGAAATACTTGCATGCAAGATAGTTGGGTCGTCATTTTTATCATGTTACATTCACACATAGAAATTTAAACCAGACAACCGATCGCATAGCTAACCATATCCTAGAAAAGAATGCATCTCGTATAAACCATAATCCATAAAAAAATAAGGCATAAAACATATATATCCATCAGAGGTACATAAAATCCATCATAAACACAAATAATAACCATAGACACATCATAAGAGCCGTAAAAATATACATCTCGAATATATACATCAAAAAATATACGGGTCGTCATATACAAAACATGTCCCTAACCATCATGTTAACCAAAAATATACATGTCATAAAAATAGGGAAGCATCCTCGTAATGGGTGCTTTCCCTAGCCATACAAGAATCTCTAGGGATGAGCCTCGCCTGGTTGGTCCTCTAGAACCACGACTACAACGGTGCTAGTAGAGGTGCAATAACCAAAACCGCAAGTGTTACACCTATAGGAAGACCCATATCTGGGTCCCCCAAGAAGTCCATCACCGAGTATGGATAGTCCAAAAACATTTGCAAGTTCGACTCTAACCATGCCTCAACTGTCACATCCCACTAGTTACCCACCTCTCCTCCTCCATCTTGAGGCATCACAAGTGCCCACAGCTGCATCCTAGGATCCCTCGGAGGACCCAGGGCACTGCCACAAAAGGCCTAAGCATCACTACCCTTTCATACATGATGTTGTAGAGAATACTCACATAGGTTAAGACAGTAGTTGTCCCCCTCTAGGCCTTGCCCAGCTGGGTAACCATGCCCTGATAAACATAGTGAGCCCAGTCATAGAAGTGACTGGCCCGAAGTCGGTGCAAAATCGCAATAGGTTTGACACTCGATGAGGCGATGATGACCCTGATAGGTGAACTACCATCACCAGGGAATCCTTATCAGACGGGTCCGTTATAGAGCTCACACAGACACATCCCTCAGTGGTTGTCATTGATGTCAACCCAAGCAGCACTAGGGGCTACTCTGATATTGCATAGGAATTTTGACTTGACAAATTACTCTATTCCGAATCAAGGATATTTTGTATGGTTTCTACTTGTCGAGATGTATCAGTTGATATATGACATGCCATGTAATTCTTCACGGTTTGAGAGATATTCATGTTTGAACTTAGTAACCCCAGTTAGTGGGCTAAAACCCCATGGGGTTGTGGCATGACACTAATCATTGGTTGTGGTCATTTAACTATCAATAATTAAAAAAAAAAAATTAGGCTCCTAAAATCCCTCCAATTTTCACTTGTTTAATATCTTCTCAACCTAAGAATTTATATAAATTGTTACCCTCATATCCTCCTCATGTAAGGATTTCGCTATTATAACAGGCCATCGTGGTATTTTTTCCATAAATTTTTTTTATGTGAAGCTTCAGATGCTAAAACTAGACACCCATTTGGGAGAAATATTGATGAAGCCTTTATCTGAATTTAAGATATTGTTTCGCTATATGTTTGGATATATGATTTGAGGTATTTATGGTTTTTTCAGGCTCCCAAATTTCATGTCAAACAGGTGACCTTGGGAAAATCATCATAAATTTATCTCTAAGCGTTGGATTCAACTTACATAAAATGTGATAGAGCGAGGATGGGTTGTAGATTTTTGTATATCATTTTCATGACCAAAGGTTGATACAGTGACACGTGGCACTTCGTACAATTTCACTCTACTGAATCAGTATATAATCATGTCATCGTAGGAGATTGGGCATAACTATTTCTTGAAGAATCCATGTTTATCAGACCTACGAGGTTGGAAATAGGACAGGGCTACCTCAAGAAGAAATTTCAGACCTTGGAGATCTGCAATTACATAGATACAACAAATTCAATATCGAGCTTCTAGAAGGCAAGGAAAGATATGCATTCAAGGACCACTATAGTAAGGACAACACATAAACAGTCAAGGGTAAGTATGCTACAAAAATTTATGTATGATTAGTGTTTGAATTTTAATTTGAATGTCATATTTGACATGTTTTTTTGTATGACGGTGTAAGTATTTTTTATGTATGTTTGATTGGGTTTTGTTCATAAATGTTGAACGTATTTACATTTGAATTTTGAATATTTCTATGACATATGGTTTGCGGGACAATGTAAGTATTTTGTTATTATAAGGGTTTGGGTCTTGCATGTGCAGGAAGGAGGACACAATAGGACAACTCAAACACGTACTAGAAGGACAATGCAATGCCAAAGTACCATTACTTGAAGCAAGCACAATAATACCTCAGCAACTGCTAGTGTTCTAAGAAGCAATTTCAAGTCATGTATCAGGTCATGTCAAAAGTCAGTATTGTAAAAATAATCATTGTAAAATTGTAACAGAGTGATTATTGTAAAAGAGTCAATCTTCCTAGAGTTGGAGAGGCATTTTTGGGAGGTATAAGTGTCATTAATGGATAATTTTATGGTTGGGTTTTGAGGTCATAGTGTTATTAGGTGATTGGTCTAGTTCAAGAAAATCATTGTGAATCATATTGTATCATGGATCATTGTCCCTGGTACAAGATTCCACACTCTTGTATTATTTCCGAGCTTCTTATAGGGTGGCAGTTAGGTGCTAGGTTGGTGCATGAACTCACCTACATGTTGGAACTTGTGAATACTTCAGGGTGGTAGGTTGATCTAAGATGTCGAGGCATCCATTTAGTTGACTACTAAAGAAACCAGGGCATTGGGGCATCCTTCCAGTGGGAGCTGGAGAAGAATTATTTTCTAGAATTCTAGGTAGTTGTACCTCTCATTTCTGTTGGGGCTAAATATCAAAAAAATTATTAGAAAATCATTCAGTGGTTTTTGACTTGGAGGGGGTTTTCCACCTAAACTTTATGTGTCTATTGTTTTCTATTGTTTACTATTGTTACTAGATAAACATCAAGAATAATTGAAGATTAACTAATGCTCTGAAAATATTTTAAAAGTGCTAATTGATAAGAAATACTGATTCACCCCCCCTTCTCAATATTTCCAACAATTGGTATCAGAGCTTGGTTCCTTCAATAGCAGTCTAGAAACTAGAAGGAGGTCATGGAGTATACTAAGAATAGAGTTCCTCTATTCAATGGAAATAATTACGCACTTTGGAATGAAATAATGCAGCTCATTTGCTGGCGCAAGGATTAAAAGTATGAGAAATTGTTGAAAAAGGCTTAAACCGACCCACGATGAACAAGGAAAGAAAAATATGGTATATTATGCAAGGGCTAAAGATCTCATTATCAATGGGCTTATCGAATATTTCTATATAAAGGTATTTATTTTCAAAACTGCTAAAAAAGTATGGGGAAAGCTCGAGAATATATATGCAGGTGACTCAAACGTGAAAGAAGAAAAGCTTCAAATTTACAAGGAAAAATTAGAGAAACTTAAAATGAAGGAAGATAAAAATATTGATGCATACTTACAACATGTTGATGAAATAAAAAATGCATTGGAAGGTTTGGGAGAACCTGTCGACACAAAAATTGTTGTCTGAAAGATCCTTAGAACCTTGCCAAAAATATTCAACCCAATGGTATCTATCTTGGAATATAGTTACAACCTAGCCAATCTCAGCAAAGATAAATTGCATGGAGTGCTTACGGAATATGAAATGAGGATTGAAGAAGAGGATGACACATCTCACCTAGAAACAACATTCGCCACATCCAATAAAACTAGTAAGGACAAGCATACTCCAAAAATGAAAACTTGTAGTTGTAAGGAGGAAGAAAAGGGAGAATATGAAGAAGATTTTTTAGATAAATAATTTTCCTACTTCACACAAAAAATGAGAATAGGTACGGGGAAATTCAAAGGTAAACTTCCATTGATATGTTTTGATTGCAATGAGGTTGACGATTTTGCAGCCAAGTGTCCTCACAAAAATGAAGTTGTTATGAAAGGAAAGAAAGGTCCGAGGAAGTTCAACAAGCAAGGAAAGAAGAAATGGTTTAAGAGTTTCATCTCCAAAGAAGATAGCTCCTCATCTAATGAAGACAATGATAATGGAGAAGAAATCAACGGAAGAGTATTGTTTATGGCCAAGCATAATAATAAATAAGCATCTGACAAAGAAGGAGACAAAGAAGAAGAGATTACTGAGGTTGAATTTAAAAACGAAGTGATTAGGGTTATCAAAGAGCTCAAGGTCAAGAATAAGCATGTAAACACTCTTGAAGATGAATTAAAGATAAAAAGGGAACATGTCCTAAATCTTAAAATCAAGGTTGAAGATAAAAACAAGTTGAAGAATTGCTCAGGGAAGCATTAAATGAAGGCAACAACGAAAGAGAAGTATTGGAAGCTAAAATATTTTATCTTTGAAAGAAAGTAAAAAATGGAAAAACTCTTTAAAACTACACCAACATCTCCAAGGCATTGGAAGAAATCATCAACACTCAACGATCAAACAGTGACAAGATCGGTCTTGGTTACAAAGAGAAATCTGAAAAAGAGCCAAGTCCTTCTATGGCAACAAAAGAAGATGGATATGAAAAATCTAACAAGCAGGTAGGCCTTCCAGCCAACTCAAGAGATCAGGACTCATTGGAAGAACCATGGAAGACAATTCCTTGAAGAAGATTTCCTCCCAGGTATCAACCTCTCTTCTATGGTCATTTTTATTCATGTGGAAAGTTTGGACATATAGCTATAGAATGTCGCACGTATGTTTGGAATAAACACAGTTTCAGGAGATCTTTTAGATATGGATATTCCATAACTCAACAGAATATTAACAGATTTGATCATTTAAGAGATGATGTCGAATGTTACAAATGTAAGAATTTTGGACACCAAGCTAAAGATTACAGACTTGGAAGTTCCGCAAAGGAATTCTCACAAAATCAGAATGAACAAATATGGAAAGAGAAGACTGAAAAATGTTGTATTGCTCTCAAGGCTCAAAGAAACAGAAACGTTTGGTATTTTGATAGTGTTTTCTCAACTCATATGACTCTAGTTAGGAATAAGTTCATATCCTTGAAGGAAAAGAAGGATGGAACAATTTCTTTTAGAAATGACGGGTCTTAAAACATCATAGGATTAGGTAAAATCACACTTTGTAATATTCCTACTTAGCCTAAGCTAAGAAGAATATACATTTTTGTTCCATTTTCTGTTGCATGAATATATGAATAAAGGAGGACATGTAAAACTCCTGAAATAAATGAATAAATCAATGCCCATATGGACAAGGATAAATCTGGGCCATGTAAACATAACACTTGCAGGTGTGAATGGGTTTGAGCTATGAGGCTGGGTCAACCTTGACCAAATCTACAACACAGTCTAGATTCAATGTACCTCATGGATGGACAACGCAATTTTAGATGGAGGCTCCTCTGTGAAAGGAGCTAATTCATTAAAGTGGTTTAGGGTTTGACAAGGCTTCCATCTTATAAAAGGAAGAGGAGAGAAGAAAGAGAAGGTTGTTTATTATGCATATTTTTGAGTATCTTGTTTGTTTAGAAAAATACCATTCTCTGCTGTTTAGTTCAGAATGGTGCTGCTTAGCACTTGGGAACTCCTATGGAGGAATCCCACCTCTTCCATTGAGGATTTCTTGGAGGAGTATCGCTGATTCCATCCACTATCAGGAATTTGGGTAAGCTCATCTTCCAACTACAATTCTGATCCTATTTAGGATTGGGTTGTTCTTGCAAGCTGCAGCAAGTGAAGGCTAGATCTTCTCAGATCTAGGCCATTTTAGGCCCTCTTTTCACTGGGAAAGTCTTCTATCCCCAGGGAAAGAGAGTTTTGAACCTTTGGAGTTGATATTTCATATCTTGGCAATAGTCCAACTCAGTTTTTCAAGCTACAATGTAGTTTCCCTTCCAGGACTGCGTTATTTTCAAAGAAGGAATTTGTAGGGTGTTTTGATCCCCTTTTTGAGAAGAGATCTTTGGTGCTGGGCTTTGCATTTCACTTTGATGATCCATGGATTAGCTTGCTAATCCATGTTCTATATAGATCCGATCTGTTCCTAATGTAAAACATCTTCATAAATTTCTGAATAATATTGTAAATCTGCTACTTTAAACTCAAATCTACTCTCTGTATTGCATGATTTGATCAAAACCCCAAGGGGATCTTGTAAAAGATCCTTTCTAGTGTATAGATATGAAATGGATCTGATATTTTTTACACAGATCTGCTCTAGACCTAAAGTGTAACATACAACTACTGCAACTATTATAAAACTGCTGTTAAGCCATTTTGCAATAAATACATGTGTTGCAGCCCTTTTTTATGAGGAATTCCTTCTATTTTGTCTTCTACATCCTGTTGTATAATGTAAGGGAATCATTATGGATGTAATTTTCTGGTGTTTATTTAAAATTTGATCCTTTTTATTGGCCTCCTACTCATGCTCTCAAAACTGCGTTATTTCTGAAGCATTTTGTTGCACATAGTTGCAGCCCTTCTCTTTGGGTGCTTTTCAGCTAGACTAGGTGGTGGGGGATCTATTTACCACACCTAGTTTGATTTGTTTTTGCTCTCCTTTTGGATATAGACACTCGATCCACTGATATAAGGGATCCAGGAGCTTCAAACTCATTTCAGTGCACAAATTTCCCAGAAGTGCGTTATTCCAACAGGCTTTGCTGTGTATTCCCATTTTGGGATATTACAGTGGTATCAGAGCTTATTTCTTGGCATAGCCTGTGCTTTTCATTGAGGAGATGAAACCAATATGGCTTTAGGAGAAGATGAGCCTCTTACTGATAGAGAGAAGAGATATCTTCATAGAGGACATATGAAATTTTATTACACTAATGATGATTAGGACAAGGGTAAACCCCCTGAATCTGGAAGTGATAAAGAAGGAGAAGAGTTTGAAAGAAATATTTTGGTAGCCATGCAAGACCATGCTAGAGAGATTAAAGAGATGAGAATGGACAGGATGAAGGAATACCCTGGGAGATTTCATCCAGGAGAAAGCTCTGGCATGTCTCACCACTGGAATGATCAACCAGTGAACCGGCCACAAGCTCCACAAGCTCCACAACGCTCTACTATGCCTACCTTATTGGATATGGAGAATGAAGGGAATCAAGAGCAAACATCCCTTAAAGAATACTTTGAGGAATATGAGTCTCAGAATCAAATATTCAAGGACCACTTGAGTTTTCAAGAGTTTTGTCACCTCAAGGACAAAAGAAGACCAAGGCATCAGTATAGAGATAGTGGATTCATTCAGAATCATGATCGAAATCACTCTATGGGCAGATTATTTTTACCCAATTTTGATGGTCCATCCACCAATTCTACCAAAGCATGGGTAGAAAAGTTGGATATCTACTTTCAGTTGAACAAATTCCATGAGATGGAAGCCATCAAGATTGCAGCGCTGCACTTTGAAGGTGACTCACACAATTGGTGGTTCCATGGGTTGTATACATTAGGCCATGCCAATGTGACTGCCTATTCTGAATTCATTAGAATACTGGTGGAGAGATTTGACAGGAAGGATCCAGAAGCACCTTTAATATTTCAGATCTGGATCCAAGTGCTATACTCATGGGAAACTATTGGTACCTTCCTGCACCATATGAAGCCTTCAGTATTTCCTTCTTCTTGATGCTAATCATGATTCCAATTACTGATGTTGATCTTGCTTTTCTGGGGAACATGATTGGAGAGGAAACACAGTGGATTGATGTGTTCTTTTGGGAAGAGGATTCCCACATTTTCTACATTGCATGTTCTAATGGGAACATGAGAGGAGATATGGTCCACCACAACCAGAAACTTGTTTCTTTATAAGGTGGTCCATGAGTTTGATGAGATGCCATATGGTGATGATTTCCCATCCATCACATATGGAATGGTTTGGGCTAGCTTGATTCAAATTGTTGGAGAGGAGTTCTATAAATATATAGTCTTCATCTTGCCTCTTGAAGGCAACATTATTGTAGCCTAGGATAAAAAAAAACTCCACATTTATCTTAAGTGGAGAGGAGGACAGCGTGGGGTAGGCTATTTTGTCTACCATGATCAGATTTTCAGCCCACCTACACTGCAGGAGCTATTGGTGGAGGAGAATTTTCTTGAGTTTCCATATTGGGAGGTAACTCATTTTGTATGGATGATTTCTTGGGGAAAGATGTTTTCCCAATACATTTCAGTTCTATCCTTGCAGTTGCTTGAGGACAAGAAAAATTTGGGAGGGGAGGACTGTGATATTCCTACTTAGCCCAAGCTAAGAGGAATATTCAATTTTGTTTCATTTTCTGTTGATTGAATAAATGAGCAAAGGAGGACATGTAAAACTCCTGAAAATAATGAATAAATCAATGCCCATGTGAACAAGGACAAATTTGGGCCATGTAAAATAAACACTTACAGGTGTGAATGGGTTTGAACTATGAGATTGGGTCAACCTTGACCAAATTCACAGCCCAGTCTAGATGCATTGAACCTCCTTGAGGCACAACGCAATTCCAGATGGAGGCTCTACATGTGAAAGGAGCTAAATTGATGAAGTGGTTTAGGGTTTAACAAGACTCCTATCTTATAAAAGGAAGAGGAGAGCAACATGAGAGGGTTGTTGATGTTTATCATTTTTCTGAATATATTGTTTGTTTAGACATATATCATTCTCTAGTTGTTTAGCTGATAATAATGCTATTTAGCATTGGGTGTTCCTGAGCAAGAATCCCACCTCCTTCCTAGCGCAGCTCTTGGAGGAGCCTTTTTTGTCTTGTCCACTATCTAGAATTTTTCCAAGCTTCATCTTGCACCTACAGTGCTGATCCTGTTTAGGATTGGGTTGTCCTTGTGAGCTGCAGCAAGTGGAGGATAGATCTCTTCAGATATATGCATCTATAGGACCCATTTTCACTGGGAAAGAATTCTATCCCTTTGATAAGAGTGTTCTAGACCTTGGGAGCTTCAGATCCAGATCTTGGCATCAAGACAAAGGATACTCAGAGTCTACAGCACAGTCCCTTTTGCAGTACTGTGTTATTTGCAAGAGCAGAGTTGCAGGGAGTTTTGGAAACATCTTGGAGGAGGGATCTCTAGTGATTCGATCCTTCCTTTCACTGTTTTGATCCATGGATTGGCCATCCAATCCATGTTTGTTTCAGATCTGATCTATTGTACATCATATACTTCTGAATTTTCTGAATATTACTACAGATTTGTAACTTAGATCTCAGATCTACTCTTGTAATTTCATGTTTTGCTGAAATCCCTAAGGGGAGTGTATAACGGATCCTTTCTTGTATACATATCTGAAATAGATCTAACATTTTATATATATATCTGCTCTAGATCTGAGTTGTAACATACTGCTGCTTCAGCCAATGAAAATAACGCTGTCAAGCTTATTCATATGTTTCTTGTGGTTGTAGCACCTCATTTCTGAGGATTACTTCATGTATCCTCTTCTAATTTTTGTATAATGATGTGTGGACTTCAATATAATCTCTTCTTCAACATTATTTTCTGGACAGTCTTGTTTTGTATTGTTGCAGTCCCCTCTTTGGGCATTTTCTAGCTGCACTAGGTGTGGGGAAACCCGTTTAACCCACCTAGGAGGATTTTTTTTTGAATATCTCTTGGATTCAAGTCTTATATTGTTAGATCTAAGGGATCCAAGTGCTGGTTTCCAATCCTATAGCACACATTCCTAAAAAATGTGTTTTTCAGGGATGCCTTGCTAGTGTTTGGTCAATTTAGTGAGTCCTAAATTGCTACATTAATTTATCAATCCGGGATTCGTAAGCTGATGAAGTGCAGCGCACTATATGTGCAAGATAACCTATTTCTTAACTTTTTGTCGTTTTTGGTTTTCTAATGTGAGATGGAAATTCTAAAATAAAAACAAGTATGGTTATGATTGTTCAAGGAAATGATATCCTCTATAATGATTTACCAACTTGAAACTTAAAAAGGAATTTGAAACATACAATGAAAAAACTTGAAAGGAAATGAAAATGTGCTGCTAGTCTAATAAATCAAACAGTGAAATATTGAGCATGAAAACCAAACTATCCTTGCTGCTGTCTAAACACAAAAGAAACTATGCTGAAAGAAATCCAAAAATTGCAACAAAGTAAATCTAAATCAAATTACATTAACTTATCTTCTGATCCCTCATCATTAGTCCAGCTATGATTTTCGGAGGTAACCATAAACAACTTGAGTAACCTGATATCTAACTTGCAGAAAGTAAACTAATATCAAACTACACATTCATAATTCAATCCCTCACCATCAGTCCAGCTGTGGCTTTCAGAGGTAACTGAAGATGTCATGAGAAATTTAATATTTCTAACTTGTAGAAAGTAAACTAATATCAAACTACACATTCATAATTCAATCCCTCACCATCAGTCCAGCTGTGGCTTTCGGAGGTAACTGAAAATGACATGAACAATTTGATATATCTAAATCTAACTACTGAAACAAATGTGCAAGATTGAAATAAAAAAAGCAGTACTGAAATTAAACAGAAACTAAGAAAAGTAAATTAGTAGCAGAACAATATTAATTCCATGTCATTAGTCAAAAAGTTATGCAAATGCCCGGGCTGCCTATTTATAACCTGAAACAAGAACACTGATCAGTTAACAATAACATAAAACATGAAAGACAGAAGTAAAATGTAAAGCATGAAAGATTATAAATAGAAATGAAGCATATATACCATGTGAGATGCAATGTATAAACATGAAAGACAAAAGTAAAATGTAAAGCATGAAAGATTATAAACAGAAATGAAGCATATATACCATGAAAGATGCAATGTATAAACACATGAATGAACTATGGCACAATGAGCTTAAAGAAATAAAACAAGAACTATACAATAATGCAAAAAACCTCAGCATGTGCAGGGGCCCTCTACACCAGCCTTGGCAACAATCTTCAAGTACGAATTACGCTTGGAAACAGAGTCTTCTTATATATTAAAATGCAGTCATAACAGAAAGGTGATATTACGGAACAGTGGCAACGTAATTACATTACAGAGCTATCCAGCAGATAATGGAGACTAATAAAAACTAACTCTTATGCATATGCAAACACGTTATTTATAACTGAAGGTGATATAACTAATTTCCTAAAGTTTATGCTGATGGAGAACACGTAAACCATTACGTCCAAAGATCTAGGATCATGGCCGCGTTGAGGAGTAAATCTATGAAGAGTGGATGTTTGAATTCGGCTTATGGAGCCATGTACAGGTGTTGATTTTTCTCCCACAGTTCAGAAACGGCCATATAAATCTCCACATGACGAGAAACAGAGTCCTGTCACCGTGGAACTCTACGGTTGACTTCCACTTGGCCACCTTTGACCGCAGCCTCCTTAGATGAATTTGCTTGAGCCAATAGGACACGATCCATGTCCACATCATTCCTGACTTGCCCATGTGGCTCGTTTTACCTGAAGACACCTGTAACATAGAGTTTCACAAAATGGATGCGGAAAGTTGCAGCGGCTGCGGAAAGTGGCAAGATTCGCAGCTAAATGAGAAAAATCTAAATCAAACAGCAGACACAAAAATATAGTTAAAAACCATTTTAGATGCTCTTTTGCAATTAATATACAATGATATTGACAACTTGGGAGGTTCAGGTGAATGAAAAAGGTATAGAAAGGTGTATGGAAAAGATGCATATTTGAGACTCAACATACCCCCACTGTGAAGGTGTTGCATGTCCTCATGCAACCAAAATTTTGATAATCCTTCTTCAGTTCATATGCCTTGACACTTCAGCCAGTACATCCAATCCTCTCCTCTTCTTCCTTGGTGCTGCTAACATCCTAGGTTTCTTCATTAGGCATCTAAATTTGATATTAACCAGTGCTCTGCTTAACTTCTGGCATTTCCTTTTCAATTTCTTGTTCTTCTTCTACCATATTCCCAGATGTAGCATGGTATTATCATGAATGATTTTGTCTAATTTGCCTTGTTCCTTCAATGCCTCATTTTCATTTTTAATGTGTTTATTTAAAAGCTCTAGCTCAAAGACTTCTTGTTTTAGTGATTGGACTAGATCATCTTGTACTGTATGAGGCTGGATGGACGAAGTACTGGGACCTGTAGCTGCTTTTTCCAAATATTCTATATAATCATATACTTCTTGCTGCTTGGGGTCTATATCAGGTGTCATTTTTATTGGGCTGTCCCCAAAATGCCGTGAAGGAGAGTTATCTTCAAAATCTGGCTGAGAAGGGCTCACATCAACATCTTGCTGAGAATGGGATGGACTATGTTCAATGTCTGACTGAGAATGAAATGAACCAAGTTCACTAACTGACTGAGAGTGAGATGGACTATGGTCAGCTGGGGACTGTTCAGATGTTTCTTCTCCCAAATCAATGAAATGGGGTCCTTTCATTTGCGTTTTCCTCAATTTCCCCTTAAGTCTGGAACTTCTTCTCACACGCTGTGGACCACTGTCCTTTTTCTTTTGTTTTCCTTTCTCTTTCTTCTTGGCTATAGATAATTGTTCTTGAAGATGAACCAATCTTTCAGATAACACTTGATGATCTTCTTCTTCGGAAGAAGGGGTTTGATGTATAGCCTCAATACTTTTTCTCTCTTTTGGTGTTATTGGCTTCTTACCCTTGGTTTCTTTCTTCTTCCTTTTTGACAGTCTCTCTTCCCTATCAGTTCTTTCAATTGTAGTAGTAGGAGTATTTTTAATTTCATCATTTGTTCTCTTTCTCCTACTCCTTCTTGATGTGTTACCTTCAGGAATTTCTTGAGTAGGAGTACTTTGAGTTTCATCATTTATTATTTTTCTCCTACTCCTTCTTGATGTGCTACCTTCAGGAATTTCCCGAGGTTCCTCAAAGAAATTTCTAATCAAAATTTTTTCCCATCTGTCTTTCTTCTCCTTTAACTCTTTTTCAATCAAAATTTTTACAAGACCATGGTGATATAGATGTGGTTCTACATCTCCTAAATGCTTCTGAACAGTCACAAACATTTTCTTCAAATTATTTAATAGAAAATATGGGAGATTGAGAGCTTGATTATCTAGAAAATTCATCAGCAATCTGGTATGGTACATATACATGGACCCAAAACGGCCTTCACAGGTAATGAATTTTTGAACAACTAGCAGCAAAGTAGCCCATTCCTCTTTCAAAGCATGAACAGGAATCCCTCTTTTAAAAATAGTTATGTCCATACCTTGGTTTTGTAAGATTATTCTCCAGGCTTCATCACTAATGCTTTTATTCTTAAACCAACGCTCACCCTCTTGAGGAAGTTCCGTTGCAGTTGCTATAGATGCCTCGTTCACTGCAAACTTAAGGTCTCCAATTTCTACTTCCAGGCCATTGAACGACCTTGCAAATGCTTTTGTCACTTCTTTATGATAACCTCTGAACTTTTGGATAAACCGCAACCACTTTGCTTTCTTCAATATATCCCTTACTTGCGGATATCCTTCCATGAATTTAAGTCCTTCTGGTTCTGCTCTTAGCAATTTACCCATCCTTCTTTCTGCTCTTCAAAAATTTTCCTGCGTGAGGGTTCAATGGAAATAGAACGGCTGAATGCACGGAGATGAGCACAATGACTGTAGGTAGATATCAAAGAGTGGATATACAGGCTGTAGCGTAACAGAGAATGAAATGGAGTGAGACAGAACAGAGAGGGGTTTCGTGAGCACGATAGAGATATGACTGTGAGATTAACAGAACAATAGGAGGAGTATAACACATCTGGCAGTGTTTTGAAATTTGGTGGCTGCAAAATAAATGTGAGCATGTTTAAACAACGGCTATGGATTTATGCGGCTGTAAGAGGTCGTAGTCAAATCAACTACGTCTCATTGTCACTGGTGGAATATCGGAGTATGAGTGAAGATCAGGGGTTTAATTATGGGACCGTTTGAGAATGAATGCAAGAAGATCATATGGAGATCGTGAAAGGGTTATGGAGTTTGTCAATATAATCATTGCACATAATGGATGGAGCTTATGGTTTAGAACTATATAAAAATGTGTTTTCAATGCTATTTGAAATGAATTTTTACTCATACCTTGGAATATTTGCATTTTTCCTTGGTCTTCAATTAGTTGCTCTTCATTGGTATCTTGAATGCCCCATGTCTTCATAATTGGTCCTCTCACCTGCATTTAATTTCATGATTATGGAAATAACATCTGGCTGTACATTCTTTTGAAAACAGAGTGGTAGCTGCGGAATCTGCTTTTGGCTGTGGAAACTGATGTCAGCTGCGGAAACAGATGTCAGCTGTGGAAACTGACACAGCTATTATTTGGATGAATGAACATGAACAGATGACAAATGACTAGATGGAAATGGTCATGAAAAAGAATTTTATTGATGAAATGGAATGAAACAGATAAAATGAAGTGAAATGGAGTGAAATGAAGTGAAATGAAATGGAATGAAGTGGAATGGAATGGAGTGGGTGGTCACAAAACCTGTGAAATGAAAGAGAGATTTTTTTTTATTTTTATTTTTTTTGGAAAATATAGTGTCAGGTGTTCCTGATTTTCACCCTATATTTTCTGTATAAGACTGCCAATCAGTGATTGGTTTTCAAGCTTATACAAAAAATAAATATATATATATATATATATATATATATATTTTTTCAATTGAAAGAACAAAAGCGAGGCTGGTGGAGAAGAAGAATTCTTCTGTACAAGCCTGATTGCAAAATTTTCTTGAAACATTTGCTGCAGAAACTGGTGTCAACTGCGGAAACAAATGTCAGCTACGGAAACTGACACAACTATTATTTGGGTGAATGGAAATAGATGGATGATAATTGACTGAATGAAAATGGTCATGAAAAAAATGAAATGAAATGAAGTAAATGAAATGAAGTGAAATGGAATGAAGTGGAGTGAAATGAAGTGGAATGAAGTGGGTGGTCACAAAACTTATGAAAGAGAGATTTTTTTTTGGAAAATATAGGGTGTCAGGTGTCCCTGATTTTCACCCTACATTTTCTGTATAAGACTGCCAATCAATGATTGGTTTTCAGGCTTATACAACAATTTTTTTTTTTTTTAAACTGAAAAGAACAAAGGCTAGGCTGGTGGAGAAGAAGAATTCTTCTGTACCAGCCTGATTGCAGAATTTTCTTGAAACATTTTGACAAATTCCTCTTTTGAGAGTGGCTTATGATGGAACTTTAATCTGTGGCCATTCACAATAAGAGGAGTTTGAAATTCATCAATGGTCTTGATTCTTACCACTCCATTGCTAAAGATCTTGTCAATCTCATATGGCCCAAGCCAATGAGTCTGAAATTTTCCTTTAAAATCTTTAAACTAAACTTGGAATCAAATAACAATGCCCAATCTCCTTCTTGAAACTTCTTCTCTTTGATGTACTTGTCATGCCATTTAGCTCTTTGATATTGAACTAGATCAGTTCTTAAAATTGCTTCTTGTCTGATCTCATCTAGCTCATTTAATTGCTCCATTCTATGCTTTTGGGCTTTTCATAAGTCCATCCCCAACTGAACTGCTATCTTGAAGGTCTTGACTTGGAACTCAATGGGGAGCAGGACTTTTTTCCCATAAACAAGTTCATAGGGAGAATGTCCTGTTGTATTTCTCCATGTAGTTCTGTAGGCCCACAAGGCTTCAGGAAGCCTTTCTGCCCAATCTCTTCTATGTAGATGAACAGTTTTGGTGATGATACTTTCAAGAACTTTGTTTGTAGACTCCACTTGACCATTTTCTTGCGGATGGTAAGGAGTAGATCTTCCGTGCTTGATTTTGTATTCTTCCATCAACTTCTCCACCAAGTTGGATGTGAATTGGCTTCCCTGATCTGTCACAATTTCTCTTGGAACACCAAAGCGAGTAAAAATATCCTCATAAATAAAATGAACAACTGAATTTTCAGTAGCAGATACTAATGCTTTGGCTTCTACCCATTTAGTAACATAATCAGTACAAACCAATATATACTTCTTTTGCTTAGATGGTGGATTAATAGGTCCAATGAAATCTAAAGCCCATTTTTTCAAAGGGTTCAATGAGTACCTGTGTTTGCAATGGCATTTCATTTGAAAGGGTAGGTTTCCCTACTCTTTGGCAGCTGTCACACCTTTTGACATATTGTTTTGCATCGTTGAAGAGGGAAGGCCAATAATATCCTAAAGAGAGGATTTTATAGGCTTTCCTTTTGAATGCAAAGTGTCCACCGCATGGTTCATCATGACATGCCTTAAGGATATCAGGCATTTCATCTTCCCTGACACATCTTCTGATCACAAGATCTGGCCCTGTTTTAAACAATTTGTTAGAAATCCATGAATATTTTGAACTCTCCTGAATAATTTTTCATTTTTCACTTGGAAATAAATGTGAAGGTAGTTTCCCTGTAACCAAATAGTTAGCAATATCTGCATACCAAGGAGTTTTAATAGTTACCGCAAACAAGTATTCATCAGGAAACTTATCCTCTACAGGAGAATCTTCTTTAGTATTCTGAATCCTAGACAAGAAATCAGCTACTGTATTTTGTTTTCCTGGTCTATCCAACACAGTAATATTGAATTTTTGCAAAAGTAAGAGCCATCTTGTCACTCTGCCATTAGTAACAGGTTTGTTCATTAAATATCTAATTGCAGAATGGTCAGTATGAATAAAAGTTTCATAGCCTGTTATGTAATGTCTAAACTTATTAATTGCATGAACAACATCTAAAAACTCTTTTTCAGTCACAGTATAGTTCAACTCTGTGGGAGTCAAATTTTTACTGGTATAGTAAATGGCATAAGGAACTAAATCTTTTTGACCCAACACAGCTCCTAGACCTGTATCTGAAGCATCCGTAGAAATATGGAAAGGGAGTTTCCAATTTGGTCCTCTCAAGATAGGTGCTTTAAATATTCTTGTTTTCAAAGTTTCAAAGGCTGATTGACAATCAGGATCCCATTTAAATTCACAGTCTTTTGTAAGCAATTTGAAGAGTGGAGATGCTATTTTAGTGAAGTTTTCTATAAATATTCTATAGCAACCAGTAAATCCCATAAAACTTCTAACATCTCTTTGACAATTTGGAATAGGTAACTTGGAGATGACTTCAACTTTTGATCTATCAACCTTAATCCCATCTCCTGAAATATGATGCCCCAAAACAATCGCTTCAGTAAACATCATAAAGCATTTTTCATGGCTTAATGAAAGGTTTGTTTCTTTACATCTTATAAGAACTTTTTCCAAATTTTCTAATGCCTCTTCAAATGAATTAACATAAACTGTAAAATCATCCATATAAACCTCTACACAATCATGGATTAGATCAGAAAAAATTCCTAGTACTGCTCTTTGGAATGTTGCAGGTGCATTACATAACCCAAAAGGAAGTACTCGGTAGGCAAAATTTCCCCATGGACAAGTAAATGTGGTCTTATCTTGATCTTCAGGTGCTACCTGAATTTGATTATAGCCACTAAAACCATCCAAAAATGAAAAGTACTTTTTACTTGCTAATGTGTCTAATACCTGATCGATAAAAGGCAAAGGAAAGTGATCCTTCAAATTTGCTTTGTTCAATTCCCTGTAATCAATGCATACCCTCCATTTACCATTCTTTTTAGGTACTATAACCAAAGGAGAAACCCATCGGCTATCTGAAATTGGATAAATGAAGTTTACATTGAGTAGTTTTTGGAGCTCTTATTTCATTATCTCCCTAAGATTTGGATTCATCCTTCTTTGAGGTTGTCTGATTGGTCTACTGTTTTCCTCAATATAGATATGATGGATGCAATTCTTAGGATCAACACCTTTCATGTCAGTATACTCCCATGCAAATGCAGTAGAATGTTTTTGCAAGATTTTGGTTAGTTCTTCTTGTTGTGACTTTTCCAAATGCTTGTTGATATTCAATGTTTTTCCTGGAAAAATCTCAATAGTATAACTACCAAACTCTTCCATAGAGTAAAGAGACATTTGTCTTGATGATAAATATTCTATGTCAGATTCCAACTAAAATTGTGTGGGGTCATATTCTGAAGATGTCTCAAAATTTTCTAATGTGTTCAGAATTTGACTATCCTCACTGATTTCAGAAATGGTAAAGACAAGTTGTATAGTGTCCTCATCATCGACCCATTCATTGTCTCCTACTTCTGTGATTGCTTTTGCTGGAGGATACAAATTGAATTTCTTTGTCGAATTACCATTAGAGATGTACATATCCCCAGATCTACAACTAATGAAAGCATCAGCTGTGGCTAGCCAAGGTCTTCCTAAGATAAGTGGGTGCCCTCCTAGATTACTCTTGGGAGTCAAAATCATAAAATCTACTGGATATTCCCAAGAATCTAAGGAGATTGAAATATCTTCTAATACACCATCTGGTTTAATAATTGATCGATCTGCAAGTTGCAGTAAAGTAGGTGTAAAAAGAAGGTTAGGAAGTTTTAGCCGGTCCATAGTCTGTCTACTCATAATGTTGATAGCAGCCCCTAAGTCAATCAATGTGTTTGGAATTTCTATCCCATTTATATGTGTCTTGACAATTGGACTTCTTGGATCTACATACTTCTGCATGGTGATTTTTCCCATCATAATATCTGCAATTTTTCCTACCAGGTGGATTCTTCTTGTGTCTTTTAGTTTCCTTCCTGGTCTTTTGAAACTCAACTCCTTTATTGTTTTTGCTAGAATAGGAATCTCTCGAATGGCTTGTAGCAGGGGAATCTTGATACAAACATTCTTCAATTCATCTAGAAAATCATAGTTAGGCAACAATATTTGTTTTTCCACCCCCTTGTCAATTTGTAGTCTTTCAGGAAAAGGAGCTGTAGATGAAGATGCAGGTTGCTCAACTATAGGAATTGTGGGTGTTAACTTTTCTTTTTCTTTTTGAATGTTTGAATTTTGAAGAGTTGCTTCCTCAGAACCCTCATTGATTTTAAGATAATCCTCCTCAGAGGTATCTTGTTCTTGAATATCTATAGAAGGTTTTTCTAAAACTCTACCAGATCTGAGTTGTACATCATTGAGAGGAACAATCATATAGGTAGGAAATTGTTGTCCTTCTACCATGTAAGTATTCTGAGGATTTTTATTGTTAGGATTTGGCAATGGCTGAGCTGGAAGTTGATTTGTCTTTTGTTGGTATGGGAGCATGAGTTGAGGATTTGGATTTTTTTGAGAAGGTTGTTGTTGTGGAAATGACAATGAAAGTTGTGGATTTTGGTTTGGAAGTTGTGGAGCTTGTTGATTTTGAAAAGATGGAGGATATTGATAAAATTGAGCAAATCTCCCATAAGGATTTTGCATCCCTTGTACCCATGGCTGATATGAATTTTGATGTTGGGGCCAAGGTTGTTGCCAAGGATTCCAACTTGGTTGGGTTTGAAAATTCATAGGGTTGTTAAACCCTTGAGTTTGTTGTCCTTGCCAAGGTCTCCTTGCGACAAAACAGAGAGATTCTACCGAATTTGGGTCTTCTTGAAAGACAGCTTTGAGTCCAGGAATTGAAGGACAATCCTTGATCTCATGATTCTCTGAGAAAATCATACATGTTTCTACAGCTTTTGCATCAAAGGGACATTCCCTTGAAGCATGTTTCTTCCTACATTTCGGACAAAAGATGGCTAAAGCATCTGTTTCTGCTTTCTGCTTGTTTTGGATTTTAAGGGTGTCTAGTTGTTCACTAAGGCTCCCTAAGATATCAGTTTTGAACTCATCAAGCATGTTACCAATCTCTGCCCTACTTACTGATCCAGTTGTAGATTTGTTAGCCCTAATAAGAGAAGGATCCCTAGGCCCTTTTCCTGTTTTAGATTTTCCTCTTGAGAGATGGACACATAGTTCTGTTATGTCACGAAGTGGAAGTTGAGAAATGCCTCCTTTCCCCATCATGTTTAAAATATCTATCCATTCATCTCTAATGGCTTTTAATATGAGGGCTTTCAAGGTTTCATCATCTAATTTGCTCATCTTTGCTCTTTTCAAGTTGTATTGAAATCTTTCAAGTAAATCTTCCAAGTTTTCGTCTTCTTTTTGCATCATTTTGAATACCTCATCCTTGTGATTGGTGGGCATACAATAGTCCAAGTATCTATCCAAATTTTTTTGTTTCATATCATTCCAAGTCCTAATATATTGAGTGGCTAATCCCATGAACCATTTCAAAGCAGCTCCCTTCAAAGTTGAAGGAAATAGTTTGAGTTTTTGAGAGTCTTCCATATAGTCATAGGTTCGGCACACGACTTCAAACTCAAACAGAAATGTTTCAGGATACTCACTTCGCAATCCTTAAAAGTTAGGGAGGACAGATGGTGAGATATTTTTCATTGTTGTATGAGTTTCCTCATCAACTATAGGGAATCCAAACAAGTTATCTCCTTCCCTATTTCTTCCATTATTATCTTCACCATTGTTGTCTCCATTGTTTCCTCCTCCTCTACCTCTACCTCTAAATCCATATATTATTTCCTCTGCCATGATAGTTTCTTTAGAGTCCTTAAAGTCCTCTGGTTCTTCTATCAAGGGAGGATGAGAGAGAGTCTCTTCCTTTTCTAAATGAGATTTAGTAGGTGGTATAGGGGAATCCTCTAATTCAGTTGTTCCTTGAATTCCAAAAATCTTAAGGCTAGGGGTAGATGGCGGTGAATCTTGTCTATGCCTTGAAGAAGATGGAGTTGTAAAAATCGAACTCTTGGCTTTAGCTACAAACCTTCCCCTAGAATCTCTTGCTCTATGCATGTCATTTTTTTTTTAATTTTTTTTTTATAAAAAGTTGGGCTAATAATTCTCTTTCTGATCTTCCAGGTCACACTAGGTGCAAGAAGAGAGCATACTTAAGAAATTACTAAACCAATAATTCTCTTTTCTGATCCTCCATATCACACTAGGTGCAAGAGGAGAGCATACTTCAAGAAGTTATCAAGTTTTCCCTTCTTTTATTATTATTATTATTTTTTTTAAGAAATTGGCTACCTAGTTACACTTCCCCGGCAACGGCGCCAAAATGTTTGGTCAATTTAGTGTGTCCTAAATTGCTACATTAATTTATCAATCCGGGATTCGTAAGCTGATGAAGTGTGGCGCACTATATGTGCAAGATAACCTATTTCTTGCCTTTTTGTCGTTTTTGGTTTTCTAATGTGAGATGGAAATTCTAAAATAAAAACAAGTATGGTTATGATTTTTCAAGGCAATGATATCCTTTATAATGATTTACCAACTTCAAACTTAAAAAGGAATTTGAAACATACAATGACAAAACTTGAAAGGAAATGAAAATGTGCTGCTAGTCTAATAAATCAAACAGTGAACTATTGAGCATGAAAACCAAATTATCCTTGCTGCTGTCTAAACACAAAAGAAACTATGCTGAAAGAAATCCAAAAATTGCAACAAAGTAAATCTAAATCAAATTACATCAACTTATCTTCTGATCCCTCATCATTAGTCCAGCTATGCTTTTCGGAGGTAACCATAAACAACTTGAGTAACTTGATATCTAACTTCCAGAAAGTAAACTAATATCAAACTACACATTCATAATTCAATCCCTCACCATCAGTCCAGCTGTGGCTTTCGGAGGTAACTGAAGATGTCATGAGCAATTTAATATTTCTAACTTGCAGAAAGTAAACTAATATCAAACTACACGTTCATAATTCAATCCCTCGCCATCAGTCCAGCTGTGGCTTTCGGAGGTAACTGAAAATGACATGAACAATTTGATATATCTAAATCTAACTACTGAAACAAATGTGCAAGACTGAAATAAACAAAGCAGTACTGAAATTAAACAGAAACTAAGAAAAGTAAATTAACAACAGAACAATATTAATTCCATGTCATTAGTCAAAAAGTTATGCAAATTCCCGAGCTGCCTATTTATAACCTGAAACAAGAACACTGATCAGTTAACAATAACATAAAACATGAAAGATTATGGACAGAAGCAAGATGTAAAGCATGAAAGATTATAAACAGTAATGAAGCATATATACCATGAAAGATGCAATGTATAAACATGTGAATGAATTATGGCACAATGAGCTTAAAGAAATAAAACAAGAACTATAAAATAATGCACAAAACCTCAGCGTGTGCAGGGGCCCTCTACACCAGCCTTGGCAACAGACTTCAAGTACGAATTACGCTTGGAAACAGAGTCTTCTTATATATTAAAATACAGTCATAACAGAAAGGTGATATTACGGCACAGTGGCAACGTAATTACATTACAGAGCTATCCAGCAGCTAATGGAGACTAATAAAAACTAACTCTTATGCGTATGCAAATGCGTTATTTATAACTGAAGGTGATATAACTAATTTCCTAAAGTTTATGCTGATGGAGAACACGTAAACCATTACATCCAAAGATCTAGAATCATGGCCACGTTGAGGAGTAAATCTATGAAGAGTGGATGTTTGAATTCAGCTTATGGAGCCATGTACAGGTGTTGATTTGTCTCCCACAGTTCAGAAATGGCCATATAAATCTCCACATGACGAGAAACAGAGTGACTTTCCCATGTGGCTCGTTTTACCTAAAGACACCTGTAACATAGATTTTCACAAAATGGCTGCGGAAAGTTGCAGCAGCTGCGGAAAGTGGCAAGATTCCGCAGCTAAATGAGCAAAATCTAAATCAAACAGCAGACACAAAAATATAGTTAAAAAGCATTTTAGATGCTCTTTTGCAATTAATATACAATGATATTGACAACTTGGGAGGTTCAGGTGAATGAAAAAGGTATAGAAAGGTGTATGGAAAAGATGTAGATTTGAGACTCAACAACTAGCAGTCCTGATTTTGGGATATTACAGTGGTATCAAAGCATGAAGCTTATTGGAAAATTAATTTTTCTTGTATCATATAGGAGGTGAATAAATGGGTAAGGAGGCCCATGAGTAGAAATACAATCCCTCATAGTATGAAAGGGATCATCAGAGTAGCTATATTTTTCGCCCTCAAGTGTGAAAGGGGGAAAATGCATGAGGACAAGGTCAAGTTTGACCAAGTCAACAACACTGCCATGGAGGGAGTGGATCACTTTGAAAGACAACGCAATGTGAAAGGGGAAGAGATCATTTGGTGGAGGAAACCTTAATGTGTGGGGGCCAAGGCAAGAATGCTTTCATTTGTATAAAGGGAGGACAAGTCAGCCATAGAGGGATATTTTATTGAGTATAGAATTTGGTTTGCATGATTATTTTCTTTCTCCAATTGTTTAACTCATATTGTTGTGTTGTTTAGCACAAGGGATTTATTGTTTAGGAATCCTTCTCCCTTACTGAGAGACATCTTGAGGGATTTTACTTCATTTCTCCACATTTAGGCTCAAGGCCAAGCCACCTCCTTCAGCTACAGTGTTATTCATGTAGCAGGAAATGTTGTGTTTCAGGGTGTTGCAGTGGAGGGTTCCACAACACCACTTCTAGAGATTATATTTTATTGGAGGGAGATTCTATTCCTCTGGGATATTAGTGAGGAAGTTTCAAGAGCTGATTGCATATCTTTGGCATCAGGCCAAGTATTTCCCATCACCTACAACGCAGTCCCTCTCCTTGACTATGTTATTTCTGAGAGTATTTGCAGTGGGGATTTGCACCGCTATTTTGGAGGGTAAGATATTCAGTGTTAGGATCAACCTTTCACTTGGAAGATCCATTGGAGGAGGTATATATCAGATTGGACATCATATTTAGCCATCTCCATCTAGTTCATGAGTTGCATTTTCTATTCAGTCTTGCCCCTGCAACTCCAGCATTTTGTATTTTTGCACATTTCAGCCAATCCTCCTAGGATTGTCTTGAAATTTCTTTTGGGAGTCTATATCTTTGCTCCGCATGTTTTATGAATTGTATATTGATATATCTATGTATTGACATCATTTTGCAACAATTATTTCTTATAGACTGTGCAATCATAGCCTTGGGCTTTCTTCATGTAGCAATGTTTTTCGTATTTCCATGTACATGTTTCTTGAGGCTTGTATTGCGTAGCTTGAGTGATTGTTTCCTCAAGGATTTTTATATCTTATGCTTCTATGACATAATATGATGGCTATTTGGATCTTTTGGAATTCTATGTGTTAATGTATCACTGCTACTCCATTTTTGTGTTTACATATTGCTGGATCTCCAATTTGGGAATATTATAAGATATTCCTAACATTGTAGTTTTTCCCTATTTTGGAATATTACAGTGGTATCAAAGCATGATCTTTGGCTCAGCTTGTGAGTTTCAGCCATAAGAAGGTAGAAGAGATCAAGATGATGAACAGGATGAGCTTGCTCTCATCAGTTTTCAAATCTAGAAAGGACCTCTCCATGGAGGTTAAGAAGATGGAAGAAGGAGAAGAGGAAGGACCATGCATTTCCTACTCTCACAAAGAAGAATACATGAAGAATGAAGAACACTTGGAATCTGAAGTTATAAGTGAATATCTTGTTGAATACTGAGCTAAACCAAGAGCCTTAACCAAGAGCCTTCAAAGAGACTCTATCTTTACCACAATTTATTCAGCTGAAAGAGGAAATAAGACCCCATAGTTATAAGATGATGAGAGGCAATAGATTTCTATTGTCCGCCTTTGATGGATCACTCACCTGTGTAGCAGAGGCTTGGGTGATGAAGCTAGAGGCTTTCTTCCTACTACATCCTGTAGTAGATAGAAAGGCTGTAGAAATTGTAGCGCTGCACCTTGAAGGTGAAGCAAATACTTGGTGGTTCAACCATTTGAGCCATGCAAGAGTGTCAACTCTTGTTGAGTTTTCTCAAAGATTGATCAGGGAATTTGGCAAAGGGGAGTAGAATCCCTCACCACTAGTTGAAGAGGCATGTACCAGCACTGTTGTGACCATGGAGGAGTAGCCTTCGTCTTCAACAGTTTGGGAAGCCAACACATATGAGGAGGAAACTCTTGCAGCCCTACAAGGAGCTTCCAAATTTCACCAAGGTATGCTTAAATCTCCATCTCTTATCATTTCAACAAACATTATGGATGGGTCCACATCATTGCATACTGTTGATTTAAAGTAGCAGAGTTGCACTGCACTGTACAAGAGTAGTGATGTAGAAAATAGGAACCATTCCTCATGGGAGCATTCAAATGGCAGCTTCATTCAGGAAGCCATGAAGGAAGCAGTGAGAAGGAGTAGACATCTAAAGATAAGAAATTCTCCCCTCTAGATGACACTCTCTCAATGAGCATGCCACAGCTCAAAGAGAGACTTCTACTTGCAGCAGATCCAAGGCCTCTTTGGTTTTGGAAGGCCATGAATGAGGAGGAGATCTCATGGAGATATTTCATTGGAGGTGTACTCCAACACATCATGGAGTGCAAGGTTTTTCAACAGTTTGAGGAGGTTCTTCCCTTCTCACACTTGGATCTTTATGGATTCAAGGAGGAGTAGATAGATGATGGAGGACATCTTAGGATGGATAACATCTCTCATGTTTGTGTTGGGCACTTCTTGAGCCCTACACATCATGATGGGAGGTTTTTTCCTACCACCTATTTTGGTGCTTATGGGATCAACTTGATCCTTGAGAAGATTTAATTTCAATATTCCATGAAATGCAAAGACAGAAATTTGATTTGGGATGATGGTAGCCCTCATGGGAGGAGTACCAAGATGGAGGATGTAAGGAGACATCCACAAATGATTGAGTGGATGTGGATGGTGAAAAAGAAGCTGGAAATCTACTTGCAGATCTATGATACTGGGCAGCAGGAGGCATGGCTGGGCTGGTTACTCTTGAAGGAGTTTGGCCATCACTTGGCATACACTCTTCCCAAGGATATGGGGATGGAGAAGATGTGGCAGGATTCTTGATTCATTGAGCATAAAAGAGTATGGATGCATGGTGTTGATGTGATATTCATATCATTCATTATGTTTTCATCACATGATTTGTATGATGGAAGTATGAGGAGGCAGAAAAATCTTTTGTTGCTTTGGTTGTTCTTGGGAGGGCAAGGGTAGATTTTCTCTCACATATTGTATGATGTTGCAGGAGTAGGAGATGGCACTATCGTGGTGCAAAGGGGCTACTCCTTGGCCTTAGATAAACAAGAAGTACTTCCATTTTGGGAGGGTTTTCTTAATTGCAACAACATCATTGGAGGAGTCTTTGACAATAATCATGTCAAAGAATTGAGCTATGGGTTGGCAGGAGCCTACCTGCATAGGCCAACAATGCTATTCTTTTGAAGCATGAACTTATTCATGTATGCATGCATCACTTTACTTTCAACACATGGTGAGAATGTTGTTTTTTCATCCATTGATTATGTAACACATTATTTGTATCTTCTTACCATTATCATACAATGCATTTTTCCACCAGAGGGAAAGTTTATTGTTGAGCCCCATAAACAAAATTTTTCCAAATATTATGATGGAGACATCCATCCATTGTATGACCATGGGAAAGTGTTTGATTATTTCTTGTATGCTCAGTTGACACATTTAGCCATTTACTATTCACTAGTAGATGTGATGATTCACACAACTATCCATTTGTCAAAACATCACTTTCCATGTTATTTTCTGAAGTTGCAGTGGGAGATATTGCACTGTGTCCACTTGAGACATTGCTTGTATCATGCAGCATCATGTAAAACCTTCAGCAAACTTCTCATTTGGATACCCTATGATGATCATGTCCTATTCATCATGGATGAGATGCTTTGGGCCTACTTTTTCTTCAATGTTGGAGAGGAGATCCTTGGAGGATTTTTCTTCATTTTGCCACTTGAGGGAATTAATTTTGCATCCCAAGATCATCACATACTCTACACTTATCATGAGTGGAGAGAAGGATAGTGTGGAGTAGACTACCTTGTCTACCATGATCAGATTTTTAGCCCACCTACTTTGCATGAGCCAAAGGTGGAGGAAGACTTTCAGGAGTTTCCATGTTGGGAAGTAACTCATTTTGTATGGATGATTGCTTGGGGATAGGAGATTCATATGGGTATGGTAGATCCCAATTAATTTTATCCCAAATGCCTCAAGAAGGCCCTTCATTTCTATCCTTGCAGTTGCTTGAGGACAAGCAACATTTGGGAGGGGAGGATTGTAATTTTCCCAAAATTAGCATGAAGCTAATTGGAACATTAATTTTTCTTGTATCATCTAGGAGATGAATAAATGGGTAAGGAGGCCCATGAGTAGAAATAAAATCTCTCATAGTATGAAAGGGATCATTAGAGTAGCTATATTTTGCACCCTCAAGTGTGAAAGGGGGAAAATGCATGAGGACAAGGTCAAGTATGACCAAGTCAACAGCGCTGCCATGGATGGAGTCGATCACTTTGAAAGACAACGCAGTGTGAAAGGGGAAGATATCATTTGTTAAAGGAAACCCTAATGTGTGGGGGCCAAGGCAAGAAGGCTTTCATTTGTATAAAGGGAGGACAAGGTAGACATAGAGGGATATGTTATTGAGTATAGAATTTGGTCTGCATGACTATTTGCTTTCTCCAGTTGTTTAACTGAGATTGTTGTGCTACTTAGCACAAGGGATTTCATATTTAGGAATCCTTATCCCTTATTGAAAGGCCTCTTGAGGGATTTTAATTAATTTCTCCACATTTAGGCTCAAGGCCAAGCCACCTCCTTCAGCTACAACGTTATTCCTGTAGCAGGAAACGTTGTGCTGCAGGGTGTTGCAGTGGAGGGTTCCACAACACCACTTTTAGAGCTTATATTTCAGAGGAGGGAGCTTCTATTCCTCTGGGAGATCAGTGAGGAATTTTCAGGAGATGATTTCATATATTTGGCATCAGGCCAAGCGTTTCCCATCACCTACAGTGAAATCCCTCTCCTTGACTACGTTATTTTTGAGTGTATTTGCAGTGGGGATTTGCACCACTATTTTGGAGGGTAAGATCTTCAGTGTTAGGATCATCCTTTCACTTGGAAGATCCATTGGAGGAGGTATATTTCAGATTGGAAATCATATTCATCCATCTCCATCTAATTCATGAGTTGCAACTACTATTCAGTCTTTCCCCTGCAACTCGACATTTTGTATTTTTGCACATTTCAGCCAATCCTTCGAGGATTGTCTAGAAATTTCCTTTGGGAGTCTATATATTTTCTCCCCATGTTGTATGAGTTGTATATTTATATATCTATCTATTGACATCATTTTGCAGTAGTTATTTCTTATAGACTGCGCAGTTATAGCCTTGGGCTTTCTTCATGTAGCAGTGTTCTTCATATTTCCATGTACATGTTTCTTGAGGTTTGTATTGCCTAGCTTGAGTGATTTTTTCCTCAAGGATTTGTATATATTATGCTGCCATGACATAATATGATGGCTATTTGGACCTTTTGGCATTCTGTCTTAATGTATCACTTCTACTCCATTGTTGTGTTTACATATTGCTAGATCTCCAATTTGGGAATATTATAAGATATTCCTAACATTGTATATTTTCCCTATTTTGGGATATTATAGTGGTATCAAAGCATGATATTTGGCTCAGACTGTGAGTTTCATCCATAAGAAGGTAGAAAATATCAAGATGATGAAGAGGATGAGATTTCTCTCATCAATTTTCAGATCCAGAAAGGACCTCTCCAAGGAGGTTAAGAAGATGGAAGAAGGAGAAGAGGAAGGACCATGCTCTTCCTAATCTCACAAAGAAGAATAAATAAAGCATGAAGAACATTTGTAATCTGAAGTTCTACATGAATACCTTGCTGAATACCGAGCTAAACCTAGAGCCTTCAAAGAGACTCTAGCTTTACCACAATTTATTCAGCTAAAAGAGGAAAGAAGACCCCACAACTATGGGATGATGAGAGGCAATAGATTTATATTGTCCACCTTTGATGGATCACTCACATGTGTAGAAGAGGCTTGGGTGATGAACTAGAGGCTTTCTTCCTGCTACATCCTGTAGTAGATAGAAAGGATGTAGAAATTGCAGTGCTGCACCTTGAAGGTGAAGCAAATACTTGGTGGTTCAGCCATTTGAGCCATGCAAGAGTGTCAACTCTTATTGAATTTTATCAAAGATTGATCAGGGAATTTGGAAAAGGGAAGGAGAAGCCCTCACCACTAGTTGAAGAGTCATGTACCAGTGTTGTTGTGACCATGGAGGAGCAGCCTTCATCTTCAACATTTTGGGAAGCCAACACATGAGGAGGAAACTCTTGTAGCCCTACAAGGAGCTTCCAAATTTCACCAAGGTATGCTTAAATTTCCATCTCTTATCATTTCAGCAAACATTATGGATGGGTCCACATCATTGCATACTATTGATTTAAAGCAGCAGAGTTGCACTGCGTTGTACGAGAGCAACGATGTAGAAAAGAGGAACCATTCCTCATGGGAGCATTCAAATGGCAGCTTCATTCAGGAAAACATGATGGAATCAGTAAGGAGTAGACATCTGCAGATAAGAAACTGTTGGTACCAAGTGCTATACTCATAAAAAACTATTGGTACTTTGCTGCACCATATGAAGCCTTCAGTATTTCCTTCTTCTTGATGCTAATCATGATTCCAATTACTAATGTTGATCTTTCTTTTGTGGGGAGAATGATTGGAGATGAAACACATTGGATTGATGTGTTCTTTTGGAAAGAGGATTCCCACATTTTCTACATTGCATGTTCTAATAGGAACATGAGAGGAGATATGGCCACCACAACCAAACACTTGTTTCTTTATAAGGTGGGCCATGAGTTTGATGAGATGCCATATGGTGATGATTTCCCATCCATCACATATGGAATGGTTTGGGCCAACTTGATTCACATTGTTGGAGAGGATATCTCTAAAGATCTAGGCTTCATATTGCCTCTTTAAGGCAACATTATTGTAGCCCAGGATCATCAAACACTCCACCTTTAATATGTTTCTAGATCTTGGCATCAGGCCAAAGGATACTCAGAGTCTACAACGCTGTCCCTTTTGTAGTACTATGTTATTTTCAAGAGCAGAGTTGCAGGGATTTTTGGCAACATCTTGGAGGAGAGATCTCTAGCGATTGGATCCTTCCTTTCACTGTGGTGATCCATGGATCCTTCCTTTTGCTGAAATACCCAAGGGGAGTGTATAAAGGAGCCTTTCTTGTATACAAATCTGAAATAGATCTATCATTTTGTATACAGATCTTCTCTAGATCTGAGTTGTAACATACTGCTACTTCAGAATAGTTCAACAATAACAGATCCAAGAGGGAATCATCTAGATATAATGAATCAATGAATAAATCAATGCCCATATGAATATTTACATTATATCTCTAAATGTAGAGTTTTATATATATGAGTTTCTGAGATTATCTGTTATGGTTCCTGATCTATCTACAACAAGGAGGGTGTACATATTCATCGATTTCTTGGATGAACCTCTGCATGGGTTGGTTAAATATACCAAGCCCATCACTTTTCATGATGCCATTGAGAGGGCTAGAGACCTCCAAGATGCCTTGCCAAAAGCAAAGGAAACTTTTCAGAACAAGGCCCCTTACCTTTCTAAAGGAAAGGAAGAGAAAGCTACTCCTTCCAAGGAGAGCTCATGCAAGAAGCGTCTTGATATTGAAGTTCAAAGGGAGCTAAGGAAGAATAGGCTATGTTTCACTTGCCAAGAGTCATGGGCACCTGGACATAGATGTGCTACTGGGAAAGCACACTACATATAAGTTTTCTCAGATTTTGAGGAGGAAGAAGAAGATGATGAACCAAGAAGAGGTCACAACATTGACAATGTTGAAGGAGACCCAACACCATCTGGAGATGGGAATGGAGCATTTGCTCCAATAAGAGGAACTCTTGCATCCTTGAGGGGATTACCTAAGTACTTGACCTTAAGAGTTCAAGTTTCAATCATGAATCAGAGGGTTTATATACTGATTGAAAGTGGGGCAACCCAAAACTTTATTGATGCTCATCTTGTGCAGAGGAGGGCAATACCCACTGATACTTTTGATGGATTCTCTGTTTTGGTCCTAGGAGATAGGAAATGCAATGCATGCACTATGTACCATTACTTTCAGTCAATATGGGGTCCTAACCCTTGGTGTATCACTTTTTTGTAGTTGACATACCAGACACCAATATCATTTTGGGTGTTCAATGGTTGATTACATTGGGGAAAGTCACCACTGATTGGAAGGCTCTGCAAATGGAATGGGTGGACATGAAGAGTGGTGAACCTAAAATGATCCAAGGCATGCATACTTACCCCACACCTAGCACTTCCACACAAACAACAAAGATGGATTTTCACAGTGGAAGTAAGGACCTCACAGTCCCTTCTCTTATGTTCATGAGAATTCTGCAGTGGACATTCTTATCTAGTGGAAAACCACCTGGGAGGCCACCAGATTCAGATATTGTGGGGAAGGCCTCACAAAGTGCTACTCCAAAATTATATCTAGGAGGGATTGGAGCAATGGAAGACCAAGCTACAATGCTAGGAGGCTTGGGATAGCTCAAGAGTAAGGAGGATCTTCTTCCTTCATCACTATCACCCCCTCTCATTTCTAGATCTACGCTGTGGGAGGAGAAGAATGGGAGGATCAACCTTCGAGCACACATCTTTGGCATAAGAGATGTAAAAGAAGAGATCAACAACATGACAGACACTCCTGGGGATGTATCATCAGCGCTGTCATTGTTGAACAGTGTGGGTCTGTACTGGAAATCTCAACTGCTTGTAGAGTATTCCAAATATCTCCACACATGTATGATACTAGATGACATGCAGAAAGAAGAGGGCTAGTTATTCCAAGGGGGAGTCATCTATCATCATGGTAGGTTCTTCTTGTCTAGAGCTTCGAAGCTCAAGTAGAAGATACTACAAGGGGCTTACAAAGAGTTCTTTTTCAGCGATATGCAGTCAATGAAGATCTACATCCTGATCATGAGGAGCTTTGATTGGGAAGGCTTGAGAGAGGAACTAAATCATCACTTTCAAGAGTGCATGAGCTATGTGGAGTTGGGGCAGCCAAGGGACTCTATGTAAGAGTCATTTCAGCCATCTCTTCCTTCTTTTGGGAGAGGAGAAATGCCCATGCACCACTCCATCTGTATGAGGAACTATGATGGTAAAGAATCTGATCATGTAAAGAAAGTTTAATTTTCTGATTTATCAAATTCTTTTACCATGTTTTTGTAGGCTATGACTCCTAAAGGGGGTGATATATCATGTAGATCTCATAGCAATTGGTGGGCCAATAAAATTTCTGAACTTGGCCACTCCCTTGTTGTGCAAAGGGAGATTCCTTTTCATGATGGGTGCTTCCCAAAGGCACCAAACATATTTGAAATCTTCAACTATGTTAAGATGGCTTATGTAGCAAATTTTTGGTGGGAAGGCCACTTACCACACCTTGATCTAATGCAGGCAGGAGATGCACTGTGATGGCATTACATGTGGGATTTTGACCCACCTCCTCAAGCTCAAATTTCTGTTTGTATATATGTAATTTTGCTTCCATACTTATATGACATAGTTGTGCTATTTATGGGACTATATGGAGGGAGGATGGGAAGTTTTTATGTACCACATGGAATGGAACTTCTCTATTTACCTCATGCTACATGTTTTAGAGAAAGCATTGCTCCAGCCATGTTTATTTCTGTTGAACTTTTCACTCCTTGTGGGATGGACTATGCACATCTTATGATGAATTTGGAGGAACAATTCATGATGGGTTGGCTTGGTGAACACTTGGCTTATGAGGAGGGCTTGATCCTTGATGGTGTCACCAATGGAGGAGGAGAAGTAATGCAGCACTCACCCTATCAGTTGCTTGAGGACAAGCAACATTTTGGAGGGGAGGACTGTAATATTCCTACTTAGCCTAAGCTAAGAGGAATATTCATTTTTTTTCCATTTTCTATTGCATGAATATATGAATAAAGGAGGACATGTAAAACTCATGAAAATAAATGAATAAATCAATGCCCATATGAAAAAGGATAAATATGGGTCATGTAAACAAAAAACTTGCAGGTGTGAATGGGTTTGAGCTATGAGACTGGGTCAACCTTGACCAAATCTACAGCGCAATCTAGATTCAATGTACCTCATGGATGGACAACACAGTTTTAGATGGAGGCTCCTCATGTGAAAGGAGATAATTCATTGAAGTGGTTTAGGGTTTGACAAGGCTTCCATCTTATAAAAGGAAGAGAAGAGCAGAAAGAGAAGGTTGTTTATTATGCATATTTTTGAGGATCTTGTCTACTTAGACAAATACCATTCTTTGTTGTTTAGCTGAGAATAGTTCTGCTTAGCACTTGGGAGCTCCTATGCAGGAATCCCACCTCTTCCATTGAGTATTTCTTGGAGGATTCTTGTTGATTTCATCCACTATAAAGCATTTGGCCAAGCTCATCTTCCAACTACAATGCTGATCCTGTTTAGGATTGGGTTGTCCTTGCAAGCTGCAGCAAGTGGAAGCTATATCTGCACAGACATAGGCCATTTTAGGCCCTATTTTCATTGGGAAAGTATTTTTTCCCAAGGGAAAGAGAGTTATGAACCTTTGGAGCTGATATTTCATATCTTGGAAACATGCCAACTCAGTGTTTCAAGCTACAACGTAGTTTCCCTTCTAGGACTGCGTTATTTTCAAAGAAGGAATTGCAGGGTGTTTTGATCCCATTTTTGAGAAGAGATCTCTGGTGCTGGGCTTTGCCTCTCACTTTGGTGATCCATGGATTAGCTTGCTGATCCATGTTCTGTATAGATCTGATCTGTTCCTAATGTAAAACATCTTCAGAAATTTCTAAATAATATTGCATATCTGCTACTTTAAACTTAGATCTACTCTTTGTATTGCATGATTTGATCAAAACCCCAAGGGGATATTGTAAAAGAGCCTTTCTAGTGTACAGATCTAAAATGGATCTGATATTTTGTACAAAAATCTTCTCTATATATGAAGTGTAACATACAACTACTGAAGCTCTTATAAAAACGTTGTTAAGCCATTTTGCAGTAAATACATGTGTTGCATCCCTCTTTTCTGAGGAATTCCTTCTATTTTGTCTTCTAGATTCTGTTGTATAATGTAAGGGCATCATTATGGATCTGATTTGATGTTGTTTATTTAAAAGTTGATCCTTATTATTGGCCTCCTTCTCATGCTCTCAAAACTACATTATTTCTGAAGCAGTTTGTTGCACATAGCTATAGCCCTTCTCTTTGGGTGCTTTTCAGCTAGACTAGGTGGTGGTAGATCTATTTACCACACCTAGTTTGATTTTTTTTTGCTCTCCTTTTGGATCTAGACACTAGATCCACTAATCTAAGGGATCCAAGAGCTGCAAACTCATTTCAGTGCACATATTTCCCAGAAGTGCATTATTCCAGTAGGCTTTGCTGTGTATTCCCATTTTGGGATATTAGAAACTTGGAAGCAAGAATGCATTAGCGAAAAATGTGTTTTTGGTTGAAAATATGAATCACAATATGCTCAATGTTGGAAAAATGTGTGATCAAGGAAACATGATGCTATTTAACTCTAATAAATGTGAAATCAGGAAAGGAAAGTTTGGTAAAATTGTGGCTACAGCAAGAAGAGGTCAAATGACATATATATTTTGGATAAGACATGTAAAGGGTGATTTTTGGTGAAAGAAGACAAAATTTGGTTATGGCACAAACGAATGGGACATATAAATTTCAAAAATTTGGTCAGGATCAGCAAGAAGGAAGCAGTAAGAGAAATGCCTAAAATTTCAAAACCCACCAATACGATATGTGAATCTTGTCGGCATGGAAAGAAGAAAAAAGTTGAGTTCAAGCTAAAAGAACACTTTGGATCATGATCATTGGAATTAGTACATAATGATCTATGTGGTCCTATGAGAACAAAAGGTTTAGATGGAGAATTATATTTTATGCTAATGATAGATGATTACACTAGAATGACAACCATCAGCTTCTTAAATAAAAATACTGAGGCATTCAAATGTTTTAGAATCTACAAGGAATTGGTCAAAAATGAAACTGATTTGAAGATCAAATCTATGAGATCAGATAAGGGAATAGAATTCACTTCCAATGCATTTCAACATTATTGTGATAAAAATGGAATAAAAAGGAAATTCTCAACAACCAGATCACCGCACAAAATGGAGTTGTTGAAAGAAAAAAAAGAAACGTACAGGAAATGGTTAGAACAATGTTAAATGCCTCAAAATTAGATGATAATTTATGGGTTCAAGTAATTGATACAACTGTATTTATTATAAACAGAGGTTTGCTAAGGAAAAATTGTGACATGACTCCATATAAATTATGGAAAGGAAGACCGGCTAACATCAAATACTTCAAAATATTTGGAAGCAAATGCTACATCAAAAGAGAAGATAAAAAATTGGGCAAGTTCGATTCCTATTTCGTTGAAGGTATTTACATTGGTTATTCACACAAAAGGAAGGCTTATAGATGCTACAATATGAGGTGGAAACAAATAGTGGAAATCATAAATGTTACTTTTGATGAAGATTGTGTACTGATCAGGAGTTCATAAATTTTGCTCAAAATTGAAAGTTACAAGATTGGGTTGAAACTAATATGGTTGCATAGATCTTGTCTTCCTGATTCTGGTGTCATGAATGGTTCGAAAAACCGATGTCGTATGAGGGAGATATCACATTCTTATTGAATTTTCAAACAACTAAATTTTGCGACAGGGTTCACCGGGATGCCTAGTTAGCATGGAGGGTGCACACTCAACAAATATCACATGCTTCAGTTATGATAAATATCTCCACATGGTGAGGCCTAAACTCCGCTTCTAACTCCAGTTTCAATGCCATTAACCATGACATAAGTGGGGTTTTTATCCACCATTACGGTAACCATGGAAAGGGTGTTGGCATGTGGCCACCCCTAACTTCCCACATTAAAATTTACAGTTAGCGCTGGTGGAGTTATATCGCGCCCTTAAATTATGCAGATTTTCCCAAATTTAACTTTAGTTAAGTGGAGTTATCCACAATTTCTGGAGCTTTTCTAGGTGTTACTGGGAAAATGAGTGGTAGGCTCAATTTTTTCCCACTATGAATGAATCAAGAGTCAATTTAGACTAATATGAGCATTTTGGAGCCATTGGTGTAGAGAAAACAACCATTAGAGGCCTGTAAACACATGTATTTGCAAAATTTTGAGCATAATGAAATATGGACAAGCCATTGGGAGATGGACCAGCAGATGTAGCCCAGGAGGGGTGAACTGATTCATCATGCCTGCTGTGTAAATGTTATGTGAGGTTTTATTTCTCTATTTTACACTATTTTTCAATGTTATTTCTATTTTTCAATGTTCTTTGCTCTTATTTTCATGCTTCTAATTCACTAAAATCAATTACAATTCATGGTCAAAATTCTCAATCCTTAAGCAAACTATGGAGACAAATATGCACATGTTTCTAATTGAAAAGATGCTTAGAAAAGAAAAATAATACAATCATTTTAGATCATATTTGTATCGGAGCTAGAGTTTATTCTCTGGTGTTGTTTAATGCAAATATTTGTTTAACTGTTTGCAATTTTTAGATGCTTACTAGGCTCAAGCTCAAGAGAGGAGAAGGCACATTGGTGGAAGCAAGAGGGTCTCAAAGTGAGCCACAACAAAAGAGAGCAAGATTGCCACAATATCCACCACCTAGTTCACCTCCTAAGGGAGTAGAAGCAGTAATAAGCATGCCTCCAGAGGAAGAAGAAATTCATGAAGAAGTTGATCCCAAAGAGGAGGAAATTGTGTTCAGGAAAGCATTTCTTGACATGATTGAGATGGTTAGAATCCTTTATCAAGAAAGGAATGAGAAACTAGAAGGAGAAGGATCCAAACTTCAAAATGAAGGATAGGGATCATTAGGAGGTCACAATGATGAAGATAAATTAAAGAAGGGCAATGGAGGAAATGGAGGCAGTGGAAAGTCACCATCCTCACCCTCATCATCATCATCCTCTACTTCATCTTCAGTACATCAGCCACACAAGTCAAAGAACATTGGTAAAATTCATTTTTTAAAACTTGATTTTAAGTTTGAATTTCCAATGTTTAATGGTGAAGTCATTGCAGAAAATATTGATAGTTGGATTAGGAAATTGGAGGTATATTTGAGAATCCAGAACCTTCTAGATGATGATACCAAAATTCAATTAGTTTTGTTGAGAATGGAAGGTGCAAAACTTGTTTGGTGGGAATATAAGGCAAAGGAGGAGATTAAGAAGCATGGTAAGATTATTTTATCATGGACTGATTTCATTACTGCAATAAAACAATAGTTTTATCCAATAGCTCATATGCAGAAATCCATAATGAACTGGAAAAACTTTAGACAATTGAAGGGACAAAATGTGCAAGAATACACCCAAGAATTTAGGAGAAGAGCTCTCATATTAGGGGTAGATTTGTAGAGCCAAGATACTTTGCTCAAGTACATAGGAGGCTTACATAGCTACCTAAAACATGCTATCCTCATGTTTAACCCCACAAGTCTAGATGAAGTATGTGTTCAGGCCAAACATCTAGAAGCTAGAGGGGAAAACATTTCTGAAGAGGGTAGGAAGAAACCTTTTAAGGGGAAAAATAAAGAGAAGACCTCAAAGGGTAAAAGAAAAAAGAATGCATCTGTTAAGAAAGAGAGAGAAAAATTGGTTTGTAAACATTTTCAAAAGAATGTCATGATGAAAATATTGTTGGAAATTACATCCTCAAAAGAGGCCCAAGAACAACAACATCAAAGCGAAACATAAATTTGCAACTACAACTCAACATGATTTAGGAGAGGATTCAAGTGATGAATCTAAAATTATAGCCATGGGATTGAATAACATGAAGGGGAAAGAAATTGAAACTAAACCCAGTACTAGTACATCAAACTGTCACATACATGCTCCAAATGAAGAAGAGAGAATTGAACTATTTCATGTGAGGGTCATATCCAAACATACCAAGATTGACACATTGTTTGAAAATATGTCACAAAAAAACTTAATCTATGAATACTTGGTCAAGAAACTTAATCTTGAGACCATACCACATCCAAAACTATATCCACTTGGTTGGATTTGTAAGGATGAAAATTTATAGGTTTCAAAGAAGTGTATATTACAGTTTGCAATAACTGCGCATTTTGTTGACACAATTGAATTAGATTTGGTTCTGATTGACATAAAATATATCGCGTTGGGGAGTCCTTACTTGTATGACAGGAAAGCGATCTTCCATTTCCATGAGAACAAATACCATTTATTAGAATATAACAAGGATTACATTGTTAGAGCACATCACAAGAAGACAAACATTGCCATGGTAAATGCTGGACAGGTAAAGAGGCTGGTAAATTCAAGTAAGAATTTTGTTCTTCTAATGATTAAACCTAAAGATGATGTTAATCATGAATCATTAGAGGTTTGTGATCCTAAGTTGAAATCATATTTATATGATGTAGTTGATTCACATCATGAGATGTTTTAGGAGCCAACAGGATTGCCTCCAAAAAGGGAGATTCAACATGAGATTTAGTTGCAGCAATATTGTCCTCTTCCAAACATCGTCATGTATTGCATGTCGATAATGGAGAATGCTGAAATAAAGAGGCAAATCAAGGAGATCCTGGACAAAGGAATCATAAGCCAAGCACTTCGCCATGCGGTTCACCCATATTGTTGATTCCAAATAAAGATAGGACTTGGCACATGTGTGTAGACTTCAGAGCTTTGAACAAGATAACGGTAAAGAATCTATACCCACTTCCAAGGATAGATGATTTTCTTGATCAGCCGAAAGAAGCAAAGTTTTTCACTAAGTTATATTTACAAAGTGGATATCATCAAGTAAGAATTGTAGAAAGTGATGTATGGAAAACTTCATTCAAAACCAAACAAGGACTCTTTAAGTGGTTATTTATGCCATTTGGTTTATGTAATGCACGAGAAAATTTCATGCATGTTATGGATAGTGTTTTATGTCCATTCCTTGATGACTTTGTGACTGTGTATTTAGATGACATATTGATTTTCAACAAAACAAGATAAGAACATGTCTTGGCACATGTGAATAGAGTGCTTGATGTTTTGAAGAAAGAGAAATTGTTTCTTAGGATGTCAAAGTGTGATTTTGGAAAGACTTCTTTGGTTTATTTAGGACACATTATAGGAGGAGGTGAGTTGATAATTGATCCTTCTAAAGTGGAAGCCATTGTGAATTGGTCCACACCCAGAACAGTAACCGAGCTAAGAATTTTCTTACGTGCACCTCAGTATTGGAGAAAGTTTATTGCTAACTTTTTTGCCATCAAAACTCTTATGCATGCAGTGAAAAGTGTGAAGAAATGCTTCCAATGGGGAGGCAAACAACATCAAGCTTTCGAAGCTTTAAAAGACAAGATTAGTTCAGCTCGAGTCCTTTCATTACCAAATTTGAGACAACCATTCGAGATACAAACTGATGCTAGTGATTATTCCATGGGTTCAGTTCTTTTGCAGCATGGTAAGCCTATCTATTTTTATTATGAAACATTCAATGGTGTTGTAACTAATTATCCTACATATGATAAAGAAATGTATGCATTGGTACAAACCGTCAAGAAGTGGAAGCACTACTTGATGGGTAAAGAGACAATTGTACATACTGATCACCAACCATTACAGTACTTGCAGTCACAAACAAAATTGCAGCAATCACGAAATTTCAGGTGGATGGGATATATTCAACAGTTTCACTTGGTTATAAGGTACAAGAAAGATATTTTCAATAAATTTTCTGATATTATTTCAAGACCGATTATTAGTGCATCTACTTTACTCAAAAATGATTCTATTGTACATGAGAGTTACATAGAACAATATGCACATGATGTTGATTTTCAAGATGTATATGCTACTTTGAGTGAAGGGAATCAAGTTTAATAAAATGATTATCACATGCATAACAATTTTCTGTTTCATTTGGGAAAGATGTGTATACCACAAGGAGAGAGGCTAAGTTTCATGAGAGAAGCTCATTCATCTCTATTGTTGGACACTTTGGGGTAAGAAAAATAGTGGCACATCTACAGAAGTATTTCTATGAGCCTCACATGATAGATAATATGTCACCTTTTATAAGAGGTTGTTCTATGTGTGCAACAAGCAAGCCTAGTAATAGGAAGCTTGGGTTGTACACACCACTACTAGTACCATCAAGGCCATGGGAGAGTGTCTCCATGGAAGTTTTTGGAGGTCTACCTATGTCAAGAAAACAACACAATTATATTTATGTAGTTGTGGATGGATTCAATAAAATGTCTATACTTATTCCATGTAAGAAAACCATTACTGTTGAACAAACTCTTGAACTTTATTTTCAACATGTATGGGTTCATTATGGATTTCCTACTTCTATTGTTAGTGGCAAGGATTCTAGGTTCATTGGGATATTTTGGTCCAATCTATGGAGTATGATGGACACAAAGTTGAAAAAGAGTATTGCTTTTCATCCGCAAACTGATGGAAAAAACAAGGTGGTGAACATAACTATTGTGCACCTATCAAGAGGATATTTCAGCAAACATCCTAAGTTGTGCGATGAGAAACTGCATTACATTCATCACACTTACAACTGGGAAAAGAAATATTCTACAAATACATCACCTTTTGAAGCATGCTTGGGGTATTTGCCAAAATTGCCATTACAATTCATATTTGGTAGGGATGTTGCAATTGACGGGCATAGTGATATTGACAAGGCTCGAAAGTTCATTGAGAAAATTCAGATTATACATCAACAAGTTCAAGAATAGATTGAGAAAAGTCAAAGAAAATATAAGGAGAGGCATGAAAAACATAGAGTTGATCACAATTTTCAAGAGGGAGATGAGGTATGGATTCTTGACAGAAGGACAAGAGCATCTAAGAGGGGAAGTGTTGAATACCTTCAAGTTGGGCTCAAAGGAAATAAGCCAAGCAAGGAAAAGTGGATGGAGGTTGGAAAGGTGAGAGAGTTGTACCCTCATCTACTAAATAGGTAATCAAGTGTTTTGCGGTCCAAAAGATTCCCAATGGGGAGGAGTGATCAGGAGTTCATAATTTTTTCTCAAAATTGAAAGTTACAACATTCGCTTGAAACTAGGATGGTTGTATAGATCTCTTCTTCCTAATTCCGACAGCGCTGTGGGTTCGAAAAACCGATGTCGTATGATGGAGATATTGTGTTCTGATCAAATTTCCAAACAACTAAATTTTGCGACAAGGTTGACTAGGATACCCAGTCAGCATGGAGCATGCACAATCAGCAAAAGGAATATTTTGAAGAATATTCCTTTTCTTAGAGCTAGTTAGAGGCTAACAAGTGGTGCATTGTGATTTTTTGGAGGTTGTATGTTATCTTTTGAAAGCAAATCGAAGGGTGACACATGGCAAACCCTGAGGCCGCCACCTATCCCCTAAATAGTGTATCAAAATTTTATGGAGGTCTACAAGGCTCGACCCCGTGACCTCCCGTAGAGCAACTAGCTGCCACACTACCTGCACTGCACATTATATATTAACCTATAAGGGTCAAAGATTATATTTAAAGTTTAAATCATATGCATTCGGGGGTTGCAACCACCGACTGTCCCAACCCGCCGATGGTCCCGTGGAAGGGTGTTCACATTGCAGCCAACCTCAACATAAAAATTAACACTAACATCAAAGTTTATGCAATAATTTCATAGTTCAACCATATCACATGCTTCAGTTACAATAAATATCTCTGCATGGTCAGGCCTAAACTATGCTTCTGACTCTGATTTCGATTGCATTAACCATGGTATAAGCGGGGTTCTGCTCCACCATTGCAGTAATTGCGAAATGGGGGTTGGCATGTGGCCACCCTAACCACCCACATTAAACTTTATGATTAGCACCGATGGAGTTATATTTCACACTTAAATTATGTAGATTTGGCCAAATTTAACTTCAGTTAAGTGGAGTTCTCCACAATTAGTGGAGCTTTTCTAGGTGTTACTGGGAAAATGAGTGGGAGGCTCAATTTTCGCGCATTCTAAGTGAATGAAGAGTCAATATAAAATAATTTGAGCATTCTGAAGCCATTTATGTAGAGAAAAAAACCACTAGATGCCTTTAAAAACATGTATTTGAAAAAAAATGAGCATAATGGAAGATGGACATGCCATTAGGAGCTGGACAAGAAGATGTAGCCCAGGAGGGGTGAACTGCCTCATCATGTCTGCTATATAAATATTATGTGTTGTTTTATTTCTATATTTTACACTGATGTTCAATGTTATTTTCTCTTATTTTCATGCTTCTAATTCACTAAAATCACTTAAAATTCATGGTTAAAATTCTCAATAATTAATAAAACTATGGAGACAAGTATGCGCATGTTTTATAACTAAAAAGTCACTTAGCACAAAAAACTAATACAATCCTTTCAGGTCAGGTAAAAAGGATGAAAATGAGATTGTCCCTTCAAGAAAATCTGAGGGATATGAGGGAGAATCTATGAAGGATGAAGAAGAATCTCCATAACAATACCAATCAAATAAGGAAACAACAGTCAACCAAGAGGAAATAAGAAATGATCAACATGATGTACAAGAAAATTCTCCAAAAGATTTAAAATAATGGTGTCAAAATATCATTTTTCAAATAAAATCATCGACAACACAGATGAAGGAGTTGGAACCTGAAGAATTCAATAACTTTGTTCATCACACCAAGCCCACCTTGATTTTTTAACAACTTTTGAGCCTAGAAATTTTGAGGAAGCTAGTCAAGATGAACACTGGGTAGCAGCTATGAATGAAGAACTAGATCAAATTGAGAAGAAAAATACTTGGGAAATGGTTCCATGACAAAAGGATAAAAATGTTACTGGAACTAAATAGGTTTTTAGAAACAACTTGAATGAGGATGGACAGGTTACCAGGAATAAGGCAAGATTAGTCTGCAAAGGATATGCAGAAGTTGAAGGAATTGATTTTGAAGAAAAATTTTCTCCTGTTTCCATAATCGAAGCTATGAGAATGTTTCTCGCTTATGCATGGTCGAGAAAAATCAAGGTCTACCAAATGGATGTTAAGTCAGCCTTTCTAAATGGTGAATTGGAAGAAGAATTTTACATTGAACAACTCAAAGTTTTTTTGCTCTCTGAAAAGGAAGACTATGTCTGCAGATTAAAGAAGGCACTATATGGTCTCAAGAAAGCTCCTAGAGCTTATTATGCTCATCTTAATGGATATCGACATCAACAAGGATTCAAGAAAGGAAGCGTCGATAAAAATCTCTGTGTGAAATTGGATCAACATAACCTAACAATTATCAAGGTATATGTAGATGATATAATTTTTGGAAGCAATTGTGACAAATTAAGTAAAAACATTGCCACAAATATGAAAAGTGAGATTGAAATGTTTCTACTTGGCAAGCTGACATACTTTTTAGGGCTTCAAATATCTTAGCAAGATAAAGGAATATTTATATATCAAACCAAGTACATCAAGGAAATGCTCAAGAAATTCAATATGGAAGATTGTAAGTCTGTCCTTACCCCAAGGGTAACAGGTTGCAAGTTAAGTTTAGATTATTTGTCAAAGGATGTGGACCAAAGGTTGTATAGATATATGATTGGTAGTATTCTATATGTGACAACTTATCGACCAGACATAATGCAAGCAGTTGGACAAGTAGAAAGTTTCCAAGCAACACCAAAATAATCTCATATTATTCCCGTAAAAAGAATTCTCCGATATCTTAAGGGCACAACATAATATGGTTTATGGTATCCCAAAGAAAATAATATAGTTATGCAAGCTTATACAGATGCATATTGGGCACGAAGTGTTGATGATCAAAAGAGTACCAGTGGAGAAAAATTTGATATAGGTGGTTGCCTTATTTCATGGTTAAGTAAAAAATAGCCTTCAATCTCAGTATCCACATCGAAGCAGAATATATCGTGGCAACAACCTATTGTACTCAAGTTCTTTGGATGAAGAAAACTTTGCAAGATCTTCAAGTCAAGTTTGATGAGCCTATTTCCATATTTTGTAATAAAACCAATGCCATCAATATCTCTAAGAATCCTATGATGCATTTCAAAACAAAGCACATTCTAATCAAATATAATTTCGTTAGAGATCAGGTCACCGAAAATAATATCAAGCTTGAATATGTTGGCACAAAGGAACAAATTGCTGACATATTTACCAAACCATTACCTCATGAATAATTCAAGTATCTTCACCTAAATCTTGGGATTCTACCAAGTTCTCATTAGAATATTTCTATTATCTAACTAAGAAAAAAAAAGGGGGTAGCTGAGGTGTGTATAGGTCCGCAGGATGACGTTTTTCAAGGAGAGCTACCATTTTCCATTGATGACAAAGGGGGGGAGAATGTTGTAGAAAGAGGTTTCATGATCGCAGGGGGAGTGATTGTGTTGCCATTAATTCCAAAGGGGTATATTTTTGATCAATGGTTGTCATTGATATCAACCCGAGCAGCACCAAGGGCTACCTCGATCTTGCATAAGAATTTTTACTTGAAAAATTACTCTATTCTGAGTCACTAATATTTTGGATGGCTTCTACTTATCGAGATATTTCCGTTGATATATGGCATGCCACGTAATTCTTCACGGTTTGAGAGATATTCACGTTTGAAGTTAGTAACCCTAGTTAGTGGGCTAAAACCCCATGGGGTTGTGGCATGACACTAATCATTAGTTGTGGTAATTTAATTGTCAATAATTAATAATTTTTTAAGCTCCTGAAATCCCTCCAACGTTCACTTGTTGAATACTCTCTCAGCCTAAGCATTTATATAAATTGTGACCCTGATATCCTCCTCATGTAAGGATTTCGCTACTTGTAACAAGCCATCTTGGCATTTTCGTTATAATTTTTTTTTCTGCAAAGGTTCAGATGTTGAAAATAAAAATCCATTTGGGCATAATACTGATAAATCTCGTGCCTGAATTTTAGATATTAGTTCGCTATATGTTCATAGATATGATCTAAATAAGTTAGAGTTTTTGCATGCTCCTGAATTTCATGTCAAATAGATGACCTTGGTAAAATCATCATAAATTTATCTCTGAGCATTGGATTCAAATTTCTTAAAAATTGGCAGAATGAGGACAAGTTTTAGTTTGTTGTGTATCATTTTCAGGACCAAAGGTTAAAACAATGACACGTGGCACTTCGTACAAGTTCACTCTATTGAATCAGTCTATAAGCAGGTCATCGTAGGATATTGGGAATAATTATTTCTTGAAGAATCTAATGTTGATCAGACCTACGAGGTTGGAAAGAGGACTCAGAGGGCTACCACAAGATGAAATTTAAGACCTTGGAGATCTGAAATTACATAGATACAATAGATTCAATATTGAGCTTCTAGAAGGCAAGAAAAAATATGCATTAAAGGATCACTTTACTAAAGACAACACATCAAAAATCAAGGGTAACTCTGCTACAACAAGGTATGTATGATTAGTGTTTGAATTTTTATTTTAATATCATATTTGAAATGTGTTTTTACAGGACAGTGCAAGTATTTTGTATGTATTTTTTATTGGGTTTTGCTTATAAATGTTGAAATTATTTACATTTGAATTTTGAATATTTATCTGAAATATGGTTTGAAGGACAATGTAAGTATTTTTTTTGTATATTGGTTTGGTTCTTGTATGTGCAGGAAGGAGGACACAATAGTACAACTCAGACACATACTAGAAGGACAATGCAACAACAAAGTACCATTACTTGAACCAAGCACAACAATACATCAACAACTGCTAGTGTTCAAAGAAGAAATATCAATTCAAGTATTAGGTCATGTCAAAAGTCAGTATTGTAAAAATCATCACTGTAAAATTTCAAAAGAGTCATTATTTTAAAAAAGTTAACTTGCCTAGAGTTGGAGAGGCATTGTTGGGAGTTATATGTGTCATTGTTGGATAATGTTATGATTGGGTTTCAGGTCATAGTTTGATTGGGTGATTCGTCTAGTTCAAGAAAATCATTGTGAATCATATTGTATCATGTATCATTGTCCCTGGTACTGGATTCCACACCCTTGTCTTATTTTTTATCATTATAAGGTGGAAAGGAGGTGCTAGGTTGGTGCATGAAGTCACCTACAGGTTGGAGCCTGTGAACACTTCAGGGTGGTATTTTGGTCTAGGATGTCGGGCCATACATTCAATTGAATACTGAATAAACTAGGGTACTGGGGCATCCTTCCATTGGGAACAAGAGAAGAATGATTTTCTAGAATTCTAGGAAGTTTTACCTTTCATTTTAGTTTGGGCCGAAGATTAAAGAATTTATTAGAAAATAATTCGGTGGTTTTTTACCCGGAGGGAGTTTTCCACCTAAAATTTGTGTGTCTATTGTGCCCTATTCTTTAATTTTGTTAATTGACAAACATCAAGAAGAATTGAATGTTAACTAATCCTTTGAAAAGATTTAAAAATTGCTAATTGTTAAGAAATATTGATTCAACCCCACTCTCAGTATTTCCAACAATCCTGAGCCCAACGACGGATGTTCACTCCCCCAGCTGGCAGTGGGTATGGAAGAGCCTCCCTCTGAGGTAGTAGACTAGTCACAAAGTAAACATTAGTATCTGGCTGGATGACGATGTCTCTGCGACACAACACCAAAACACGTCGTCTCCTATTCCAAAAAATGAATCAGGTAGCACAATAATCCATCCTGTGATCTCAACATATTTTTCTCTATAAATGTGAGCAACCCATACTACACCAAAACCCCTAATCACCGAGCTCTTGGGCCACAACTACGCGAAGATCAGGGTAGTCTCACTCCCACCACAACATCCTATCACCAAAGAAAAAACCAAAAATCAGTTTCTCAAACCCAAAATATTAATATTTTTATTTAAAATTTGACTTCGTCGCACCCATTCAAAGCTTAGGCATAATGATCACGTGTCTGTATCAGATACAAATGTGTGTTTCATTGTGCAAGATTTTTCCTGGGTGCAAGGCCTTGCACAATAATTTATTTCTGCATGAGGACCACGCAGGTCGAGGAAAAATAGGCGTATAAAGTCCTTAAACATTCATATTGTACAGACCCCCCATGTAATAAAATGACAGAAATGAAAATCTTGACATTTAGGGACCTACCAGACACTGACGACATGAGTCCTGGATACTTAGGCTGACCGCAATAGAAAGAAAATATTGGGAGCAGGGGCTCAGCTCTGACCTTAGACCCTCAAAAGAAACAAATGAGTTGAAATGAGCCATATTGGCCTATATATTTCCATTTTCTCATTATTTAATAGACCATAACTAGAGCTCAGAGTACCCGATCACAAAATTGTGAGAAACACAATGATCAAAACTTCATCATGTTCAAACTAGGTCCCCTCAATCCATGCCTCAAAAAAAGTCAATTTTTAGTCACAACATGTATACCCTCTCTTATTGCTTTACATTAAAATTATTTCAAAGATGTTTTTAAGAAAAATATTCTTTTACATGGGGTATTGGTTGTAGGCATTACAAACATGCCGAATCACCATATTTCCTAGCCAACAAAGGTACAAGAGAAAGTATCATTAGACCCCTAGCATGATAGGCTCCCCAAAGAAGCTTTGCATATCCTGACATCATTTCTCCAAAGAAATAAATCATAGGTTTCATTCACTCGACCATGTTTATCATCAACCCACCTTCCACATGATAAACACCATTACAAGTCGGTAGAGCCTTACCCTCCATGGTATCCATCATTCATGTAGACCATACACCAAAGGTCTGGAGCCATGGCCATAAAAATACAAGCCCGGGAAGTACTTCATGTTCATTCATCCATCATACATTAAGTCATTTTTTACCCATATCATATTAAAACCCCTTTCCTAGGCTACCATTCGCACAAGAAGATCAAAAAATGCACCACCACGTCTCACACTTGGCCCATCACACCCCCATCAACATAGCCCATCTGCGACATTCTTCATCCACTTCATCACCCTTGCACCGATACCAACCAATGGGACCCCCTACCTAAAAAAACACACTCCTCACACCATAGTGACGAATTATTGCATGTGTATAGGGGCACCCTTCTCTGTGCTTGTACATCCAAACCCATTATATATTCTTTTGGTAAGTGTACAAATATTTTTTAGGAGAGCACTCCCACCCATCCATTCACATTTCCTACCTAGAAGCAGTGCCTAATCACCCTTGGTCGGAGCTACGCATTCATTACCACACCCAACCATGACACTCATAACAACCATACACCCACCCTAGACATCCTACCGACCCCAAGGATGTCTCACCAAATTTTTTTATGACTAACACCACTCACATTTACAGCTCTGACATCAGGCCACTTAAATACCATCATAAGTTATAACCATTTCTTTTCATCAAGCATACTTAACCCATCAAGCCACACCCTTCTATATCATAAACCTTGGTCCCTTGCATCAATACTCATCTTGGTCAATTGATGCTTTCTTATTGTTGAATAAAACCAACATTTTATAAGAAGAAGGTAGTACCTTGGACGACTCCTCACCTCAATAGGGGCCTCCCTGGATGGCAATATGGGAATCACCATTTCCCATTGATTTCATCGATCATCTTGACATTCAACTTCAAGATAAGCTTTCATTTCAAGATGGTATTGTACTTCATATCCGTTTCACTCTGTCAGAATTCATCGAAGACCCATGAATTGATAAGCATCTCTTTTTGCAATGTTTGCACGTGAATTTCCCCAACAGTTAAAGACCCTTGCATATAATGAGCATCTATTCTAAAAAAACATGCCATACCAATATTATGCATGTGGGCACCACATTCAACCTTATTTCAAATAATAATTCCCTCGAGGGCATCAACAACCGTTGTCATCAACTAGGAGCAGGTCACTGCCAAAAGTGGCATAAACAAAACCACTATTTGTGAGATAATCTTAACTAGTAAAAACATCAAGAGCATAGGACATGCCCACCTCATAGAAATATTTTATTCATTCTATCTCTTACAGGTTTTCAATAGAGCATGGTGTCTTTTTTACTTAAGGCAAAGGGTCTCTCAACTCAGTTCCAAAGCAAGTTACTCTCTCTCTCTCAAAAGGACCACACAGAATATAAACTATAATGTATTTCAGCTATACAATTCTTCTTTGACCTCATACATTAGGGGGAAAATGTTAACACTAGAAAATCATACGGGAAAAAAATACATTAAAAAATGTCAAGCAGAGGGTACAAATAAAGGTTTACAGGGAAGAAAAACATTAGGAGGAGCTAAAAATTTAATTTTTCCTAAGGTCAGAGGACAAAATTTTTGGACTGCGCATAGGCAACACTAGCTCCCAACACCTAGTGTGGATTTTTCTTTGATAGCCATGCAGTTGCACACTCTGTGGCTATCCCTTCGATAGACGCACATGGTGAGCTCTGGTATTGCACCAAGAGTGTTGCAACTCCAAGGCTACCCTACTTTACTTTATCAACCTGGGGTTCATACAAACTTGGAGGTGACATTGCAATAAACACAGTAGATGCATTTTATTCATGCCATCCTCTTCTGCTTTACGAAATTGTGATATTTCTAAGGTTTCTCATTGAATTCTGCCACACTTCAATGAAACTACACTAAATTGAAGAAAGGAAATGAAAGAAGGAAAATAAATTAAATCGTTGAAAAGAAATGACAGGAATGAAACTAATCTAATTTGTAGAAAAGGAAATGATTGAAAAGAAACTAAACTATATTGCTGAAAGGAAATGGCAAAAAAATAAAAATTTAATATCTCGAAAGGAAATGACTGGAAAGAAACTAAACTATGTTGCAGAAAGGAAACTGATTTGAACCACACTTAACTTGGCCAATTAGCTAAATGCACTCTATTTATCGTATGGTCTATCTAACATTCTTCTATCCATGCAACTAAACTATCCATGACTTAATTATACTTGAAAAGGGGTTGATTTGCAGCCCGGGGGGAAGAAAAGGGTTAAAGTGGTGAATTGAGGGCTTAGCACATGAAACAGGGCTTAGAAATGGAAAGTTAGGGTTAAAACCTTATAAAACCTTATAAATATGGTAGAAATGGATTTGGAGCAGAAATGAATGGAAATATGTGATGCAGGCGAAAGTTGCGATATGCGATATAGCAATCACAAATTTGCAAAATTGGAGCAGTAAGAATTAAGGAAAAAAAAAAAAAACACGATTTGCGATGTGCCATGCAGAGTGGTGACGTGGAGGTGGGGATGATATCGCAATCGACAGAACAAGCGGTAAGTGTAAAAGAAACAGGGGAATGCTGCGATTTTTGATATCGCTAGATCGAAATTGACAACGATGAGCGGTAAGTATTAAAGAAAAGGGAATAGAGTTGTGAAGTGCGATTGCGATGTGCGAATTGTGGTAAGTGGGAAAGGAAATGGAAAAAAAGTTGTGATCTGCGATATGTGATGTCGCAATATGGCGATCGGTGAGAAGAGCGGTAAGTGTTAATGGGAACAACGTAAACAATGCAAAGTGCGAAATGCGAAGTACGGTAGTGGGGATTTGGAGGAGGAAAGGCGGAAGATGGGTTTTGATGGTTTTTTCGAGTATTTAGCATTAAAAATGTAAAGGCAACCATGAATAAGAAAAAAAAATGAATAAGGCAGGCTGATGGTTTTAAGCAAACAAGAGGAAAAGGAGGGGGATGGAGGCATAAAAACAATGTTTAAGCCATGAATATGGAGATGGAAAATGAAGTAGGAAGCGCCACAGAGCTACTATGGGGTGTTGATGATCTGTAAATGGAACTATTTGTAAATGCTGTGCAAAGTATCCATTTCCATTTAATTAAGTGTGAAAAGTATTCTCCATGTCTTGTAGGTTAAACAAAGTGTTTTTGGTAATTGTTTCTGAGTTTATGTGTGAGGAAATGTTAATTAAGTTTACTGTTTAACATATTATATCAGAAATACACAGCAAGAGAAATTCACTGTAGCATAACACAACAAACTGATGAGGCAGTTCACCCCTCCTGGGCTACATCTGTCGGGTCCAAGGCTCCCAAAGGGCATGTCCTTGCTCTATTAAGTTTCTCAAAATGGTTACACAGTGAAATATATGCCTAAAAAGGAAAAAAAAGCTGTGAATTTGTCTTCAGGAGAGAGAAATAAGCTAAAAATGGATTTTTTTTCACCTCAAACAGTGAAGTACAACCCAATATAGCTTCATCTTCCTGATGGTCCTGGTGGCCCTTTCCTCTTTCCTGAAGCAAAAATGGTTGAAGAACACCTCTGTTCGCTCTGAAACTTGTCCCAAACACTCCAGAATGCTCAAGAAACCCAAATTTGACCAAATGTTTTCCAACTTGGTCGAAAATTGTGAAAGTTATGAACAAAACAAATTTTGCCCAGTGGCACTAGAAAATCCTCCAAAACTAGAGGAACTCTAGTTAACTCCACCAGAATAGGTAGAAAGATAAGATTAGACAGAAATGCACTATTTTTAGGGGCAGTAATAAATTTAACTGTCAGATATCTGTGAGTTCACATGCTGAATTCTGGAGACAGTTTATGCTAGCAGCTAATGTCAAATCCGCACCCACGGTCATGGCCGGTAGGTCATATGTAAAGAGGGCCAACACCCAAGTGCTTAAAACCCAACTCTTTCTACCGGTTGTATGGGGCTTAGCCCTTGGTCCTCCGCTTTAGGTCGTATGACCCCGGAGCTTAGACTTGAGGGATAAAGCCTTAAAAATTCACCGTTTGAAAAGGTCTTAGCCCACGATTATGGTGTGTGGTCGTAGTGTGCCTTATCCCTTAGCACTGAGGGCTTAACTCAACTCCGCTTGTTCAAAACAAACGACGACCTAACTCACCCATTATCCAATGACCCGACCTCATTCACACCGACCCAACTATTGTTTATAGGTGCCCGACCCGAATTCACGTTCAGGGTGACTCACAGATCCGTTCAAGTCGGGTTGGGTCGGCCCACAACCCAACTTAACTTGCTTTTTATGAATTTTAACCAATTAGACCTAGGGCCACGTGGCAGCCTCCAGGAAGGCCACGTGGAACCCACTAATAAGCCCTATAAAAACCATATAAAATTGAAATTTTTTCCATGTAAAACTTTTAAAAAATGACAATTTTTTTTTTGGTCAAAAAGTCTTGTTTTGAAGGTCATTGGGAAATTTCAAACTTCAGTAACTTTCACATACAACATCGGATTCGAGTCCTGTTCATGGCACTAGAATCGTACTGACGAGGCCTTTCCAGTCATTTATATTGCAACCAAGTCTGATCAGTTCCATTTTTGAGCATTTTTTCAACTTGGACATGATATACTGATCACACCTCCCCATTAGGAAGCTTTTGGACCCCAAAAGCCTTCAATTACATGTTAAGAAGATGAGGGTACAGATCCCTCACCTTTTCCACCTCCATCCATTTTTCCTTACTTGTTTTGCTGCCCTTAAGACCAACCCGAAGATAATCAACACTTCCCCTCCTCAAAGTGCATGTCCTTCTGTCAAGGATAGCATCCTCTTTCAGCTCATCCAAAAATTCTGGCAAGAAATCCTCTATGGATGGCAGCTAAATGTCACTTTCATGATCAACAATTAAAGGAGGTTCATACAAACATAAATTTTACACATTCACAACGGAATACATTTGCATATATGAAGGCAAATATAGTTGAAAAGCATTATTTCCAACTTTTTTAAGAATCTTGAATGGACCATAATGAATAGGCTTCAGATTTTTACCTTCTCCTTGCATTCTTTCCTTACTAATATGCAGCCATACCTCATCTCCTTCTTGAAACTTATGATCAATTATGTGTTTGTCATGCCTCTCCTTGTACTTTCCTTGACTTTTTTCAAGCTGTTCTTGAAACTGCTAATGTATGAGCTGAATTATTTCAATGAACATGCGAGTTTTGTCAATGTCACTATGCCCATCAATGGAAACATCCTTCTCATGAATGAAATCTAAAGGTGACTTAGGCAAATACCCAAAACAAGCTTCAAAAGGTGAAGTATTTGTAGAAGAGTACTTGGCTCGGTTGTAAGCATGCTGGATGTAATGAAAATTCTCATCCCAAAGTTTTGGATGATTGCTGCAATAACCTCTCCAAATATGTACAATGGTTCTGTTCACTACCTCTATTTGGCCATTTTTTTGCAGATGGAAAGCAGTACTCTTCTTCAACTTGGTGTCCATCATCTTCAATAAATTGGACCAAAAATTCCCAACAAATTTGGAATCCCTGTCACTAACAATAGAAGTAGGCAAGCCATAATGAACCCATACATGTTGAAAATATAAATCAATAGTTTGTTCAACAGTTATATTTTTCTTACATGGCATAAGAATACACATCTTGTTGAATCTATCAACTACTACATAAAGATAATCATGCTACTTTCTAGATAATGGTAAACCTCCAATAAAATCCATAGAAACACTTTTCCATGGTCTAGAAGGGACCGGAAATGGCGTATATAAACCAAGCTTCCTATTGCTAGGCTTGCTTGTATCACATAATGAACAACCTCTAATGAATCATGAAACACTATCTACCATGCGAGGCCAATAACAATACCTCTGTAAATGTGCCATCGTTTTGCTTACCCTGAAATTTCCTACAATAAGAGAAGAATGAGCTTCTCTCATGAAACTTAGTCTCTCCCCATGTGGTATAGATAAATTGCCTATACGAAACAACAAATTATTATGCAAGTGATAATCATTCTCCTCAACATGATTCCCTTCACTCAAGTTAGCATACACATCCTTAAAATCAACATCTGATGCATATTGTGATATGTATTTCTCATGTACAATAGAATCATTCTTAAGTAAAGTAGTAGCACTAATAATAGTCCTTGAAAACATATCAGTAACTTTATTTAAAATACCTTTCTTGTCCCTTATTACCAAGTGAAATTGTTGTAGGAAACCCATCCATTTGAAATGTCGTGACTGCTGTAATTTACTTTGCAACTGCAAGTACAGTAAAGGTTGATGGTGGGTATGAACAACTATTTCTTTTCCCATCAAATAGTGTTTCCACTTTTAAACGCTTTGTACCAACACATACAAATCCTTATCATATGTAGGATAATTCACAAAATAACCATTAAATGTCTCAGAATGAAATGCGATAGGCTTACCATGTTGTAAGAGAACTGCACCCATGGCGTAATCACTAGCATCAGTCTGAATCTCGAATGGATGTCTCAAGTCCAATAATGCAAGGAATAGATCTGAACTTATATTTTCTTTCAAAGACTTGAAAGCTTTCTATTTCTTGCCTCCCCATTGGAAAGCACGCTTCACGCTTGTCACTGCATGCATAGGAGCTGCTATGGCAGAGAAGTTAGAAATAAAATTCCTCTAATACTAAGCTGCACCCAAAAAACTTCTTACCTCTATAATAGTTTGGGAGTAGGCCAATTCACAATGGCTTCTACTTTAGAAGGATCAATTATCAAATCACCTCCTCCTACTATTTTTCCCAAATAAACCAAAGAAGTCTTTCCAAATTCACACTTTGAAATTCTAAGAAACAACTGATTTTTCTTCAAAACATGAAGTACTTTCTTAACATGCATGACATGCTCTTATCTAGTCTTGCTGAAAATTAAGATGTCATATAAGTATACAATAAGTAAATCATCAAGAAAAGGACGTAATACATCATTCATTACCCACATGAAAGTTGCAGGTGCATTGCATAAACCAAACGACATAACAAGCCACTCAAATAGTCCCTGTTTGGTTTAAATGTTGTCTTCCAAATGTCACTTTCTGCAATTCTAACTTGATGATAACCACTACGTAAGTCTAACTTAGTGAAATATTTAGCATCTTTTATCTGATCTAACAAATCATCTATCCTTGGGAGTGGGTAACGATTCTTTACTGTTATCTTGTTCAATGCTCTGAAGTCCACACACATGCGCCAAGTTCCATCTTTCTTTCGAATCAACATTATCGGTGACCCACATGGCGAAGTGCTTGGTCTTATGAAACCTTTGTCCAACAAGTATTTAATTTGCCTCTTTATTTCAGCATTCTCCATGATAGACATGCAGTACATACCTATGTTAGGAAGAGGACAATCTTGTTGTAACTAGATTTCATGTTGAATCTCCCTTTTAGGAGGTAAACCTGTCGGTTCCTGAAACATCTCATGATGTGCATCAACTACATCATATAAATCTGATTTAAGCCTGGAATCACAATTTTCAAATGACTGATGATTCACATCAACCTTGGGCTTAACCATAGGAAGTACAAAACTCTTACTAGAATTCACTAGCCTTTTTACCTGTCCCGCATTTACCATCACTATATTTGTCTTGTTGTGATGTGCTTTGACAATGAACTCCTTGCCATCTTTAAAGAGATGATACTTATTTTCATGGTGATGGAATATCGATTTCCTATCAAATAAGTAAGGAATTCCCAAAACAATTCCTGATATATCAAGCGGTACTACATCAAGTTCAATTGTGTCAATAAAGTGTGCAGTAATTGCAAATCGCAATATGCACTTTCTTGAGACTTGTAAGTTTGCATCCTTGCATATCCACCCAAGTGGATAAGGCTTTGGATGTGGAATGGTCTCAATTTTAAGCTGTTTGACCAAGTCTTATGATATGAGATTTTCTTGTGACCCACTGTCAAACAGTGTGTCAATTTTTGTATGTTTTGAGACTACCTTCACATGGAACAATTCAATTCTTTCTTCCTCATTTGGAGCTTGTACATGACAGTTTGAAGTACTAGTGCTTGGCTTAGTTTCAGTTTCCTTTCCCTTCATACTCTTCAAACCCATGGCTGCAATTTTGGTTTCATCACCTTAATCATCACCTAAGTATTGTGGTGTAATTGTAGTAGTTGCAGTTTTCTTATTTTCCTTTGTTTTTGTTAAACTGAGTTCTTTTTTCAGGATGAAGTTTCCAACAGTTTTTCTCTTCATGGCATTCTCTTTAATAGTGTTTACATATCACTTTCTCACCCTCCTATTTGACAAATGCATTCTTTTTTCCTTTTCCCTTAGAGGTTTTATCTTTTTTTTTCCCCTTAAAAGGCTTGTTTCTACCCTCATCAAAAGTGTTTTTCCCTCTAGCCTCTAAATGCGTAGCTTGTACAAAAACTTCATCTAGACTAGTAGGATTGAACATAAGGATAGTATGTCTAAGGTAGCTATGCAAACCACCTATATATTTCAGCAAAGTATCTTGACTTTGTAATTCTACCCCTAATAAGAGTGCTCTTCTCTTAAACTCTTGGGTGTAGTCTTGTACATTTTTTCCCTTAAGTTGTCTGAAGTTTTGCTAGTTCATGATAGCCTTTCGTAAATGATCTAATGCATAAAATTGATTTTTAATTGTAGTAATAAATTCAGCCCATGATAAAGTGATCTTACCATGTTTTCTAATTTCATCCTTGTTCTTGGCTTCCCACCATACCAATGCTACTCCATCCATTCTCAAAGAGGCTAACTGTATCTTGGTGTCGTCATCATGAAGGTTCTTTATCCTCAAGTAAACTTCCAACTGTCTTATCCAATTGTCAAGTTTCTCTGCATTGACCTCACCATTAAACATAGGCAACTCGAATTTAACATCAAGCTTTAAAAATGGAATTTTACCAGTGGTTTTAGACTTGTGAGATTGATTCACCAAAGTAGACGATGACGATGTAGAGGAAGAGGATGAAGAAGGGGATGGTGGATCACCATTATCTCCATGTCCTTTATTTGACTTGTTATCACTTTTCTTTCCTCCTGAAGAACCCTCTCCTTCTTTCTGGTGTTTAGACCCTTCTCCAACAAGCCTATCATTCCTTTCTTGGTAGAGTATCCTCACCATCTCCGTCATGTCCAAGAAAGCCTTTCAGAACACCCGTTCCTCTTCTTTGGGATCAATGTCTTCAGGAGCTTCTCCTTCTCTTGAAGACATGCTTGAGGCTTCTTCTATGGTTCTTGGAAGTGTCTCTCTGGCCCTTCTTGGTTGAGGATTACTTTGTGCACTAACCAAGTGTCCTTCACCTCTCTTGAGTTTAAGCCTAGTAAGCATCAAAACTTGCAAACAATCAACTATATCTTTGCACAAGAACAAATGCAGAGTAAAAATCTAGCTCTGATACCAACTGATCTATAAATGGAACTATTTTTAAATGCTATGCAAAGTATCCATTTCTATTTAATTAAGTGTGCAAAGTATTCTCCATGTCTTGTAGGTTAAACAAAGTTTTTTTGCTAATTGTTTCTAAGTTTATGTGTGAGGAAATGTTAGTTAACTTTACTGTTTAACATATTATATTAGAAATACATAGCAAGAGAAATTCACCATTGCATAACACAACAAATTGATGAGGCAGTTCATCCCCCCTGGGCTACATCTGTCAGGTCCAAGGCTCCCAATGGGCATGTCCTTGCTCTATTAAGTTGCTCAAAATGGTTATATAGTGAAATATATTCCTAAGCACGCAAAAAAAACTGTGAATTTGACTTCAGAAGACATAAATAAGCTAAAAATGGCTTTTGTTTCACCTTAAACAATGAAGTACAACCCAGTACAGCTCCATCTTCCTGATGGCCCTAGGGGCCCTTTGCTCTTTCCTAAAGAAACAATGGTTGAAGAACACCTATGTTCGCTCTGCAACCTGTCCCAAACACTCCAGAATGCTCAAGAAACCCAAAATTGACTAAATTTTTTCCAATTTGGTCGAAAATTGTGAAAGTTATGACCAAAACAAATTTTTCCCGGTGGCACTAGAAAACCTCCTCCAAAACTGGAGGAAATCCAGTTAACTCCACCAGAATAGGCATACAGATAAGATTAAGTGGAACCACTTCATTTTTAGGGGCAGTAATAAATTTAATTGTCATATATCTGCGTGTTCACATGCTAAAATTCCAGAGATAGTTTATGCTGGCGGTTAATGTGAAATCCGCGTCCACGGTCATGGCCAGTAGGTCATATGTAAAGAGGGCCAACACCCAGGTGCTTAAAACCCAACTCTTTTCGCCGGTTGTATGGGGCTTAGGCCTTAGTCCTCCACTTCAGGTCGTATGACTCCAGAGCTTGGCCCTAAGGGATAAAGCCTTAAAACTCCGTCGTTTGAAAAGGTCTTAGCCCACAGGTATGGCACGTGGTCGCGGGGTGCCTTATCCCTTAGCCTTGAGGGCTTAACTCAAATTCTCTCGTTCAAAACAAATGACAACCTGACTTGCCATTATTCGATGACCTGACCTCATTCACGCCGACCTGACTGCTGTTTACAGGTGCCCAACCCAAATTCACATTTAGGGTGACCCACAGATCCCTTCAGGTCGGGTCAAGTCAGCCCACAACCCAACTTAACTTGATTTTGTGCATTTTAACCAATTAGACCTAGGCCACGTGGCAGCCTCTGGGTAGGCCATGTGGCAACCACTGATAGGCCATATAAAAACCATATAAAATTGAAATTTTTTCCATGTAAAACTTTTAAAAAATGACAAATTTTTTTTTGGTCAAAAAATCTCATTTTGAAGGTCAATGGGAAATTTCAAACTTCAGTAACTTTCACATACGACATCGGATTTGAGTCCCATTCATGGCGCCAGAATCGCAGTGACGAGGCCTTTCTGGTCATTCATATTGCAACCAATTATGAGAAGTTCCATTTTTGAGCATTTTTTCGACTTGGACATGATCTCCTAATCAGTTGACATTAATTCCGGAAAAAAAAACCAGTGGATTCATGCACGAGAAATTAGAAAAGAATGAATTATAAAAAAATGAACATAAATCCATTTTTGGGTCTATGAGAAGGTTTACCCTCCTCACGCTCTATCGACAAAGATGAGAAGGGGGTCTTGATCCACGTCTTCTATTGGTTTTTTGTTTCTATATTATATTACTCACAAGTAAATGAAAACTACAACAACATACTGAAAGAAAAAATAAACAACAATGAAACTATTTAAAAGAAAAACTTATTGAATGATAGAAGGGAAACTAGCTAAATGGCAGAAAGGGAAGAATGAAACTAACATAGAAGCTGAGGCACATGGGTTGGGCCCTAACCCACGAGCCTAGCTCTCTAAAATTAAATCAATAAAATGGAGTCTGTCTACTCATTGCATTAAAAATATAATCTTATTACATCCATCAAAGTTTTAACAGAGCCTCATGGCTTTAAAACAAAACTTTGAATCCACTGGAATGGAATGGAATGGAAGTGGAATGGAATTTTTTTTAATTAGATCTTGATCAAATTTATTTATCATAAAGGGAGGCTTCCAACAACTCTATAAAACATAGTTATTGAGTCCACTTTGACTTCAAGTAAACATATATTGAGTGCCCATCGTCTTTAGTTTCTTGGCTGCCTCTTGGAATTCGATTTGCTAGAGACTCCAAGTGAAGTATGGCTAGAGTGCACTTGGTATTGAGTTGCTTGGTTGCTTTGGAATTTGAATTGTTGCAGGGGGATCTAATGAGGATCCTTTGGCTTCATTTGAGAGTTAAGGAGGGTGGAAAATCCCCTTGAATCTCTCTAAGATTTCTCCCTAATTTCCTGATGTTGTGCTCATTTATTCTCCAATCCTGATCTTCCAGTGGCAGGGAGAAAGTCCCTAAATCATCTCCTTCTCCAAATTTGTATAATCTGCCAAATATTCTCACAATATTCTACAAAATAACCAATATTAGGCAAAAATATGGAACTACCTTTAATCCTTCCTAAGAACATATTAAATTATAAGAAAACATTATTAAGTGCAGAAGGAGATATTTAATATATCCTTTTATGTGCATAAGAGAGGTAGATGGGCCTAAGAAAGGTTATATGGGCCTTAATTTATGTCTAATTTAGAGGCCTATCATCACCCCCCAACTGAAACTATTGCTCATCCTCTAAGAAACCTATTCATCCTCCCTACCTTATGGTCTTTCCTGCATGATGGCTTATTTCATTTTCTTCTTTATTGGCCCATGTGTTTCTCTTCTGCTAATGTTATTGTTATTATTATTGCTACAATTATTCCTGTAGGTGCCTCATGGAGGTCCTCGTATGCCTTAATTAAATATGTTTTGCATGCCAAGAGGTGGTGCATCGACCTTTTATTTTATTTTATTTCTCTCTTTTCTATTTTTTTTTCTTTTTATTGCATGCAAAGTAAACTCACAGTTCTTTTTTCTCTGTGAATTGAGTTTACCCTTGGTGACCCCTTGGCACTCCTTGTCCTCTATTACAATGAGCTGCTTACTGCCCACTTTCTCAAGTCCTTTTTACTTTTGTCTTGTTTCTTTTCTTGGTGGAAAAAGTGAGGCTAGTTGCTAGATAAGGTTGAGGTTGCTCTGCTACCAATTTTGGCTATATAAAAAACTATCCTTCTTACACATTTTAATGTTTTATTAAGCTAAAATAGATTTTAAGAAACGGTTAGATGATTTCATACCTGAGCCTTACCATTGATTTGTTTTTTCATGTGATATTGAAGCTGCTACTGATATGGTTGTTGAATATGTCTTTGGTGGTTCTGAAGCTGCATTCGATAATATGCTTGTGGTCCTTTTGGAGCTTCTGAGCATAGGAGGAGGAATTCCAAGTTTGACTACCTTTGACTAAGTGTTGATCGGGTTTTATTTTTGTGCCAACTTGCCATTTTCTGCTTGCAAAGGTTGGAGAGCACCTGCATTCATTAGAGAGAAATGCATTTTTTTCTTTTTCTTTTAAGGCCTACTAGTTGCCTCAATGAAGTTTTCCACTAGTAGGTCTACCTAGGCCCCTCAAAGGAAGTTTTCACCTAGGATATTTTTTTTTTCTTTTTTCTTTTTCAACCCAATGACCGCCTCATGGAGGTTTTCGATTAGTGGGCCAATCTTATACATCTCAAAAGAGGTTTTCACCTGAGATTTTATTCTTTCCCTCTTTTTTCTTTTTTCTTTCACTTTCCTACTCTACCTGAAAAAATATTTTCTTTTTCAAATATAGGAAAAATTCCAATGGAACCATGTCTGTAACATGATGATAGATAAACCCATATGTAGGTTTGAAATATACTCTTTGATATGTACCAATGTATGACAGATCTATTGCCTTGATTGAGATGATGCTAGAAGATACTGGAGAATTGAGCATTGGGATCCAATGACTCCCCTAAACCAAGATTCAATGTAATATTGTATTCCTTAGCTTCCTTCTATTATGTCATGAAAGTCTTCAGATATATGATCTTCATTCACAGAATCTAGTGATAGGTAGTCATGAAACTTTTCAATCTCTGGTTCCAACAACTTCTCTTTATCGAAATAAATCCATGATTCTTGGACCTTATATGAGTCTTCTTCTTCTAGTTGTTTCTCTTCAATGATAGATGGTGAATCATTTTGTAATACCTCAAAATTGTAATTTGATTGAGTTATTTTATTGTTGGGGATATGAAATGGTTGTGCAGGTAGTGGAGTGGGAATGGATCTTTGGGGTGCTTGTGTGGATGGTAATGGGAAAGGTTGAATTCAAGTCAAATGGGGGTGATATTGATGTTGTGATGGAGGTGAATGGTATCAATAACATTGATTATGGTATTGAGGATAGAGAGGGAAAGGTTGAGGATATGGTGGATTTCCTTTGTAGGGCCTTTGCCAACTTTGTTGCCAAGATTGGTTTTGAGGTTTGGATTGAGATGGCCAAGGTTTCCAAGGTTTTTTTTGAGGTTGGGATTGCAATATCGAAGGTTTCCAAGGCAAGGTTGGTTTCCAATTACTTTGATATTGTTTGGCATAACCCTGAAAGTGAGAATTTATATCTTTCATCATACAAGGTTGGTGAGGCCTCCGTGGTCCTCTTCGAGCTACATAACAAGATTATTCTAGTGTTTGATTTTGTTCCTGGTAAATTTCCTTTAACCCTGTTAATGATGGGCAATCTTCAGTAGTATGTGATCCTGTACAGATGTCACAAATTTTAATGTTATCCAGTGGAAATTCATGAAATTCATGTTTCTTTCTACATTTAGGGAAAAATATAAATGAAGTAGCATTCTCAACTTTTTTTTTTTTTTGCATTCTTAGCATGCCAATTTTTTCATTTAAATTACCAATAATGTTTAGAAAATTGTTAAGTTCAGTTTGACTTACCAATCCTGATGTCGACTTACTTACTCTTGCCATACATGGATCTTGAGGGGATCTTACATAATTTGATTTTACTCTTGATATGTTCTTGCACAGTTCAAAAATCTCTTGAAATGACAATTGATAGACATCTCCTTTTCCCACCAGATTAAGAAGATCAATCCATTCATCCTTTATAGCATTTAGTAGGAGAGTTTTTAATGCATCTGATCCTAAATTATGCAATTTAGATCTTTTGATATTATAAGAAAATCTATCTACTAAATCTTCTAGGATTTTCTCCAATTTTTGGTTCACCTTAAAGACTTCATTTCTAAGGTCATAGTTTATGCAATAATGTTTATATTTTCCCAAAAATATTCTTTTAATATCATCCCATGTCCTTATATAATTTGTTCCTAAAGTCATGAACCATCTAAAAGCTTTATCCTTCAATGTTTCCGAAAACAAATTCTATTTTTGAATATGCAATGAGTAGCCATAAGATCTACAAATTATTTCAAATTCAAAAAGAAATGTTTCTGGATACTCTGTCCTCATTCCATGGAAGTTTGGAAGGAAAGATGGAGGGATGTTCTTCATAGGTACAATGATGTCCATATCTTGAATGGGAAACCCAATAAGATCTTCTTCATTGTAATCAAATCCATCCTTATATTCTTCCTTCAAAAGTGTATGGTGATGTGGTTCTTACTGCACCACGTAGTCAAGTGGGGGGGTTGGTATTGGAGAAGTAATTTTTTTTTTTTTAAGATTTTGAGTATCCCTACTCCTATGAGGCATGAAAATCATATTTTTTAATTTTTCAATATTTAGGAAACAACATGAAAAAGGAAAGCAGAAAATAATGCTAAAACATAATCAAATCATCTACTAAACATCTCCCCGGCAACATTGCCAAAAATTGGTTAGCCCTGGTATTGCACCAAGAGTGTTGCAACTCCAAGGGCTGCCCTACTTTACTTTATCAACCCGGGGTTCGTACAAACTTGGAGGTGATAGTGCTATATACAGAGCATATGCATTTTTTTCATGTCATCCTCTTCTGCTTTACGAAAGGGTTCTATTTTTAAGTGTTCTCAATGAAGTATGTCACACTTCATTGAAACTAGAATAAATTGCAGAAAGGAAATGACAGAACGAAACTAAATTAAATCAATGAAAATAAATGACAGGAATGAAACTAATTTAATTTTCAGAAAATGAAATGAATGAAAAGAAACTAAACTATATTGCTGAAAGGAAATGGCAGAAAGAAGCTAACTTAATTTGTTGAAAGGAAATGACTAGAAAGAAACTAAACTATGTTGCAGAAAGGAAACTAATTTAAACCAAACTTAACTTGGCCAATCGGCTAAATGCACTCTATTTATCCTATGGTCTATCTAACATGATTCTATCCATGCAACTAAACTATTCGTGACTTAATTCTACTTGAAAAGGGTGTGATTTGTAGCTTGGGGGAAGAAAAGGGCTAAAGTGGAAAATTCAGGGTTTAGCGCATGAAACATGGCTTAGAAATGGAAAGAGAGGGTTAAAACATTATAAAACCTTATAATATGGTAGAAGTGGCTTTGGAGTGGAAATGAATTGAAATATGCGATGGCAGAGATGCAATGGAGGAAAAAGTTGCGATATGCGATATCGTAATCGCAGCGTTGCAAAATTGGAGCAGTAAGAGTTAAGGAAATAAATGAGAAATGAAATTTGCGATGTTTGATGTGAAGTGGTGATGTCAAGGTGGGGCCGATATTGCAATTGGCAGAATGAGTGGTAAGTGTAAAGGAAACATGGGAATGGTGCGATTTTGGATATCGTAAGATCGCAATCAGCGACGATGAGCGGTAAGACTTAAAGAAAAGGGAAAAGAGTTGTGAAGTTTGATTGCGATACGAGATTTGCAGTAAGTGGGAAATGAAATAGGAAAACGGTTGTGATCCACGATATATGAAGTCGCACTATCGCAATCGGCGAGAAGAGCAGTAAGTGTTACCAGGAACGATGTAAACAATGTGAAGTGCGAAATGCGAAGTACGGTAGTGGGGATTTCGAGGAGGAAATGCAGAAGATGGATTTAAATGGTTTTTTTAAGAGTTTAGAATTAAAAAGGTAAAGGCAGCTGTGAATAATAAAAAAAAATGAATAAGGTGGGCTGAAGGTTTTAAGTGCTTTTAGGGAAAAAGGTGGTTGCATCATTTAAACAAGAGAAAAAGGAGGAGGATGGAGGCTTAAAAAAAATGTTTAAGCCGTGAATATGGAGATGGAAAATGAAATAGGAAGCACCATGGAGCTGCTCTAGGGTGTTGACATTAATTCCGGTAAACAAATTTTTGGATTCATGCACGAGAAATCATAAAAGAATGCGTGATAAAAAAAATGAACAAAAAGCAGTTTTTGGGTCTGTGGGAAGGTTTTCCCTCCTCTAGCTCTATTGACAGAGATGAGAAGGGGGTCTTGATCCACAAATTTTCTTGGTTTTTTTTCTATATTCTATTACTCACAAGAAAATGAAAACTACAATAGCACACTAAAAGAAAAAGAAACAACAATGAAACTATTTAAAAGCAGAACTAATTCAATGACAGAAAGAAAACTAGCTAAATGGCAGAAAGGGAAGAATGAAAACAACAGAGAAGTTGAGGCACATGGGTTGGGCCCTGACCCACGAGCCCAACTCTCTAGAATTAAATCAGTAAAATGGATTCTATCTACTCATTTCATTAAAAATACAGTCTCATTACATCCATCAAAGTTTTAACAGAGCCTCACGTCTTTACAACAAAACTTCGAATCCACTGGAATGTAATGGAAGTGGAGTGGAATGGAATTTTTTTTAATTAGATCTTGATCATATTTTTTTATCCTAAAGGGAAGATACGAACAACTCCCTAAAACATAGTGATTGAGTCCACTTTAACTTCAAGTAAACATAGATTGAGTGCCCTTCGTGTTCAATTTCTTGGCTGCCTCTTGGAATTCGATTTGATGGAGAATCCAAGTGAAGTATGGCTAGAGGGCATTTGATCTTGATTTTCTTGGTTGCCTCTAGAATTCGAATTGTTGGAGGGGGATCTCATGAGGATCCTTTGGCTTTCTTTGAGAGTTAAGGAGGGTAGACAATCCCCTTGAATCTCTCTAAGATTTCTCACTAATTTCCTGATGTTGTGCTCGTTTATTCTCCAATCCTGATCTTCCAGTGGCAAGGAGAAAGTCCCTAAATCATATCCTTCTCCAAATATGTATAATATTCCAAATATTCTCACAATATTATACAAAAGTAATCAATATTAGGCAAAAATATGCAACTACCTTTAATCCTTCCTAAGAACATATTAAATCATAAGAAATCATTATTAAGTGTAGAAGGAGAGATTTAATATATCCTTTTATGTGCATAGGAGAGGTTGATGGGCCTAAGAAAGGTTATATGGGCATTAATTTATGTCTAATATAGAGGCCCATCAGCGTGTTCCTGGGGATTGAAGAATGTCACCATCTGAGACCACTTGACACACTTGGTGAAAAATATTGTCACTTAACCTAACCAAGTACAGTCGCCTTTGAGCTACCTTGAGGCTTTAGTGTAGCACACAAAGAAATCATAACCCCACTCTTGTGTCACCATCCATATTGGACCAAGAGTAGGAAGCAAAATTTGAAAATGGTCTATGAAAGCCAACATTGAGAAGAGAAATAGGAGACACATTGTTATGCTGGCCAAATTGGTCCATAGAAAATCAGCTTGTGTTGTCCAATAACAGGAGGATTGGAAGGATTCAGTTTTTGGCCACCCAAAATTTCAATCCAAGAGAAAGGAGTTCACCACATGTTCATCAATCTACCATCCTTTGAGAGGGAAGAGAATCTTGATGAAAACTTGAGGGGAGGAGACCCCCTTTTCTTGGATATTGGAGTTCCATAGCTTAAAGGATCCACTACAATATATTTAGCATTCTATATTATACGACTACCATCACCTAATAAAGGTATAAGATATCCATTGTTGATTTATTAGTGTTTTTTCTCTATTAATCATGTATCTTGTGGGTGTTGTTTAGTTTTTGTTTCATTTTTTATGTAGCATGCAATGTTTCCTTTTAACTTAGCTTATTGCATGTTGAACTTGTTCCACTAACGTTTGACAAACCATTTTTATCTATCACTCTTATGTAGGCAAGCAGCGTCCCTACGAAGAAAAGTGTATTTCGTCCACTCGTGCGTCAAATACACTACCACGGGAATGGTGACTCCATTAGATTATTTATTTTGAGTTACCGGTTGTTGATGCAGGTCCTTCTTCCTTCTCAGCTTGTTGTAAAATCACCCATGTGTCCTCTAAGCACCTTCAGTCACACTCAGTGAGAAGTTCTGCCCAGAAGAGGAGGATTTTTTTTCATTATTTTTGACTGCACACATTCTTCTCTAATAGACACGTGTTTCGTGCATGTGGGAGGATAAACCACACGGTAGGCAGCAAGCTCATTTTTTCTTTTTATTTTCCATTTTTTACAGTTTTAAAGTTCTTGGAAACCCATAAAAAGTTTTCCATCACTGTTTTATTGGTATTTCATAACTGGTTAGGATTGTTATTTTCTATAATTTAGCTTAGCAACTAAGTAGTTCTAATTTTAACTTTTTATTTTTTCAAATCATACATAGTTTAAGTAGGAAAAAATAAGTGGCCTTCAATCCGCATATGTCATCTAAAAAAACGAGTTGTTGATAAAAGGTATAGAACACATAGCATAATTAGCATAAAATTAAGTGGCCCATACATCCACATATCTTTAGCTAATTCAAGTTTTCTCAAATTTTGCATTAGAAATTGGGGCTAGGACCAAACTCTTGAAAAGAAAGCAAGTAATATTTTCCACCCTTCAACCTCACGGCGAGCCTGGGTATGCACATGAATGATTTACTAAGACAATTTTCCATCTCCCTATAGTGAAAACATATTCTAACTAGGAAATGTGTAAGCGACCCATAATCCACACATCGTTTATTTTTGCAAGGAGAAATCAAACATAGGGTAATTAGAAAAGGATTGTAAAGGATCAACGCAAAGCACACATAAAGCATCGGTAAGAATTGGACCAAAAGGCACCCAGTGTGTTGGGACCTTTATCCTCTCCTTACAGTTACTTCACCAAGGCACACCCTCAGAAAATTGAGACTCTCCAAAAATAATCACTAACCGAACTCACTAAATTTTCCCTACAGGAACCAAAAAATAAATTATAGTTTAGGTTAGGACCATCAGGGGTAGGCATCTAATAAGCCGTCATGGTCATAATACATTTTGAAACATAGAAGTTGAATTTTTAGGGAGCTTCAAGTCCATCTATTCACCCATGGAATGAATACCCAAGTGTTACCAGAGACCCGTTTCAAAAGGGGTTAAGATTAGGCCTAGTGAGTGTGGTACCTTTTGGGGCTACTTGACCCATCTAGTGCTTAGTACTAGTAGCTTATTACAAAGAATCTCAAGACTCGAATGCTCATGTGGGATGATGGTACTTTAGTGGCAAAAACTAGGGCATCCTTACCTATAGGTGATGGTGCAGGCAACACTTGACCATCTTACCATTACCTTGGTTGATTCTTCGACTGTTGGAAGGAGTCACCAGTTCTTTCGGGACATTAGCCCTAGTACCCATCAGAACACGTCTTCGCAAGGCCTAGTTACATTGAGAGAGTAAGGATGAATAGGTCCATATAGGCTTTTGAGTATCATATGGAAAATAAACAAAACCACATTTTTTTCTTGCTTGATCACATAACGTTAATTTAAGGGACAAATTACCTCTTTTTTTCACTTTGTTTTATGCATGTGATCATATTTTCTTTGATAAAAATACTCCCTCCATCAAACCAAAAATAACACTAATATTAAGAGAGTCGACACCATAACGGACTCAACGGTACCTTGTCGATCTAGGCTTTTCTTGGACCTCCCCCCATTAGATGGAGGAGTTCCAAGTCTCTTGCCATTTAGGCATCGCAGACAAAACACTACCACCATTATCAGTTCATCCTTTATCAAGCCCTCTGTGATTGGAAACTCCCAAGGGTCACCCAATACCACACCAGTGGAAACCCTAGAAAGGTCACCACACACAACTCCTCCCACGACCCCTAGAGGGTGGAGGAGTGCTACCCCTTTAGGGAGTGAACAGAATATTAATCGGGGCATGCCACAGGGTAATATTCCCCAGGAACCCCCCATAAACCATCAAATTCAGAGACATGTTTTTACACAATGTACGATGGTAGTCAATATTTATTTACCCTTCTTAGCATCACTTAACCTTCCAGATATAATGAATTTAACTAATGACCCCATTTCTCATGGCCTTAATTGGCCTCCCATGCCCAAAAATCTCCCTTCGGATATACCAAAATTAGAAGGGAAGCAAGAAGAAGACCTAGGAAATCATATTATGACTTTCCAGTTGTGGTGTACATCTAATAGTATCATTGATGATACTATTAGACTAAGACTCTTTCAACGCACCCTAACAGGGCCTATGGTGAAATGGTATGTCAAGAAGCCTTTTGCTTCTCATGGAACTTTTAAAGCCCTAGCTACCGCGTTCCTTACCTATTTTTAGCTACCTAATCATCATGATTCAAGAATGGAACTGCTGACTCATTTTAGGAAAATTATAGTTGTTCATATATGAGACCATCTCCACGAATGGCGACGACGTCGTAGTTTTTGTAAATCCAAACTCGACGATAGAGTGTTGTTGGACTTATTTTTGAAAACTTTTATAGCTGAGATCTTAAAAGATATGGTGACACAGGAACCTACCTTCGAGGAGGACACAATCAGCAAGGCCCAATAGCTTGAACTCATCTACACCCAGTCATGATATATTTACAATGCCCTACCGAATTCCCCATGCCCACAAAATTATAGATAGTTAACAGGTGCTTCGAATACTGCAGATAGTTTAATAAAGTCCTTGACTCAAGGTCACCTAGGAAAAAATATGCAGTACCTAGGATACTCGTATGATTCTACTCAGAACATGTCACAACCTTTCTTCCATCAAAGTCACTCTGCACCTTTGAAGAACATGACAGATAGGGTATTACCATACCATCAACAATAGGGACGCTCATACCCTCACTCCCAGGGGAGCCAATACTTATCTAGGAATGTTGATACAGGGTAGCCCCCCCCCCAAGCAATATTACACCAATCAGCGATAGGGGAACCTGTATCCCCATTTCCCTGCAAAAAATCCACCGCAAAACAATGTGTCGATGAACCTAGTGCAACCATCCCAAGCTCAATAGTGACAACCTTATGACCAAGAGAACAATAATAACCCTCCAAACACTGAAAAAAAGAAGCCTAGGAATAAGCAAAAGGGAGAATCTGGATAGTGGGGCAGTAATAAAAAATTCCCCTTGCGATCTTAGTATAGGGGCAACCCCAAATAAAATCAAAACTGGGACCCTCCTTAAGGTAGTAATCAACAATTCCCCCTATGATGTCATTGATTCTTGCACCAGTGATGATGCCTTGTACTTCATGGATGGATTCTCAAGGTGCATTCAAATTCAAATCCAACATACAAACCGGTACAAAAGGGCGTTCACTACCCCTTGGGGCTCGTTCACATGTCAAGTTATTCCTTTCGGTCTTAAAAATGCTAGAGCCACCTTCCAATGGGCCATGAATTATATCTTCCATGACCTGGCTCACCTCATATTAGCTTACTTATACCACCTCACCGTACAATCCAAGAAATGAAGTGACCATATGGAGGACTTGCGGTTGGTATTCCAACGGTGTCGACACTACACCTATGCCTAAACCCTCTCAAGTGTGTCTTCTGCGTTAATGCAAGAAGACTATTAGGATTCATTGTATCCCAATAAGGGATCAGAGTGGACCCCCTCAAGGTCCAAACAATCAAGGAAGTGCCGCCACCTAAAACTCTCAAGCAGCTTCAAAGACTGCATGGGAAAGCCAACTTCTTACAGTGATTTGCCCTCGACTATGCCACTTTCGCACAAGGATTCAAACACCTTCTCCATCAGGACATTCCATTCAAATGGGATAATTAGGCTAAAAATTCATTTAAGGAAATAAAATATGAATTTTCTTCAAACCCTTTCATCAATCCACCTAATTACAACAAAGACTACACCTTATATATATCGACATCAGAAAATGCCATGACTGTGGTGTTATTCCAAGACGAGCTAGATAATAAAGAACGTGTGATATATTACGTTAGTAAGAAACTATCTGGACCTACTTTAAAACAAGATATGGAACAAAAAAATGCGTATGGTGGTCTACAAGAAGAATATCACCGCAAAATCCACTTCTAAAATCTTCTTTGAATGAGTGTGGGTACACTTTTTGAGCTTATTAGTCCACCATTCCTTGGTCTTCACCTGGTGTTCAATGTGAATTGCCTTCGGGCCTACTTTCCACCTCCACTAGTCACATCCGACATGGCTGAACAAATCACACAAACATATTTAAACCTAGATTGCATGGAATAAGCCACAACTGATCGAATCATGGACACAGATCAAGAACACCTACCAAAAAAGGATCTAGCTATACAGAATTATCAAAGGAGACCAACTCCTTCACCAGGTTGAGTGGTTCACCAGGGACCAAGTTAAAACGAAATTTCCTCACCTCATGGAGGCTCTACATGTAATGGGGACCATTTCTTGCTAAGGGGAGAGGAATGATCCAGGTGGATATTGGTTGCCACCCACCCATTCCACCTAGACCTCTAGTCAGTTTCATTAGTTTCCTTTTTTTATAGCAGGATTTACTATTTTTAGTAGTTTTTCGGGTCATGAACTTACGGAGTAGTTTTGACCCCGTAAATGGCATTGTTTTAGGTCTACAACATGTTAATGGGCCTATGTCAAAAATTGTAGTACTCAGATAGATATTTATGATGATATATAATAGGCGGCAAGCAAATATAACATGACAAAGTAACGACCCCGGGAGGTTGGCTACCTAACTAACCCAGCGGAGCCCACAAATTCTTGGTGTTTCATCTCCTGGGGTTAGGGTTTTGGTTGTTTAGGGTTTTCTTATGTTGTTTAATAATAAAAAGGCCCTTGAGCTTCATTGTAACACAATTCAAAGGCCTATAGCCGCCACATATCTTCTCAGAGATAACATACCAACGCCCTAGCTAATTTATTTAAATTTTATGTGTAAGCATATTTTAGTTATTTAATATTAATGAAATGAAGTCTTATTTCTACTGCATCTCTGTGTTTATGTGTATTTATATATTTTATTGTGTTCCTACATAAGTTTGGATCACATATCTTCCTATTTATGACTCTCCTTGTCTGACAAGAAACAAATCTCCACTGGATCGACTATTTGGCATGGTATCTATAGTGCCTTCAAGTACACATTAACTCTTGAATTGATGGCTCCTCTGATGATACATTATCCCGATATACTATGCACTCGAAAATGAATACACATTTGAGAGATGGTTATTTTCATCATTCTTCTGTTGTAGATCATTGTTGAAATATTGACATGGGCTGGAGAGTTTCCAGTTCATACTCATACAAGGATAATAATATGGGAGACATATCAAGCCCAACCTCTATCTGAAATATTAAAATGGCTCTCTTGGAAAGGGCTTGGTAAAAATATCAACAATATTTTGTTGGGAATGAACATACACCAATTTAACTATCTGATCCATTACCTATTCACGGAGAAAGTGATACTTGAAAAGAATTTGTTTCATTTTGGAACGCATGTTTGGATTTTATTGACAGGTTGACGACATTGGTGTTATCACATAATATAGGCATTGGTTTATTACAATATTCCTAAATATATTTGAGGTTTTTCTCCATCCATATAGTTTGGGTAAAACATAAGCTTGTGGCAATGTAATATGTTTTAGTAGTAGATAATAAATTGAACTTTGATTCTTAGTGAGTGGCCATGATAAAAGAGAATTATCTAGGAATAATATGCCACCATTGGCTTTTTTTTGTATCATCAACACTACCTACCAAATCAACATCAACATGAACTTTGAAAGTGAATTTTGTGCATTTGGAATACCTTAAACCTCAATCTAGTGTCCCTTGTAAGTATTTAAATATCCTCTTGACTGCATGGAGACATTTTTTCTTGGGATTTCATTGAAACCATCCCACTAGCCCAACCGCCCACATGATACCTGGTAATATTGTTTTTTTCTAGATCCATCGCATTAAGTAGATTTTTATATCGACAATGTTTTGAACTAGCTATTGAGGTTCATTATGAAGATAAAAAATTAGTGAGAGAAATTGATCTCAGGTAGGATAAATAAATAGTTAAAGGTTTGGTGGAAATATTTTTGTTATGAGCCGACAAAAATAAGATCTTAAAATTAAAGATTTATTTTTAAGTATTAATGTTGATTATAAAATATTCTTCTATTATTAGGTTGCTTTAAATTATTATGATGTTGTTTAAAATTATAATGTCTTTATTAAATTGAAACTTTATTTATTTCTATGTTATTTAATAATGAATATGATGAGGATATGAATATTTCGATCGAGGTTCCACTAACCTAGCTCTGCAACAGTGCGAGCGCCCCCGTGAGGAGTTCGGACACAGTTGCAGGACGTGGCTTGCCCGCGGCACAACGGCTAGGCTGGGCCTAGCTCGAGGATGCCTGCCTTCATGGAGGTGTTGGGCTCTCCTTAGGGGCCTCCCACATCTCCTCCTTCACCTTCTACCTCTGATGCTTCTAACGTTCTACTCGCATCCTTGCTAAGAAGAAGAAAGCAGAAGCTGCAAAATTTGTAAACAGACTGGAGGACATCCCTAAGATATCTCTTCCACTATACGGGCCGATCCAAGTTGCTCTATCTCTTTCAGATCGGGCTCTCTTAGGCTAGTTCATAGGGCTTTGGCCATCCCCTAAATCCACAAAGAACTGGGTCGCCAAGAACTGGGCTCCCTTGATAAAAAATAGTGTAACCTCATACTTCCTCGAGAGAGGTTCTTTTCTGTTCGAGTTCACTGCAAAAGAAGATAAGGACCTGATTTTCCAAAATGGACCTTACTTCATGGGCCCTCAAGGACTGTATCTGAATAAATTGATGCCATATTTCAATCAGGCAGTGGATGTTCCCTCAGCAATCCCAGTGTGGGTGAGACTCCCTAATCTCCTAGTGCATTGTTGGAATTGGGATTCGCTGAAACACATTGGAAACATCCTAGGTAAATTTATAGACTGGGCCAATAACAAAGACCAGTATGATTGCTCCAGAATTTTTGTGGAGGTAGATCTAGAGGTGGGGCTTCTGGAAGCCATTAAAATCATCATAGGATCCTGGACTCATGTGCAAAAGCTCGACTATGAGCAACCGCCCTTAAAATGCCGAAAATGCCACGTCTACGGGAATTTTTCCAGAGGATGTCCATCCAATGGGGTGGAAGAGAAAGGAAAAGAAGAAGGTTGGAATCAGGTCAAGCACACCAAGACCACTCACAATAAGACTGCAACATCAAACGATGAAGATCCTCAAAAGGCCCCTATCCAACAACCATCCATGGCAAGTCAAGAGAAAAAATTCGAGCTCCTAATATCTGAAAAATTTACCTCTCAAGAGGTGGAGATCCCAAAGGTAAATTCTCCCGCCAAAGCTTCCCCCTCAGTCTCAACCAAAGTTGGAAGTGTTGCAGAGAGCTCCAAATGGAAACCCTCAGAAGAGGAGGAGGAAGTACATGAAATTGAGGTCTCAGAAGAATAAGGAGAAATAGGAGACTCTCACTCTTCCTCCAGAAGATCCAAAAGAGGAAACAAGTCTGCCAGGGAAAAAAGAGAGCAGGAAACATACAAAGATAAGCTCCAAGGTAGCTAGCCAACCCTTGAGAAGCTATTGGCAAGAACTCCGAAGATGATGAGGCACCAGACTCAGGGCTCCAAGGGAGCCCACCATAACAAAAATAAATGATGAAGGTCATCTCCTGGAACTGTAGGGGTATGGGCACTAGAGCCAAGGAAGAAGCAATGAAAATCTTAAGAAGATTGGAAGCCCCGAATATCCTCCTCATCCAGGAGACCAAAATGGAGGATACAACTTTCCTCCGAGCAAGCAAAAAATTCTGGAATAAGAGTGGAGTGTAAGCTATCTTTACTCGTGGAGCTTCGGGAGGGCTTGGTTCCCTCTAGAATGCCAATGAGTTCTCAATAATCTCTGAGACTTTGAATACCCACTGGATCTTCTCAAAGATGCAGCAACTTGATACCAAAGAGATCATATTCCTTTTCAATGTGTATGTCGCTAATAATGCTAGGGAGAAAAAGATTTGTTGGGACTCCATAAAAAATCTGGCAGATATAGAGAATGTGGAAAACATCATCATCACTGGAGACCTCAACCTCACCCTTATTTCGTCAGAAAAAAGAGGAGGCTACATAGTAAGGGATCCAACAAGAGAATGGGTAGAGGATCTGATGCAGGACTGGGACCTGCTAGACATCAAGCCTTCATCTGGTAAGTTTACTTGGAAAAATAAAAGAGTCGGTCCTAGTCATATATCTGCTAGACTAGATATATTTCTTATTCAAAGTTCCTTTCTTCTTCTCGGTTTAGAGGCTAGAATGCACATCCTTCACAGCAGTGTTTCGAAACACAAGCCCATTAGAATTGAGTTTCTGGCTTTCAATGACCTGGGTCCTATTCTGTTCAGATTCAGCCCTCTATGGATTAAAGAGGCATATTTCATGCAAAAGGTTAGGGATTGCTGGAAGGAGCTAGTCAAGGGCTCCCCATTTTTTGTTTGGGAAGAAAAAATTAGAAGAGTAAAAGAAATGCTGAAAAGCTGGGCCAAGACTTTTCCCAATCCTGCAACTGGAAGAAAACAAATACAAATTTCCTTAGAACTGCACCATCTCCATCTGGAAGAAACTGAAATCACAAAATATGACCTGGACAAAGAGACTTAGATCCAACAGAAATTTCACAAGGCATGCTTGGTCGTGGAAGAATACTGGAGGCTTAAATCCAGGAGTCTTTGGCTCAGAGCAGGGGATAGAAACTCTGCCTTCTTCCACAAGCAAGCCCAAGCCAGGAAATTCTCTAACTCCATCTCTGAAATTAAAGAAGAAAAATACATTCTCAAGGATATATACAACATCAAAAAGGCAGCTTGAAACCATTTCAAGAATATGTACAGTGAGGGGATAGAGGTGGGCCATAGCTCTAACCTTCTTGATGTGGTTCCCCAACTGATCACTCCTAGGATGAACCATTTGTTAGAAGCTAAAGTCAACAAAATTGAAGTAAAGGCTACCCTCTTTGATATGGACCCCAACAAAGCCCTAGGACCAGATGGATTCACAGCTAGATTCCTTCAGACCTGTGGAGAAGGAATTTCTCAAAATGGTCCTAAAATCCCAAGATTGCCCAAAAGTTGGAGGCTTCACAAATTCAACATTCCTCGCCCTTATCCCCAAGGAAAAAGGAGCAAAATCCTTCAACAGATTCTGCCCAATCTCCTTGTGTAATATTGGATACAAAGTGATAACCAAAGTAATAGCAAACAGATTGAAGAACATTCTCCCCAAAATCATCCCAGAGAATCAAGGAGGATTCATTCATGGCAGACTGATCATGGATAAATTCATCTTGGTACAAGAGGCGATCCACTCTAGCATGCTTCGAAAAGAAAAAGGTATGGTGGTCAAGCTCGACCTAGCAAATGCATTTGATCAAGTTAGACATAGTTTTTTGCTGGAGGTTTTGCACAAGATGGGGTTCGGACTAAGATTTATAAACTGGATCTGGGCTTGTATATCGGAGCCCTGGATTTCTCCCCTAGTAAATGGTAGGGCTACAGATTTATTCAAGGCCTCTAGAGGGCTGAAGTAGGGGTGTCCCCTCTCACCCCTCCTCTTTGTGCTGCAGGCTTCAGTCCTCAACTTTTACCTAGACAAGAAGCAACAAGATCAAGATATAGTTGGGCTTAGCATTGCAAGAGGGGTAAAAAACATCAATCATACCCTCTTTGCCGACGATACCCTATTTTTGGGGGCTGCAACTCCACTCTCAGCTTTCAGATTTAAAAAAGTGTTGGATGAATTCTGTGAAGTTTCGGGTAGCATTTTAAACAATGGGAAGTGTCATATTTATTGATGGAATATTTCTCCAATTTCCCTAAATTCCATTGCTAGATGCCTAGGCTTTGCAGCCTCCTCAAACTGGACCTCTTTCAAATATCTTGGCCTTCCTATCTTCAAGCAAGCCTTTATTAAAGACTGGGATCCTCAGCTAGAGAAATTAAAATCTAAAATGCAAGCTTGGGGCTCCCCCTGGCTCAATATTGTAGGCAAAGCAGTGCTTATCAAATCAGTGCTCAACAGTCTTCCACTATTCCAATTCTCTATTCTCTTAACACCTATGGGCATCCTCAAGAAGATGGAGGATTTTATCAGGAAGTTTTTCTGGAAGGGAGGTAAGCAAAATGACAAGAAAATTCCACTTGTCAACTGGGAAATTGTGACCAAGCCTCTGCCGGAGGGAGGCCTGAACTTTAAAAACCTCTGCGCTCAAAATTTAGCCATGGGATCAAAACTGATTTGGCGAATTATAGCCCCCAACCCTGGTTGGGCGCACTTAGCATTATGGAAAAAATACTTCAGAGGAGGGCACCTTCATTGTTTGGATAAGCCCAAAACCAAGCTCAGAATCCCCTTCAGCATCTTATGTATCAAAGCTGTTCCTTTGGTGAATGCACAGGCATATTGGATCTATGGAATGGGCAATCCATTAAGCTGTGGGAAGATAGAATTATGTGCAGGCCCCCATTGATCAAAACTCATTCTTTGCACCCGCTACGGATATGGATGATGGAGGCAAACATAAAATCGCTATGGGATCTGTCATGCTGGAATGGTCATCGCTAGGCTGGCTGGAAGCATCTACCAATCCCTCCTGCTCTCCAAAACTAATGCGTGGAGTTCTTCAATCTGTTGCACGGGTTAGCTCCCATTCACGCTCAGCGAAAGGATGCTCGTGGATGGGGACAATAGCACGAAGGATACATGGTGGTTCAGGGATACGCTAAATGCTTGGAGCGCCCATACATGCAACCAGACCCTGCTCCCTGGAATGGGATTTGGAAATTCCCCTCCATCCCGAAGATCGATCGTTTTTGTTGGGTGCTCAGCCACAGGAAAATATTAACAGATGATCGATTGCAGAAGAGAGGTTATTTTGGACCCTCTAGATGTATGCTGTGTAAATATAAGTCATAATCCACCCCTCATCTCATGCTGGAGTGTAGTTTCACTATTCATATATGGAAAGAGCTCTTAGGAGCTTGGATCTCTAATTTCACACTCCCCTGCAATATTGAGTAACTGTTTGCTAGTTGGATATCTAGATACCTAGGCCGAACCCCAAAAAACAAATTAATCAGAGCATCTTGGACTGCTCTTCCTAAAATCATCAGTTGGCAGATTTGGTTAGAGAAGAATAGAAGGATATTTAGAAACAAAGAGTAGGATTAACGATTTGTTGCAACCACAGCCAAAAGTCAGCTTCATGAATTCCTGAGAGATAGAATGGATGATTCCTCACTTTTCCAACATGACATCGAGTTGGGTGCAACACTTAGTATTCGATTCCAAAAATCGAGTCTCATCCCCAATCCTCCCAAAGAATGGAAAATCAAAAAAAATGAAGAAGAATTTCAGGCCTGGATTTCCAAGCAAACAACCCCCTCTCTCTTCTTTGATGGGGCAGCCAAGGGAAATCCATGGATCGCTGGTGTGGGAGGGCTCATAATAAACATAGAAGGAAATTCTATCCATAGATTTGCTTGGGGATTGGGCCATTCCTCTAGCATGCAAGCTGAAGCGTTGGCTCTCTTCCAAGGGATCAAGATGCTCAAAGAATTGGGTTTCAAGGAGGCTGATGTTTTAGGCGATTCGCAGGTTATCATCAAAAAAATGGTGACAAATTCTTCCCCAACTGATTTGTGTCTTGCAAGGATGATCACAAGAGTCAAAGAAATGGCAAAGTCCTTGAATTTGGAATTTTTCCATGTGCTAAGAACAAATAAAAAAGAGGCGGACATTGAAACAAACAAGGCAGCCCAGTTAAATGCTGGGGCTATCCTGAGAGACAAAGAAGCATCATGGGAACCAATTCCTTAACCCCCTCCATCCATGTTTTACTGCATTTTATTGAAGCAATTTGTATGCATCCATAAGCTCGGTAAATAACAGAAATAGAATCCATTGCAATATGTAAGAAGAGACAAACCATAAGCTTTTGCACATTGATCCTCTTGTTGGAGAGGTGCTCAGAAATCACCTCTAAAATCTATAATCCGTGTTGAGGCTTTTTTCCAAGTATCTAATGAAATCCTATAACCGTTCCTGTAAAAAAAAATAAAAAAATAATGAAGATGATGAGAAAAATGAGTTAATGTTAAAAGAGAAGGAAGTTGATATTTAGGATTATGTTATATTAATTGATTTATAAGAATTAATTTTATGTGAAATATTTAATAATGTTTTTTATATTATGATGTTGTTATTAATAGTAAATTGAATAATTTGAAATTGTATTAATTTAAAAATAATGATAATGGATAAAAAAAATTAATTTAAATTTTAGTGAAATGTAAGTAATTATTTAATGAAAGGTAAGATGATGATATTAAGGGTAGAGGTTAAATGTATGGGTTAAGATTTAGGGGAAGGTTAAGGAAGGAGTTATGACTAAGGATAATTTAAGCTCAGAATGAAATACGTTTAATTATTAAAATTAGGATGTTAATAGAGAAATTTAATTGTTTAGAGGGGGTTGTTTTAGAATTAATGTGGGAATCCAATTCTCACTAATGTTCCATCCTTCATCATGGTTTAGGTTACTATGATTTTTATTGATTTCCAGAGCCTCCCTAAATTTTCTATGAAAGTAGTGGTCTATTTTGGCAAGGATGTGAGAGTTTTCAATGCAGATGTGATGTTTAGATTTGTTCGAATGTTCAGCTAAGGGAGAGGTTTTTGAGCAGTTATGTTTTATGTCTGCAGAGTGTTCTTGTATCATAGTTTTGATGGAAAAACCAGTTTCCCCAATGTATGGTTTTCCACATGAGCAAGGGATTTGATACACTCCTTTTTGAAATTTAGGGTCAAGGGTGTCTTTAATAGATTTTAGGTTGTTACGAATCGTGTTTATAGGTTTGAAAGTGGTAGAAATGTTATTTTTCTTCAAAATATTGGAAATTTTATCAGTGATACCAAGGATATAAGGTAAGTTAAATTTTCTAATAATGTTTTCTTTGTTTTTGTTATTTAAATTTTTGTTATTGGGTTTGTTGGCATTGCAAAAGGATTTGAAGGTTTGATGTTTATTATACCCATTTCTTGCGAAAAAGTCTATAAGATGAGATTTTTTTTATTCTAAGTGTTCGTTGTGAGAAATTCTCATGGCTCTGGTTGCTAAGGTTTTGAGGACTTCGAGCATTTGGGTTGGATGACGGTGAGAGGTGGCATGGAGGTATTATTCAATGTGAATATTTTTTCTATAAACATGGTGGGATAAGGACCCATCATGTTTTCGAGATAGGAAAATGTCCAAGAAAGGAATGGAGGCATCAAGATCAGTTTCCATGGTGAATTTGATTGATTCAAAAAGACTGTTAAGGTGTTGTTTGAAGATTTCTAATTTATCCTTTGCATGAGGCCAAATGAAAAAGGTGTCATCGACAAATATTTTTCACCATTTAGGTTTTATGGGGGCATAATTTAAATCTTTAATATCAAAGTCCAAGTTTAATGTTTTTTTATCTCATTTATAAAATGAGTAGAGTCTTTAATAAAGGAATATGTTTTGCCAACAAGGGGTTTTAGTTTTTTGGCTAAGTGTTTGGCCAGATGATAAGTGGGTCCACCAATGGTGTTGACTATGGGTCTTAGAGGAATATTATCTTTATGGACTTTGGGAGCACCATATATTATGGGGGTGTAAGGATTGCTATCAATGAGGTTCATTATGTTATGAGCATTACTTGTTTTGATTAAGTTACAAATTTCTCTCGTTACTCTTTTTAAGGGATTTTTATTTAACTTTTTTATAGCAGCCACTATTAAGGAGATGATCAATAATTTTTCCATTATATTCATTTCTATCCATGATTACAGTGGCTCCCCATTTATCCATAGCTCAAAGGATGGGCTTGTAATTGTGAGATGAAATAGACTACAAATCATTGATTGATACATATGATGATTTATATTTGTAGGTTCATCATCCTTACCGAGTTTACAACTTGTATCATTAGTGTAATTATAGGATTACAATATTCCATACCAAATATCCTTAAAATTTCTTTGAGATATTTAGTTTGAGAGATAAAAATCCCTCTCTTTGTTTGTTGAATCTTTAGTCCAAGGAAAAATACAATTCCCCAAGATTGGACATATCAAATACATTTAGTAGAGTAGATGCAAATAGTTGGCCCAGTTTATCAAAATTAGTCCCAAATCAAGTTTGACCCAGACAAGTTTTCTAAAAACATCAAAACATAGTAAGATATCTTACATAATGTCTTCTATCGACTTGATCTAGACTCCTATTTATACTTTTAGCCTTCTCTCATCTAAGGTCCACAAACTGTGGTTTGTGGCCCCTTAGTTCTACCCTTTGACCCATTACAACTCATGAGGGGATTTGACCTGCCCCAAATACCCTTGACATGTGTTACGCACGACTAAAATTACAAAAAATACAATATTTTTTCCCAAAATTTGGTCCTAAGGGACCCCGATCCAACAAGCTCACAACACAATCTTATGACTCGTTCTGAGTCACATCAGTGCTAGGTTCTTCATCTTTTTCTACAGTTCTTCAATGGAACTAGTAAAGGGTGCTAGGATGCTTGCACTCTGATCTGCTGCACTTTGCACAATATCCAACAACTTCTGTGATGTCACCCCTTATGCTGCTAGATTGATACTTTGTAGGGTCTGAATTAGATTCTTCACAGCTGCATGCAGGTCCTGTGACAGCTCCATCGCCTCGTCTACCCACGGCTTCATGTGCTCTATCAAGATTTGTTTCTTCCTACGTAGGCTCCTCTACTTTGTTGCGTAGAGTTTGACTTGTCTAGAGGCGGGCCATGCATTGAGCAAGGACAAAAGTGTGCAAGGCCTCCTGGAGGTTTTCGAATGCCTGCTTCTTGGCACGCAACTCCTTGGAGATCTTCTTGATCTTCACAGAGGTCCACAGTCCCATTGTTGTTTTGAGTAGCATAAAGCCCTTGTCAAAATTAGCAGAGATACTTTCAGATGCTTCCTTTACCAAGGTTTCTCGCTGCGCAGGTACCTCCGGGGGAGTCTCTAGCTACAGCTTAGCTTGTAATGTAGTGATCTGCTACTCAAATTCTACCTTAATGGTCTACACCTCTGACTGGGATGCCTTCAACGCTGCAATGAAGCTTTCAATTTTTACCTGTGGCGTCAATGATGTAGGAATGGCTACCTCTGGAAGATCACCACACAGCCTGTCGATAAAATGTTCCAACTCTACACACTAAGCCATAGCCACCTCCTGGGTTGTCTATGCATGGAGTGATTCTTTGTTTTTAGCTGCAACCATCAGTTTTTTTCCACTTAACTGCTACTACACACGTTCCTCCTTGCACTATAGCTCTTCAGAGATGATAATTTGGATAGTGTGTATATTTACACTTGGAAATTTTGATAGTTCAATCCCGACCTCTAGGAAATTTTACACCTGGGTGCGCAATTCTGGCCATTCTAATGTGACTGTTGTGCCCGAGAAGGGGAATATTCTATTGTATATGGTGGTGATTGGCATTGATGTCGGCAGGATCGCTTGAATCAGCATTACTTGATCCAAACTTGCTTGTAATTTATCGGTCTTTAGTTGGAGCACCTGCAAATTAGATTGCAATGCTTCGATCACAGCCTTGTACTGCTCTTCCATGGTAATCCATCTGTCTTCATAGGCAAAAGTGATTGCATCTGCAATTTTTTCTAGGTCATATTATGTTAGAGTGACCTCCTATGTGCCTCCAACCTTGGAGCCTTTTCCCTTATTTCGCGGGCCCTTATGGGCTTCTGCACTTTTCTTTGTACCGCGCGAATAATCTGCACCATCGCCATCTACCCCGTCGAGACCTCCAAGGCCCAGATTGGCTTCTCCCCCAATATATGAATCTATGTCTTTTTTTTCTTCAACATCCCTTTTTACGCTTGTCTCTACATATTTTTCATTGCCTGTCCCTACATATTTTTATGTGTGTTTCTCTGCTTCCTTGTCCTTGTCTCCTAGCACTGTATCTTTTCCCGAAGTGGACGTTGTAACAAGCTTGGTGGAACCGAGCCCAAATTTACATGTTGCCGGCCAGGTCATAATGACCTGATCTATCTTTGATTCAGTGGCCATGAAGGGAAAGTTATACCATGCAAGATCGTTGGACGCCCAGATCTGGACATGGTGCATGGTAACCTAAAACTCGGCGATGATTCTATACTTTTCATACATTCTGGGGGATAATCTGGGATGTGAAGGTATTGTTGTCACCAGCGTACCCTCAAAATTCACCTAGAATATTTTATTTTCTTTCACAGGCTTAGGATCGGTGGAATCCCACAGATTGGTGTAGCACACCCCTTCTCATATGCCAGGCTCCACTTCTGGGAGGACTACACCCTCTAGAGTCTCCCATGCTATTAACACAATCAATAGCTATAGCCAAGAGTAGAAAAATTGTTTCCCTTTCTTGTGCACTTCGCCCACATTTTCTAGGAATGTCTAGGAGAGGTATTGGGACTAGTTGTAGCTGACCCCCTTCTCGCATTGGCCTACCAAGGAAATCACATACGAAGGAAATATTTTTGTGTGGAATTTGCGCATCAACTTGTATCCCAGGACTAAGTTTCCTAGTAACACACCCAAGTCTTCAATTGTGTGTACCAAGAATCCTCTGGCATCTCACCCGTCATGGTAATCTTGTTTTTCCTTTGCATCCACCTTAAGCTCATTCCTCTTTCCACAATGATTCATGGGATGGGGCCCCTTCTTAGGCAAGGCGGTGATATGGTGGATCAGTGCAACATCAATTGGAATGCATCCTTGGATCCATAGACGGCTAACGCTAGCAGCTAGCACACACAGAAAGTGGTGATAGGGTACCTCCCAAAGTGTGGAATCCTTAGAAAATTTAGGATCCTGACGTTGTTTAGCCTACACACCCACGACATTAGCTCAACCTTCACCACATCATCATAGAGCACCCACTCCAATTATTACTCCAACGTTAGTTTGGGGAAAGTTTCCTCATTCGCCAAATCATGATCATCGAACTTGATGCTTGGGATCTTGCCAAACATATTGTCGACAAGGTGAATGACCTGCGGGACTAGAGGTGTCTGAAGGTAGTCTCACACCGAGTCTAAATTCTTTGGTGTGTGCATGAAGGGTCTGCATGACTTGACATACGACGGTCACCATGAGATTGGCTTGACGAATGCAACCTCCTCAGTGGTGCTCATTGGCCTCTTTGTAGGGTTGCCCATAGGTGACCTATCTTTCGTAGCTTGGCATAGGGATGTCACATTCATAGGAGAGGTCTATGGCTTGGCAGAGGACTACTTCATTATTTTTCCCTTTCCCTTAGCTAGTCTAGACATGACTTATTAAACCTCATGTACCACTTCATGGACATCATCTAACCCCGGCTTAGTCGATGATATGAGCGGTGCAGAGTGCTCCTCAGTGGGCACGCTCTTTGGATTGGTGGCTGTCATTCTTGGGCAAAAGATGAATTCTATATTTCTCATGTCGGATGGGGTCTCTCAGCTAGACATACAGTTCTCACAGAAAATTTTATGACACAAATCATGGATAAGCTCAGGGCGTAATGTACTCAGAAATCAAAGGAACCAATTGTGACTCGTGCCGTTCCTTTTATAGGAAATCCAAGGTGAAAATGGTCAGATATTCATTATGTGCAACTTACCTCCATAAATAAGATCAAAATCATATAATATTTCTATATTAAATGCATAAAACCCGCTTCATCTAATGGTAAAATCACTTTTTTACCTAGTTTCATTGTTCCAATGGCTATTTTCTCTCCCTACACATCACCCCTACACCCTTGTCGCACCTGTCTGTGCATTCCACTGGTGCCGCTCACAGAAAAATGGATTCTTATGCTCTAGCCATATAGTCATTTGGTCATCATAGGATTGTACCTATACGGCTTCAGACGACTTCCATTGAAATATCCGGGGAGATTCTCACCGCGCAGCGTGGCCAAGTGCACCGCACCTCCATCATTGATTTCCTTCACAGTGTATGGCCCCAACCAATGCTTCCTAAACTTCCCTGGGTAGCATGCAAACTTAATGTCGTATAACAAGATGAAGTCTTCCTCCTGTTAGTGATCTGTAATTTATTAGCAAGATTGGTAGAGTCCAATTACAGAAACAACATCGTTTCAACCAGCTTTGGGATTCTAGGATCTAGCCCTCCTGAATCTGGAGAGGGATCTCTCCAATATGTACAAATATGGATTTGTCTTTGAAGTTTGGGGTTATGATATTAGGCTAGTTATGAAGGCCAAAGGTTTGTTTGTTTTTTGGATGGTTGAGCATGATTACTGTTCAAGGTGGAAAGTTCTGAGTGCAAAAAGTTCCAAAGGTGAGAAGTTGCAGGCAATCAAAGTAAGCTTCAGTCAAAAAGGTAGAAAATTGCAGGTTTTAGTCCATTGGGCTATGGAGTCATAATAGGGTTTAATTAGAACAGCAAGAGGCAAGATTGGTCCATGGGGCAAGTCATCTATGTTTAAGGATCTCTTTGAAGATTGATTTATGGAATGGAATGATACAATAAGAAGGAGAAATGAACAGATGCAGAAACAAGAGAAACCCAGTATCTGATAAGTACTTTTAAACTAGTCAGCCTTTGACATAGACTCAAGAAAAACATAAAATTAAACTAGGATCTGGTAAGTAAAACAAGCCAGCCTTTGATACACTTTCAATAGAAAACATCTCAAAACAAAGGGAAACTTGAAGGCAACTTTTGGAGTAGAAACTAGCGGGCCAGGCTCACCACAAATCCTTTCCTAGCTCTTCTTTACTTGGTTACTTTCAAGGAAAATACAAAGATAACAACAGAATGGCCTAAGATCTGGTAAGTAATTTGAAACTAGCCAGCTTTTAACACATTCCAAGGGAAATAATTAGGCAGTTTATGGGATCAAAATGGGACCAGGGCTCACCATATCTTCCTCAGTTCATCTTCACTAAACATATACTGAAAATAACATCTAAGAACAACATTCAGCTAAGACAATAAGATGAGGGAATGCCAACATTCCTATGCTTAAACTGAATTAAATCATTCCTAAATAACACAGATGGAGGAAAACATTCAGATAAAGATTTTCAGTGAGAGAAGGTTACTGATGTACCATAGGTCCTAACTCTATGAATGTTGTTCTTTATAAGAGAATATGAAACACAGCTGGAAACAGAAATAAAAAAACAATTTACAATGAGAAAAACATCACCGTCAACATATACCAAGATCCCATAAATCATCTTGTATTGATGCTCCAAACCAGTTACAGCTTTAAGTCCAGTGCTTTAGGTTGGTAACCATCTACACATCTCAGCTTAACCTATCTATCACCAGCAGAGCTCCAAGAGCCAGTGAATACTATGTACAATCAGAAGTTTAAGCTCAAGTGTATATCAAAGTTCTACAACCAACCCCTCACTCATATTCTGAAGACGTATATATAGAAGAATGAGGAGGTGAGATCTGATAAAAGATCTCAATTACAATTAATATAGAGTTAATGGTCTCTTGGCCTTTGAGGGGCTCAATGGAGAAATTTACATGGATGTAATCTGTATTAAATGTTTTTTATATAAAGAGTAAGCTCGGTGAGAGCTTTTGTTGACCTTTGAGGCTCTGTGTAATGTTGAAGTAACTCAGCTGATATTTTTTCATTAAGTTTCCTTGCAAAAGTAACTTTCCGGCTGTGCTGAGGCAAAAATATTCATTCGATCAATAACTTCAGCCTCTAATTGAGTACTTTTGAGGAACAGGTGGCACTATGGTAGCTGAGGAATCAATTTTCCTCAGATTGTGGCGGTGGAGGCATTCCTGCTTGAAAAAACACTTTAGGTTTTTTGATAAGCATCTTAGACATAATCCCTATGAAACTATCTCTAATCCTCTGTTTTGATACATTTAGGTCTTCGGCACTGATACCCGTTTGACAGTGTTAAATCCATGGTTTTCTTGCTCATATGCAGGGCTACGCAGAGATGAAACGACATCGATGCCTCATAAAACACCGATGATACGTGATATTGAAAACCCCTACGAATGATTTACTTGATGAAACGAAGGTAGGAGGATCGTCACCCTCAACCTGCGAATTTTCCTCAGTATGGCGAAAAAAACATTAAACCCTGCAAAATACAAACAAAATTTATGAAATCCTGCGTATATAGTTTGACTGCTTCAGAGGACATGTGGAAGGAGCGTGGTCGTTGGATGGCATCATCCAACGGTCAGGATTAATCGGGGAGATCATAGAATGGGTGGAAGAAAGATTAGATCAGGGCCATTGATTGCAGAGATCGACGGTCGGGAGCGAAAGGGGAAGTCAAAAACAGAGAATCGTTGACCGGGAAATCGAATCAGGGGGACGAAATCTGAACCGTCGATCTACAGATCAGATCGACGACGGGAAATGATTTAACATCACGTCGGCACCACATTAAGGGGCGGGCATCTTCATCGAGTGATAGCCATCGGATGGGCGGCTTTAGATCGGACGGTCCACGGAGATATCGCTCGGCATCCTCGTCCGAACGATAACGTGCGATGGACGGCAGTTTTGCAAATAGTACAGGGGACGCATGGCGGCAAGTGTATGGAATCGATGGCCATTGGGGGGAAACAGCCTTTCGCCCAAGGGTGGTGTGATGGATACTGCTGGTTTTGGGCAACCGGCTTACGGGTGGTGGGGACCACAGGGAGACGAACTCTACACCGTCTGATCTGCAAATCAGATCGACGGTGTGGAATGGTTTGAAAATGATACCAGCGGATAAATGTAAAATAAATTAAAACCCAAAGTTTTTAAATTTAAACAAAGGTTTTGAGAGGGGAGGGGCGAAAAATAAAAAATAAAAAGGTCTGGCACCCGACTGCGAGGCCGCGGGCGCATTGGAAGTGATGTGCCCGGGGGTTAATGGGTAAAGAGGTTTAAAACTTAGCCCAAGGGGGCTTAAGACTAAACAATGTATTTTTATGATTTTCAACATTTTTCCAAGGAAATGAGGGTTTTGATAAGGCTAAGAAGGGGTCTTAGAACCTTATTACGGATTTTTATGAAGTAGAAGGGGGAGAAACATGAAAATGAGGTTAGTTTTGGAAGAATAGGTAGGGGAAAATGGGGTTTGCGGCATAATTTGGGCTTTGGGCTTTAGCAGGATTTCAGAGGTTTTTAGGATGTAAACAACAGTATAGGATCTAGACAGAGGCATGAGGCCTTCAAAAATCCTTCAAGAGCCAACAGTTTTTAGTGAGAAAAAAGTGTTCCTTGAAGGCTCAAAAATAGATTTAGCCACATTTTGGGATAATCAAATTTTATAGGTGGCTAACACCTCCTTGAACACCTTTTTTCTGATGTGCCTATCATGCCATGCCTTTTTTTGCACCTTCTGCACTTGCTGATGGAAGTTAGCAATGAACCGATCCTCTTCTAAGGTAAAAAATTTCACTAGACGTTCCTCCATGATGTCAGGCTCAACCATATTAGTGGATTCTACAATGCGCGGGCTTGGGATGATGTAATCCTTTGGAATGATGGCTTCTTTCCTAGAGACCATCCTGAAAGGTGTTTTCCCAGTCAAATTTTTGCATGTGGTCCTATAAGGCCATAACACAGAAGGAACGTGCACATCCCAATCATTCCAATTTGCATTAAAAATATTTGTGAGCACATTCTCCAAAATTTTGTTGAAACCCTATACTACACCATTTTCTTATGGGTGATAAGGGGTACTCTTCTGGTGATGGATCTAAAATTCCTCTGTCAGAGCTTCAATAGTTTCATTAACAAAGTGGGTACCTATATCACTCATCAACATCTCCGGGCATCCAAATCTAGTCAACATATGTTAAAAAATTAAGTGCATCACAGTTTCTGCAATACAGTCCTTAACTGCCTTCGATTTTGCCCATCTCGTTACATAATCTGTGGTAGTGATGATATAACGCACTCCAGTCTTCTTCCCTAGAGGATTGATAGGTCAAACAAAATCTATAGCCCATTTATCAAAGGCCTACAAGGCCAGCTGTGGTTGCAGGGACATTTCACATCTGCACGAGGGCTTCCTCATTCTCTAACATGCATCACAGGCTCAATAGTATGCATGTGCATCACTATGCAGTGTGGGAAACCATAACCGAGCACACAACACCTTTTTCACAGTAGTGTTCCCATCATATTGTCCTCCTGCCACCCCTCCATGAGCCTCAGCCAAGATATCATATATCTCATGTTCCAACACATATCTTCTCAATACTTCATCTGCTTCCCAGCTTATACAACTGACCCACAATGGGGGCAAAATCAGTTGCTCGTGGAACCAACTCCTTCTTCTGCTACACAAAATATTCAACAGGCACGCTTCCAATGGTCAAAAAGTGAATAATATCAGAAAAGTGCTCATCAACCACCTTGATAGTAAAGTGTTGTGCATCAAGTAGCCCCTCCTCCAAACTGGTTGTTTCTTCCCCATTTTGAATGCGTGACAAATGATCAGGTCCAAGATTTAGTCTTCCAGGCTTTAGAATGATTTCAAAATCATACTCCTGAAATAACAGTAGCCATCTAAAAATCCCCCCCCCCCCAACATAGGCTTATTGACCAGGTATTTCAAAGCAAAATGGTCAGTGAACATTTTGAAGTGTCCTCCTAGGAGATATTGCCTATATTTTTGTAGAGCATAGACCATGGCTATCCTTCCCTTTCTGTGGTTGAGTCATTAGGGGAATTTTGAGGTCTAAAATGGGCCTCCTAAAGAAACTATAAAATAATAGTGGAAATAATAAAATAAGGTCTGATTACATCATCCAATTTTAGAGGGAAAAAGGAAAAAAATATTTTTTCAACTCGTATTTTCAACTTATCTTCCAAAGTTTTTACTCACATTTTGAGTGGGAGTACTCGTTGAATGAAAATTTTAATTCCTCATCTAAGGATTACCCACGTTTCATACTTTCTATGGATCCTACTACACGGAAAATGAGAAATACATGAAAAACGTGATTACAATCATGTTTTTTCATGTATTTCTCATTTTTCGTGTAGTAGGGTCCATAAAAAGTATGCAACATGGGTATTTCATCGATGAGGAATTAAAATTTTCATCCAACGAGTACTCTCACTCGAAATTTGAGTAAAAATTTTGGGATATAAGTTGAAAATACGAGTTCAAAAATTAGTTTTATTATTTTATTATTTTTTATTATGTTTACCCTTTTACTTAAAAAATGGTGAATAATACCCCATGGTTGACATCATCATCTTGAATCCTATTGGTTCTTATAAATTCTATTTTGGTTGAAAATTTTTCTTAGGAGGCCCATTTTAGACCTCAAAATTCCTCTAATGAGTTTCTCTCTGTACTGGAGAGCTTCCTACTGGCAAAAGCAACAGGGTGACCAATGTCTCCTTCTCTTGGTTGCGCTAAAACAAAACCAAGTGCTACACTAGATGCATCCACATGTACATGGAACACCTTAGACCAGTCTAGGAATATCAGAATGAGTGTAGTGACCATATTTTCCTTTAGTAGCTGAAAGCTCTTTTGACATTCCTCATCCCAAAAAAATGACACATCCTTCTTCAGTAACGTTTCCATTGGAGTGGTGATTAGAGCATAGCCCTAAATGAACTTCCTATAATATCCGATGTGTCCTAGGATGGAGTGGAGTTGTTTCTCATTAGTGGGAAATTCTAGGTTGATAATAAATTCTATCTTGGCTGGGTCTACCATCAATCCTTGCTGACACACTATTTGCCCCAACGAAATTCCAAAAGGCATGCAGAAAATAAAAAAATTTCAAGTTGAGAGAAATTTGGTGTTTCCTAGAAGTGTCATGCATCATTTGTAGGTTCGACACATGTTTATTTACCAACCTAAGCACTGTCCAGTTGTCAAAATACACCTCCAAAAATTTATGCATGAATTATTTGAACACAACCATTACCACGTGCGAGAAGATCATGGGTGCATTCTTCAATCTGAAAGGCATGATAGTGTACTGGAAATACCCCCATTCTATTGCAAAGGTGGTCCTGTTGCAATCTTCAGGTGCAATTCTAATCTGATGGTACCTCGAAAATCCATTAGTAAAAGAACACGCCTCTTGTCCTCCCACATTAGCTAGGATATCATCTGGAAATGGAGTAGGGAAGGGGTCATGCACACATGCATCATTCATCTTGCGCAGATCTATAGAATCCTTATCTCTCCTTTGGTATTCATTTCTTGAACTGTCATTGAGCTCACCCGATCAGACTTCTCTACAAGCTCAATGATGCCTGCAACCACCATCTTTTGTAATTCCTCTTTTAATTTTTGCTTATATTTGGGATTCAATCAGTATGTTCATTGCTTGATATGGTGCACATCTATTTTCAACGTGATCTTCATAACACATATGTCTCTTACAATTCCTTTGAGATAAGAGAAATTTGTAGGAAACAGGTCCTAATACACTGTCCCAATGTCCCAATGTTGAATTCCTTTAACTTCAGAGGTTTAGTTACATCTACCATTCCCAATGAGGGCCCTGCAATTGTGCGCTACCCTTCATACTCAGGGATGTTGAAATTTCTTGGATCATATTCATTATCCTCTATTGACAAGTTCCTGCAATTGACAATGTCTTGCATCTGTGTGTCCCATTCTATAGAAACACATTCCCTTCGAGGTCGGGAGTCATCAAAGACAAGAGCATCTATATCCTGCAGAGCTTCATCCAATTCTTTTGATCCCCCAACCAAGATAAAGGTTGATATGAAATCATCAGTCATTGTAATCCAATGGTTATTTCCTTGATGCAGATTTGTTTCTAGATACCAAGTGGTATGTATCGGCCCCAACCAATGAATAAACATATGAACCCACTCGTTCCAATTATTTTCCTTACAAACTTCCACACACATGACCAGATGCTTGCGGGGGTCTCCCTAACCATAGAAAAGCTTAGTTGGTGGGGTAGAAAGAGGCTCAAAGTGCAATGTCATCAGTTTTCTACATTCCTCCCAGTCCTTAAACACTGCCTTGTGCATATCCCACCAACGCACTGGGATTGCGCGCATAGCCAGATCAAGCGCCTAGAACCTTCATTTTTCTAGGACAACCTTTTCCAATTCTTCCAGAAATACTATGACACTACTAGAACCATCAAAATAGGGTAGTTATCTTACCTCTAAGGAGATGCATTAGAATTTCTTAGTGATCTTGAGGCAGTGCAGCGCATAAACATCATGAAATCGATTATGCCAGTTCTCCATCTTCCCATCCGAATCTGAGAAAAATGAACTATCCTTCTCCCAATTCAACATTCTATCAGCTGTATGGTTGATCCAATCTTCGTCCTGCATAGTGAGCTTGTAAATATGGTCAACGTCATCTCCTTTGTGCACTGGCTTTGTATATATTTCTCCTTCTACTGAGTCCAGTGGTACTATTACCCACATACCATCATTCTCAAATATCATACTTTTGTGCTCTAGGTTTTTTATGCCTACCATATAGATGACACAATACAATCCTAATTGTGCAAGGTAGGGGTCTTAAACATCCACAATTTATATCACTTCAAAATCTACACGTACCTTTACTCCAACAATGTCTACCAGAACTTGTGGGAGTCTCGCAAGAGGAATGATCTTCTATTGATTGGCCATGCGTAACTGAATGGTGGACCATTCCAGCTTTGGTTCTCCCATATTCTACCAATTTTTCTTGGGTATAACATTTTCATTAGACCCTAGGTCTAGGATGACTTCATCCATCTCATACTCTCCAATTTTCACAGTCACGTGCATCCCCCAGCTAGTTCTCTTCTTGTTTTTATAAATCTTGTTCACAGCCTTAGTATAAGGTCCACAAAATATGGTTTGTGGCCCCTTAGTTTTACCCTTTGACCCATTACAACTCATTATGGTATTTAACCCACCCCAAAACCCATTGACTTGTGTTGCGCAGGACTAAACTTACAAAAAATTACAAAAAATACCATATTTTTACCCAAAATTTGGTCCTAAGGGACCCTGCTCCAACATGTTTCTACATGAATTACGTCCACTACTAATCATTCTTTTATTTTTTAAAGTCTAATGATAACACCACCAAATATCTCTATGATCCTTTGTAGGGAACAACCAACTCTTAAGGAGGTGTTATTTGGTAAGACAAAATTGGTGACTTCAATGGTTTCTTTTCTTGGTTAAATTGTTGTTTTGTAGAACCTCCTCTCTGCATAAACACCTACAAGGTGCTCAGGACCTCTTTGGGAATTTTTTCAGGACCTTTTGGACCCTTTTTGAGCTCCATAAAGAAAAAAAATTATCATTGTTCTTGACTCCTCTCTTTTTTCTATGACAGATCAAAATACTTAGTGTAAGTAGAGGGATATAGTAAAGGATCATCACATATCCACATCTTATCACACTTTTGTTTGTTAACTTCACCACACACCAAGTATTTGTAAGCTTTGCATAAAAATATATCTGGTATTTATAGATTTTTTTGCTTAACTTACCTTTTCTTAACCATTCACACCCTAAGAAAAGTCAAGACAATTAAAACCAACTAATTATCCCCATAGGGGTCATAAAATAATTAATATTTCAGGTTAAGACCATTGGGGGTAGGAATCCCATAAGATTCCATGGTCATTTTTCATTTATGAAAAATATAAGTTGACTTATAGGGTGCTTAAAAATCCTTCAATCATCCCATGGGAAAGATTACTTAAGCATAACAGCCCAATTCAGAGGGGGTTAGGCTTACGTCTAGTGCGTGCGATACTCTTTGGGGCTACCCAAGCCATATAGTGCTTGGTATTGGTAAATTAATACCAAGAAGCTAAATAATCAAATGCTCACATGGGACAAAGGGACTTTAGTGACCAAAATCTAGGTCATCCTTTCCCTATAGGTGATGGTGCAAGAAGCACTCGATCCTTATTTCCATTACCTTGGTTGATTGTTTGGCTACTGGAAGGAATCACCAATTATTTCAAGACATTGGCCCGAGTACCCATAAGGAGATATCTCCGCAAGGCCCAATTAATTTGAGAGTGGTAAGTAATATGATGTCGAAATAGGATTTTTATCATATGAAAACAAAAAAAAAATCTTTTTTTGTTTAATTGATCACATAGCTTAATCTAAAGACAAATTACCTTTCCATTTTGGCTTTGTTTGATGTATGTGATTATATTGCATTGATAGTGATATTATTTCATCCAAAGTTATAAATTACGTCACACTAATTGACACCACATGGGACCCCAAGTCACCATGTCAATTTAAGAATTTCTTAAACCTCCCCCCATTACCGGGAGGTGTGCCAGGCCTCTCGGTAATTTTGGCAAAGTGGACATCACATAACCACCATTATAGGATCCTCCTTTATCGGGGCAACTTTTCTCAAGACCCCTCCTTGAAAAAATACACCTTTCATGACCCCTCAATGTTACCAATCGCTACTCCTTTGGGGAACCCTCATACCATTACTTCGGATATCCCTAATAGCACGCACCAGGATATTCTTCCTCCAACCACCCCACAGAGGACCTATTTTCATATAGTTGTCCAAAATCATTTCGAGATGGAAGATAACTCTCAAATACCTTTCTTAGCATATTTGAATCCACCAAATCTAAGTAATCTAATGAATGACCCAATTTGACATGGAATTGATTGGCCATCCATGCCCACCATGCTCCCTTCAGACAATCCAAAATTTGAAGGAAATCAAGGTGAAGACCCTGATGACTTTTCACATGTGGTGTTCATCAACTAGTATCATTGATGATACCATTCGAATGTGACTATTTCAATGCACCCTTACAAGGCACACATCGAAATGGTATGTTGAACAACCTGATACATCACATGGAAGATTTAACTCCCTAACTACTGAATTCCATACATTATTTTAGCTCCTAATTCAACACGATTCCGGATTGGAACTCCTCACCCATTTCAAACAAACACTAGCCATTCACATATCAGACCATATCCATGAATGGTGAAAACATCGTATTTTGTGCAAGCACAATTTGATGTTAAAGTTATCTTGGACTTGTTTTTTAGATCCCTCGAATCAGAGATCTCAAAAGATGTGGAAAATTCATCCCACGGAATGATGAAGAAGCCATTAGTAAATTTGAGTATTTAGAGCTCATATACACCCAGTTTGGAAGATCTGTCATGTTCTTATAGATTTTCCACACCTTCAAAGTTATAAAGGGATAATGGGTGCATCCAATGCTGCTTATGGATTGATAGGGTACTTAACCCAAACTTAACCCAATAACACTTACCAATGTCTTGCGTATTCACTTTCTAGTCAAACATTTGATACTACTTAGAATGTATTTCACCCAGGATACTACCCTAGTCAACCTACACCATTGCAAAATGCAACTAACAGGGTTAACCAATATCATCCCCCATAAGGAGGACCATACCCTCCCCCTCAGGGAAATATTTACTCATATAGGTATACTGACTTAAGAGAACTATCCCAGAATGTGTACACCAATCAGGGACAAGGAAACTAATACTATCCTTCCCCACATAAGAACGAAATATACCACCAGCGCAAAATAACGCAAGGGTTAATTTAGTGAAAACCTCCCAACGTAAACAAAAACCATCATATGAGCAGAAGAATAATAAAAATACTTTCAATTTTGCTAAGAAAAATCCAAAGAGAAAACCATAATCCATACTCTGTAGTGCCCCTGTAATATCTCAAAGCATGCGTCCCTGCCTTCCAAAAGAGTTCGGTAGGCTTAACCATAGCTTAAATAGGCTGGTTAAAAATGTAGCATATGTCTCATCGAGCGTTCAACAAATACATAAGTGACCCTACAAGCTGCCTGTAAATAGTAGCATCTACTACCTCACCTGAAGTAGCATCCTCCTTCCTCAAGTTTCCAGCAAGAGGATTCTCCATGGGTTTACTGCCCTCCATGTGGAACTTCCTCAAAATCTCCTTCGCATACTTACCCTGAGATATAAATAGCTCCCAATCTCTTTTCCATATTTCCAAACCAAGGAAAGAGTGAAATAAACCCATGTCCTTCATCTAAAAATATCTTGAAATATCATCTTTGCAAGAAGTTATGAGTTGCTCATCACTTTTCAGTATAAGATCATCAACATAAAGTAAAATAATCAAAATCTTACCATCAACCACAATATGATATAAGTTTGCATCCTCTTCACTCTTTGTGAAGCCCAACCTAGTAAAATAGTTGTTGATCCTAGTGTATCAAGCACGAGGTGCTTGCTTCAGCCCATACACTGCTCTCTTGAGTCTACACACATGCGACTCCCTGTCAAAGGTCTCAAAACCTTTTGGCTACTCAATGTACACTTATTCCTAAATAAATCCATTGATAAAGGTTGTCTTTACATGAATATGATGTATCAACCAACCCATCTGTGCTGTGAGTAAAAGGATGGATCTAATTGATGAGTACCTTGCAACCCGTACAAAATTCTCCTTATAGTCAATCCCCTCCACCTGTGAGAATCATATGGCCACACATATAGCCTTGTATTTCCCCACACTCTCATCTAGTGCTTGCTTCAAATTGTAGATCCACCTGTATCCAACCACTGACTTCCCCACTAGTCTTGGGACCACATCCCATGCGCTATTTCTGATAATGAAGTCATACCCTTCAACCATGGCATCAACCCATGTCGACTCCTACACTGCTTCCTCAAAAGAGGATGGTTCTATCACAATACACTATCATAAGATCCATGTATCTAGTATACCTGTCTGGGGACCTTCTCTTCCTGTGTTGTGATGTAGGTTCACCTACATTCTCTGCCGCATCTAGCATCAATTTGTGAGCCTCTTTGGTGTGCTTCCTACCATTTCTGGTGGATGGCTCTACATGAGTGGTTTCTACCACTCTCTTTTCCTTTGCATGTGGTTGCTCCAAATCTTAAGGTTCATCCTTTGGAACTAAGAGTTCCTCATATGCATGAAATTCAAGCTCCCTTTCAAGGGACAATCACATCGGTTTCTCCTCATCAACTATAACATCTCTCCTAACAATTTTCATCCCGTTTGTCAGAAAATACACCCAATAATTTTGTGAAGTATCATTGTACCCCACAAATATCCCAACCTATATTGTTATTTCTATATTCTTCCTGGCATCTTTGGTCACATGGAAATATATAGATGACCCAAATTTTTTTAAATATGAAACATTTGTTTCTTACTTGAAAAATCTTCCTCTGGTGTACTCATGCCAAGTATCTGATTAGGAATACAGTTCTGCACAAATAACATTGTGTTGCATGCCTCTGCCCACATATGCAACAATAGGCCTTGATCATGTAACATAGCTCGTGATGCTCCCACAATCTTTCCATTCTTTCATTTTGTAACCCCATTCTATTGTGGGTTATGAGGTTGGATTGGGAGCGAAGGAAATGATGGGTGGATATATGAGCAGAGTTAAAAGTGATGTGAATTGATGGATTATCGAGTAGTGGGAGTTTTAATGAGAATAAAAAACTTAGGATATATGGTAATATTCCAAGATTTTCATTAATGCGCCCCAAATACTTAGAGTTAGGATAAAATCACATTATCCCATTTTTCTTTCATATGCATAAATATATTTAAAAACCAAAACTTTGGGATAACGAATTTAACTCTTTTCAAGGCTCCACAAAACTTCTACCTACCCATTGAATTTTATTTATTTTTCTAGGCTAACATTTTTTATTCGTTCTTCTTAGGGTGCATTTAAGCTAGCAAACCCACATCACCTTTTTTTTTTTTTATAAAAAATCTAACCTACTCTATCACTTTTTTCTCCTATTGATTCAGATTAAACAGTTGAATCAATTTCATTTTCTACCTAACTACTGATTTTCCAAGTTTAAATTGTTCGGAAAATCTTTATTCGCTAACCTAATTAACAAAATTCACAATTTTTTAATCATCATTAAGTTGTATGATTTGAAAAAAAATCTAGTCATTTTGGAATTTTTAAACAAGCTACACACAATCTTATTTGATGATGACATAAAGAAAACTAATCTATCAGTAGTGGAATTTGAATTTGCAACAGTTTTAGTGTTACTTTTATATTTTTCTTTTGTGGGGTTCTTATTTTCTTTTATTCTTTTCAACTTTTCCTTCTTTTTGTATTTTTTCTGTATTCATGTTTTAGACATACCCTCTTTTCATTTTCTTTTATATATAGTTTTTTTGGAATCATTTGCATATTGAAAATTATTTACAATGTGAAATCACAAATACAAAATACTCAATCACCTTGATATCTTATAAATTATAGGACCCTAATAGGCCCCACTATCAATGAACCAACTATCCCATGAATCTGGTGGAGAAGAACTAGTAAGTGCAAAAATTTGAATATATTCAGATTTATTCACATGATTACTTTCATACCTGAGAGCCCTCGACTTCTTTTGAAGAGAATTTTATTCTTCATGGTCACTTGAAGAATCTCTTCTTCTCCTTTCATATATTTTTTTGTGGTTGTTCCAGTGGTTTTCTGGCCTTCTTTTATTATTGTTGTTGCTTCTGGTGTTGTATCGTGGCCTCTTTCTCTTCTTAGGACAATCAAGTGCATAATGAACTTTCTTGAGGAAGTTTTAGAATTTAGTATGGGATAGTGATCTATCATTCCTTACTTTTGTACCTTGATAAGGAGGCTTCCTTGAAGGACCTCCTTTTTCCTTCTTCCTTTTGGTAGGAGTGATGTATGCAATGAGCTATCCCTCTTCATGCTTCTAAATTCTACCTCTTGCTATCATTCTTGATTATTATTAAGTAATATTCCCAAAAATTTCATCAAATGATGGGAGGACATTTCTGTTGCTGATTGTAGTAATGAAGGTTTCCCAAATAGGAGGGAGACCTCTAAGAGTCACTGCTACTAGTTCTCTGTCAGGAACATTTTATCCAACCCTCTGCGGTTGATTTCGAAGACGAGAGATCCTCATAATGTATGATTGAGGAAGTTTACCTTTTTTCATCTTCATTTCCTTGAGTTTATATTTCAAGGTGATGAGATCATTCATATTGTTGATTTCATACATGCCAACTATATTGTCTTACATGTATTTATACTTTGTTAAATTTCCAACATATGCAAGTAAATGATCTTGTAAACCATCAATTATATTTGATTTGTTTGGACTCACCTTTATTGCACCTATTATTGATAGAAGCGGAAGGATTTTCTGGAGGCTCGACCATCCTTCCTTGAATGTATTCCAACACATGATTGTTGTCATCTATGATCTCCAACCTTACCTTCCATGCAATAAATTTTGATTCATCGCCCAACGTTTCATGCTTCTTGAAGGTAGAGGAAGACATATTGACCTTGGCTTGTAGATTGACTTTCTAATAATGAGGGCTTCAATGCTTCTCTTATTTTGGGCTTTTCCTTCACCTCAGCTCTGATACCATGTTAAATATTCAAATTGTTCTATGATGTATCAATTACTTTAGCCCAAATAACTTCTTCATAAAAAATGTATCGAATTAATAGCAGTGTAATCAATCATAAACTATAACTAAAGATAGAAAAATATGAGTAGTGATAAAGAAGACAATAACACAACCATAAGAGACAAAAAATTGGTCCAAGAAAATGGAAAAAAACCACAAGGGGGAAACCATTTCAAATCTTCTTCTTCAATAGATCGTCATAAAACATTTTTAGAAAAGACTATAATGAGCCCAATACATATGCAATAGAAATATACAGAACAAATATACATATATGTAGACATACAAAAGTAAGGAACAAAAACCCAATATATCACTAAATCCAACTGTAATCAATTGTAAAATCCTATATCTGAATCTAGGACGCTATCAAAAATTGACTGCGAGAATCTATGATTGTGTGGATGAAACACTCCACAAGAAACTGTGGTCAATATATCCTATATATGGTCATAAATCCCTTAGTCACACCCTTAAAATGATGTACTAGCAGATATATCTCCCTGGCCGTAGAAAGGACACTACATGCCTATGGCTATGACCTAGATCAGCCCAATCAGGCCCTAAATCCCTAGCCGCTACCTTGCCACATTGTGCATGTAGCTATGACACCTTGGCCATAGGCATAAAACATTGTGCCCGTGGCTATAGCCCGAAAATATTAGTTTCAAGTCTATGGCTATGATCCAGAAGCCCTAGATTAGAGCGAGCCTCTCATTTGTGATTCTGGACCCTGCACGACCTCCTTTTGTCGAACCTGTGCAAGCCAAAGAAAAAACATATGAACCAAGACAAAGAATGAAAATATAATATCACTTGAGAAAGTGTGTGAGAATGAGCTTGAGGTTGCATCTAATTATAGCTTTCATGTGGGTCAACTTGGGGTTGAGGCAAACTTGACTAATTCCACATGTTCTTAGGCCGACCCATTCCATTAGACTTTAATAAATAAAATAATTCAAAATTTAACTTCCGCCTAAACGATTGGGGTAATCTATAGGTCGATTTTTGTCCTCTCGAAAAGAGGAATATAATGATATTATAATATTGACCATATGAGATGTCCAAAATGTAATTTGACCCTAGTTGAAAAAATTAACATGAAAAGCATATTAAAGGCATTGGTATGAAGTTGTTATCTCAGATGGCTTATGAAGGAGGAGGCCTTAGAATTAATGGCCAAGGTATCACTAATCATATAGAGGTGAATAAGAGACCAAGATATGAAGGATTGGGTTATGGTCATAGAGAGTTTGGAGAGAGTTCCAAAATTTTCGAGGAAAATAAATCATCAGATGATGATATGTCACACCAAGATGGTAGTGATAATGGAAATTTGTCTCCCAAGAGAGATGCATGTTTCAAAGGACATTGCATGTCATTGTCTAGTCCTCATAGTCAAAATTATAGCCCAAGGGAGAGGTATAAGTGCCATGGGAATTTTAAAAAAGTTAGTAATTTTGATTATTTGTGGGACATATATCCTTGCACATTTTTTGGTGCAGTTGACCATTATGTTACTGATTGCGAGAAACACAAGTGATCGCCAAGAGAATGGACCAAATTTTTGGCATCAAGCATGAAGACCCTTCCTAGGGTTTGAATACTTCCTTGTCAATAGGCAAGTGAATGTATTTTTGTACCCATTTTAACATGAATTGTCATGGGAATCAAAGGGTTAGAAACTTTCTCCAAAACTTCATCCCAAGAAGGATAAAGAGGTCATGAATTCCATTGCAAGGAAAAAAATAGGTGGCAAAGAAGATACTGGTGTAGTTCCTAATGTAACCTTCAAAGAAGAGACGATGTAGAAATAGAACCCATAAGCCTAGGAGAGGAAAAGATTGGGTAGATTGTTTTGTATAGATTGCTTTCTTTGTAAATTGTAAATGATTTTTGTTCATTACCTGTTTTGGTACTTTGTAAATTGAAAACAAAAATAATCACTTTTTTTTCAACAAGTATGTTTTTCTTTGACATGTAATGTTTTGTTGGATTTTAATGAGCCCACGCTTTTTTGGACTTTTGGGATGACCATTTGTTTGTTGTCCAATTTTTCTACAGTTGCGTCATGTACTCATTGACACAAGTACTCCAAGATGAAGCTTGTTGTGAATTTAATATTTGATAAGTATTTTAAAGGAGATGACTATGTTTATGTGGACAAACCCAAATGTGTCATTGAATAATTGCAGCCAGAGTACCTTAGTGTACAAGTGCATTTTGAGGAAAGTGCATGGAAAGCATTGAGTTGCTTCTAATTTCAAAAACTGAAAGTGAAGTTTCTCTTCAGCAAAGGTGTTACACCAATTTTTGGTCATCTAACCATTTACAATTAGATGAATCGAAGTACACCATGTAAGACCAATTTTACCACAGTAAAATTGATTTCACTATAAGAAATAATTTAATAATCCATATTTTATTAAGTTATTTCTGGTTCAAACAAGAAACCCCGTGAGGAATAATTAAATAAATCATTATTTATTTGATTTTCCTCTAGGAATAATTAATTAAACCATTGTTTAAATAATATTCCTGGTCATATTTAACCCAATTATGAGAAATAATTAGATAAATCATTATTGTTCTTATTTTTCTCTAGGAATAATCAATTAAATCATTATTTAGTTATTATTCCTTGTTAAATTTGACTAAATCATCTAGAAATAATTAAACAAATCATTATTTGTTAAATTATTCCTTAACCCCATTCTTGAAATGATAAATAAATCATTCCTTTGTTTATTATTTCTAAATAAAGGGATTTAACTAGTTTAAATTCCTTTTCCCTCCAACAAAATATAATAAAATATTCCAAGCAGTTAGATCTAGATCTTGGTTATTAATATTTTATTATTCGCCATTATGAAGGATAACTCAAGATTTTATTATATATAGGAGGGTTTTCCATTTATTATTCACTTTGATCACTTTTATTGTCGTGCTCTGATAATTATCATTGTTGCTACTATTTTCTTGATTCTTGAGCTCCCATAGAGTTCAACACGTCTTAGGTTTTCTAGACCATTGAGAGAGAGAAACTTCTAGATCTGAAGCATTGAGGAAAGTCAAGAACCCATCCCATTGAGGGGGACTGGTAACATCATTATTTTTTCCCTTCCCAGGTGTTAATACATATAAATTTCTTTATATATCTTATCTTGTCTGTTGTATATTTGGAGAAAATCTTATTTCTTTTTATTGTTTACCTGCTTTTACTGCATAGACCTAGGTTTTTGCTGCATTTTTTTCGACTATCTATTGTAGAGCTAAGGAAGTTAGGCAACCATCTTTGTTGATAGAGTTGTTTGTCACACACATCTAAGGTGGGCTCTTTTCGTACACTTGTGTTAAGAATTTATGCTAACAAAAGGGACTTAAATATGAATTCATTGGGGTTCAAAATTTTCGAGTGGGGAGGCATGATCCAAAGATTAAATGTTTTTCTCAAAAATGAAAGTGCCAAGAATAATTCAAAACTAGTGTCAAGTGTTAGCTTTCATCGTTCTGATTCCAACGACACTTCAATAACCTCAATATGATTTTGTATGAAAGATTTATGATGTTCTGAAGGTTTTGACCAACAAGAAAAACATTTTGTAGGCAGGTTGACTTGGCTATTGACTAGGCAGTCCGTACTATTGATGTCATGATGATGTCAACATTCCTACTAGGCATATGGTGCACAAATCACAGAGTGCTAACTGTCAAGTTCATACAAGTCCCATTGGTCAAATTTGATTAGTTGAAGTGTTGATTGGGTGGCCCAATGGGAATCTTCTAGTGGCCCAACCAAAGGCTACCACATGGTACCTTGATATTGGCCAATTTTTTTTTTTTGGAGCCGAGAGGACTTGGTATGGATTTAACTAGTGACCTTCCACATAAAAACTCCAACCTCTACCATCTCACCTACACGTTGGTTCTTAACCCTATGGTTCAAAGGTGGTATATAAGGTTTATGAAATAGCACATTTAGGGAAGGGCTCGAGAAGTGAACCCCAACCCCCAGTCATGTTCATTCTGCACAAGACCTAACACAGATGGAGTGGAGGAATGAGGACTGTCCCCTAGTCACAGGGTATGCCCACAAGACTATTACCCGGTGTTAGCTCCCTATAATTTGTAAGATTGGCAAGAAAAAATAGTAGAGAAAAAAATCAAACCAATTTTGAGTCCAGGACCTAGCCTTCCTAAGCTCAGAGAGGGCTCTCTCTATATTTATGATTAACCGATTTAGCTTTATGATTATATTTTCTGATTTTAGGCTAATTATTAAGACTGGGGTTTTTTGATTGATTGTTTTGTTTGATTGTTTATTTGATTGTTTTTTTTTTGATAGTTAGAAAATGTGGGAAGCTTAATCCATTAGGCTATGGAGTCACAAAGGGTTGAGTTGTACATCAAATTTTCAAGGGTTTTCGTAGGCCAAGCTAACTATATCAAATGGATCTCTTTAGCAAGATTGATATGAGATGGCAGAAAAATTGTGAGTTCAGTAAGGCCAAAGGGAAATTAATAATCCTTCAACTATACTTCAACATAAATGTAGAGCAGACAATATTTTAATTCTACATTCAGGTCTTTACAGAAAAACATTCAAGATAACAGTTCATTGAAATTAAAGAGCAATTAAGAATTCTTTAACTAAACTTCAGAGAAATCTTTAAGACAATAGTTTGGTAAAACTAAAGATAACTTAAGAATTCTTTAGTTATACTTCAGAAAGGAACCTTAAAACAATAGTCTAGTAATACTAAAGATCATTTAATAATTCTTTGGTTATACTTTCAGAGGAAAACATTAAGATAATAGTAACAGACAAAATTAAGGTGCTCAAACAACATATCTCAATCGAAATTTTTTGTTCTATTATCAAAGAAATTGATGTACAATATTGAAAACAAAGGGAAAACATTAACATAAAAGGGATAACATCACCATTAATGTAGCTCAAGGATCCCCAGGAATAGGCAGTCATATTGTGATATTGTAAAAATATAGGAGTCTAATAGTGGCCCCAACTGGGGAGGGCAGCTACTTTAGGAGGTGTCAAGAAATTTTTAGACCAATAGCCTAATTTGCTGCAACTTTTGTGACTGTGACCTTTAAAAAATGAAATACATACTTAGTGAAACTGCTTCTGCCTACCCATCATTTACTCTAGCATTTTTTCTTCCTTCTGGGGTGCATTTATACTTGCAAACCTTGACATCATTTTTTCTTTTGAAAGCAAACTATCTATTTCTAACCTTATAAATTCCAAAGGCTAAGATTAATTTGAGGAGCTCTTTTATTCTCTACCTAACTACTGATCTACCAAGATTAAACAGATTGGCTAGATATTTATTCACTAACTATCAACATGAAATTTAAAGCATGAATGAGTCAAGATTAAGCAATTTTATTATCATGAATTGTGGCATTTTGGACAAGTTGCACACAATATTATTTGCAAAATTAAACTACTAATGATAAGCCAATATTAGATGGTTTGGAAAATATTCATTTTCTAACTTATCAGCAAAAATTCAAAATTTGTACAATCATGTTTAGACTATATTATTGAACAAGACCTTCTTAAAAGTAGTGGCATTTTTATTTGCAACACTTTCAGAAACATTCTTTTTTTGGTATGGGGCTTACCTTTTTCTTTTACATGCCCTCTTTTCTTCTTTTTCTTCCTTTTTTTTTTTAAATCAGACTAGGCTCATGGCCTTTGCTTTGGGCCTCAACCTGGTCCAGTTTTCTATTTGAAATTTTCTTAGGCAATGTTATATAAAATGAAGAAAATTAAAACTGATATTTGTAACTGAAATAATGCTTCAGCATCCTGTCATTGACAGGACCTCCAAACAACTCTGTTCCATCTATTTCTTATAAGAATAATGCATTATTTCCCCCTGCAGAATGAATTATGTATGGTTCTTTCCATAGATTATCAAACTTTACGTGCCTACCTTTGTCCTCTCTTCTAGAATCCCACTTCAACACTTTGTCTCCAATGTTGAAATCATTTTCTTTGGTCCTTTTGCCAAATATTTTCTTGATATTTTCTTGTACCAGATGTGTTCTATTGTATACTCATTCTCTGGATTGTTGCAGCTGAATGGTTTGGTTTACTCTTCTTTGTATATCATTCTCTTTAGACTATAATTCTTGAATAAACTTCATTACTGGAACTCCCAAGGTTTTTGGCAAGACTGCATCCATTCCAAATACTAGCCGATAGGGTGACATATCAATTGATTTCTTATTTGCTAACCTGTCTGCTCATAGTGCATGTACCAATTTGTTGTGCCATGATTTCTTATTTTCCTCCAGCAACTTCTTAATGATGTTCACCAAACTCTTATTTGAGGATTTAGCAAACCCATTACCTTGAGGGTAATAAGTTGTAGAATTTTCCAAAGTAATGTGATATTTGTGGCAGAAATCCACCATTTTCCTGGACTGAAAGGCAACAACATTATCAGTAATGATATTCCTAGGGCAGCAAAATCTAGATAGAATGTTGGTTTCAATAAATCTAATAGTTACTAAGTCTATGGCAGTCCTGGAAGGAATGGCTTCTATCCACTTGGTAAAATAGTTAGTTGCAATAAGGATCCATTTATGTTGGGTAGAGGAGGAAGGGTGGATTTCTCCAATAAAATCTAGACCCCATTGTTGAAAAGGAGCTTCAACAGAAATTGGTTGTAATGGCAAAGGCAAAAAATTTCTTTTTCCCTCAAAAAATTGGCATTTATGACAGGAAACTACCATTTTGTGGATGTCTTGGAAAAGGGTAGGCCAATAGAAAGTAGCCCTACAGATCTTATTAACAGTGGTCTTCCAATAGAGGTGGCATCCACAATCCCCTTCATGAATTCATGCATAATCCTATCTTCATCTTCTTCAAGCAAAAATTTAAGCAATACACCACCAAAAATTTTCCAGTATAAAACGTTTTCCATAATGAAGAAATTCACAGCTTTTAGTTTCAAAAATCTGCCCTTTCTTTTGGACAAAACAAGAGGAGCATTTAAATTAAAAATCACATACATTATATCTGTGTACCAAGGTGAATTTAGGAATGCTTCCTCAATAGTGCAGTCCCCAGCTCCTCTTGTTCATCTGGTGAGTAAATCATAATTATTTCTAGTGCTTGAAAATTTGTTTCAGTCATTAGTTTAGCCAACCGGCCTTGTCCTTTGATTAACTTGGTGTGTTTATTTCTAGATCATATTCCAAGATGACATCAATCCATTTTCCTCTTTTTCCATCAGGATCTTGTGTTAGAATGTCTTTAACCACTATATGGGGCACAAATGAAATGATGTGTGAATGCAAAATGTAGAATCTAAAATCTTTTAGTGCTTTTATTAAGGAAAAATCCTAATTTTCCATGATATTATACTTCAAAGGTGCATCTCTTAAAGCCTGGCTGAAGAATGCTATGGGCTGCTCCTATCCCGTTGTATTTTTTTTGCAGCAATAGAGCAGAAACTGTGTTTTTTTATGAAAAATAAAATATAAATAAATCTTTGGTGAAGTCAGGGTTTATTAGAACCGGTGCTTGTGTAAGAGCTTGTTTTACTAGGTCAAAATACTACTTAGCTTCCTTGGTCCACTTGACTACTGAATCTCTTTTGAGCATGTTGGTGATGTTTCTTAAGAGTTCTACAAGGTTTGGTATAAACCTTCTTAAAAAAATAATCTTTCCAATGAAAGAGTGCAACCTTTTTATATTTCTTGGATGATTGATTTGTAATATTCACTCAATCCTATTTTGGTCAATCTTGATCCCTTATTCAGATATGGTGTGCCCCATAAGCTTTCCTTCTTGAAGTCCAAATAAGGATTTCTTTGGATTCAAAGACAGACCGCACTTTCTACATTTCTCAAAGACCTTTCTTAGATGAGCTAGATGTTCTTCATCAGTTTTTGAATAGACTGTGATATCATCAAGATATATCACAATGAAGAAACCTATTTCTTTTGAGAAATCAATATCCATTGCTCTTTGAAAAGTGGCTCTAGCGTTCATTAACCCAAAAGGAAATTTTACATACATAAAGGTGCCCTAAGGTGTAGTGAAAGTTGTTTTGTGTTGATCATCTGGATGCACTAGTACCTGATTGTACCTTGAAAAACCATCTAGCAGAGAGATCCTTTTGGAGCCTACTACCCTTTGCAATATGTGGTCTATTTTTGGTAAAGGGTATTTGTCCTTTAGGCATTATTTATTTAGATTTTTGAAGTCAATGAAGATTCTAATCTCTCCTATATTATTCCTCATAGATACAAGATTTGAAACCCATTCTGAATACCTGAGTAGGACTGTTATCCCAACATTGTCCATTTTCTTTATCTCTTTCTCAACCAATGGCATTTGGACAAGATTTATTCTACGTGGTTTCTGTTTAAAGCGCTTTTTCCTTTCTTTGAGCAGAATTTTGTGCTAGATGATATCATTATCACAGGACTTCAAGTCTTCATAACTCCAAGAAAATACATCAATAAACTCTTTGAATAACTCAATATATTATGGTTTATAGGTGCTAGCAATGTCTTTGATAGTTTTACAATCTTGGGCTCTTGCTCACTACCTAGATTTCACTCCTCTACATTTCCTTTAGTGGATTCCATTTTTGGCTTCTTGGCAACATCATTGAAATCAAAAATTTCTTCTAGAGGGACAAGTACTCTTGACAAGGTATTATCTCTTAATTGTGGCACCTCAAACTCTTCTTTTTCAAGATCTTCACACATTTCTGTCCTATGTGGGTCTTTCTTTGCTAATAGATTTATATCAGCATCATGAGGGAGCTCCTCTTTGTATGTTTGTTCCTCAGTAGAGCAATCCTCTTCATGATCTAAGTCTGAATTTAGAATTTCAAACTCATTTTTGGATTACAGGAAATCTTCAATCTATTGGTCATCTTAAAAAACTTGCCAATATTTCATATTATCAAGGACTGTTGGTCTTTATTTAACCTTTACTGTGTATTGTTTGTTAGAATGAGGTTGTTGACAAGTGCTGGCAGCAAATGCTAGTCCATTGGCAAGGATATTTTGATTTCTTGGGATAAAGGCAAGGTCATATTCTTTAAATGTTTTTAGGATGTTAAGGGAAACATTCCTATATGCTCTTAATCTAGGGTGTTTAGCTGAATATTCTCCCTGAATTTTCCTAATGACTAGCTCAGAATCCCCATGGACAAAGATCCTTTTGGCTTCTAATTTCTTTAGTAATTATAACCCCAGAAGGAGTGCCTCATATTATGCTATATTATTTGTACTCTGAAAGTTCAGTTTGTAAGTGTGACCCTCTGCGTGGTTTTTCTTAGTGTTGTGTACCCAAACAACTGAACCTGATCCAGTTTTGCCACAAGAACCATCAAAACTCATGCTCCAAAGAGGTTTAGGTTCATACTTTTGTTTTTCATTTTCTATTTGGTCTGAATGTTCTTCATTGTCTTCTATTTGAAATTAATTTTTTCATCATTGTAAAGGATAAATGAATCAAGGTCTGAGTGAACAAAGTATAGAGGGGAGTTATCAGGCTTTTCTTGACTGCTCACCATGTATTTCATATGAGTTTCCCTATACAATCTTCTTGGTTGACTAAATACTGGTATGGTAGCATAGGTCATATCCATTTGGAGGGTTCTTTGAAGCTTGGCTCCCATGAGTGTGATAGAAGCATGCCATATTTAGGGGGAATGTCAGCCACCACAATATCCATTACTAGGCTTTTGGCTAGTAACTTTGCTAAAGTAACACATAGATATTTGACCAGGCCTAGAAATTTAACTCTACTGGAGTAAAAAAAGTACAGGTCTTTATATGGTCTAGTTATCTCAAGGAAAAGTTTCTCCATAATTACCTTTGGCATGAGGTTATGAGATGCTCTTGAATCTAAAAAGGCCTTATGAAGGATTTTATCATGAATTTTCAAAATGACATAAAATGGGGGCACACTTCCCTCCTAAAATTTACCTTCTACTTCAGGTCCAAACAAAAATTCAGGTTTGTCATCATTCAGATTTACAGTATCAGTATTTTCTCCTATGTTTAGTGCTTTCAAAACTTGGGATCTGTATACATCTTAGCCTACCAATTCAGTGAGAGGTATGGAAATATTTGTCTTGGAAATTTCATTCTCAATACTAAAGGGTGTCTGTGTTATTGGCATATTTGAATAAGTTTTTTCAAACATTATTTTTGCATCAACTTCAGATTGTTTATCTTCATTAGGAATATCAACTGAATCAGTTTTGTTAGGGCTGACAGTTGACTTACTAGTGCTGCTTTCTAGAATGTTTTGTTTTTATTTTTTCTAGAAGCTTTAACCATTTTATTTGAGCTTTCTGCTGTCTTTTTAGCATAAGTTTCAGGGGATTTTCTAGCATAATTTTCAGAATTCTTTCTCTTGGGAATGTCTTGCAATTTCTTGCCTCTGAGGTCATATTGTCTATGAAACTCCATGATAGCATTTTTGAATCCTTGTTTATAATCCTTAGATTCTTGGAATTCTTCTTCAATGTGAGTTGGGGAAAATATTCCTTACTCTTCTTTAGTGAGGAAAATGGTATCCTCATCATTCACTCCCATTAGATTAATTTGAATTTCTTATAGCTCTTCATTCATCCCCTCATTCTCATCAGCATAGTTTTCTTGGAAAGGAGGCATCATTTTCTAGTCATGTCCTCTCTATCTTGTTTGAGGGGGGTTTCTTCTGAATTTTTTGTTTTGGTTTTGGTTTCTATTTTGAGGAGCTTCTTGGTTTTCTCTAGGGAAAGATCTCTAATTTATGTTGATTCTCTCCATCATTCTCTCCATGGTTTTAACGAGGTTATCAATCTTAGTATCAGATGTGGAGGCTACATCCTCTTCTCTATATGTGACCCTCTTTTCAGTTTTTATTCTAGCCCTTTTGGAAATCAGATTTGTTTCCATGCTTACTACACCCCTCTACATGTGTTCTAATGTAGGAGGGTCTCTTTCTCTAAGTTGATAAGCCATCTCTGGGTCAAAAACATCTAGAAATTTCATTAGGGCTAGACCTTGTGGGGATTTCATGTGAAGAGGGAGGGCGTTATATACACTATTGAACCTAGTGCAATAATCCTGGACACTTTCTCCAATGTTTCTCTTAATGTTTTCATATTATGACAAGATTTGGAGAGGTTTTTTCTTGAATTCCCATTTATTTAGGAATAGTTGGTGAAAAGCAGGGAGGTCATGCATACTATTAGGGGTCAGGCCTTTAAACCACTTTCTTGCTTCTCCTCCTAAGCTTTGAGAAAACATTCATAACTTAATGGTTTCATAATCTATCTCTTGTCGATCAAAATAGTCTTCCATTCTATCCACACGTTGTTGAGCAGTTGTAGAACTACTTTCATCAAATAGAGGAATTTTGGATTGATAGTCCTAAGGTAAAGGCACTAAAGGCAATGGTAGGACTAATGGGGCATACCAGGCTACCATGGCTAGTGGTTGGGGAACCCAAAGGGGGTTAACAAGTGGGGGGTTGATAAAATAAGGTGGAGCGTTGAATGGAGGAAGGTGAATAGTGGGTGTATGAGTGGGGTTTGAGGACTCTACAACAAGACTCTGTTGTAAGATGGATGGGTCAAACACTATCTAGGTTATCCAATTCTGGGATTTAGTCCTGAACAATATTTGTTCCAAGTGTGAGTTAAATTGGATATCCTGCAAGTTTTTAAGGTTTTCAGGTAGGGAACTCACCTTGTGAATAGGCTTGCTAATAGTTGAACTCTCAGTTCTAGGATTTTTACATAGGATTTTCTCGGGATTGTCAACTATTGCAGGAAGGTTTGGGTCAAGATGGGATTGGGTACAAATTCTTCAAGAAGCCATCGCTTAGACCCAAGGCTCAGAGAGGTTGAACGTTTTACAATAGCTGAAAAAAAAACCAATCTATGAAGAAAAATACTTAATTCACATAGTATTTTGACTAGGTTTCTATTTGAGTTTTGATAATATTAAATTTTTCTCAGTAAGTTCCCAGTATGGTCGCCATTATGTTAGCTCCCTATAATTTTTAAGATTTCCAAGAAAAAATAGCAGAGAACAAAATAAAACCAATTTGGAGTCCAGGACCTAGCCTTCCTGGGCTCAGAGAGGGCTCTCTCTGTATTTATGATTAATTGATTTAGCTTTGCGATTATATTTTCTGATTTTAGGCTAGTTATGAAGATAGGGGTTGTTTTTTTTATTGTTTATTTGATTGTTTGTTTGGCTGGATAGTTAGAAAATGTGGGAAGCTTAATCCATTTTGATATGGAGTCATAAAGGGTTGAGTTGTACATCAACTTTTCATGGGTTTTCACAAGGAAATCTAACTATATCAAATGGATCTCTTTAGCAAGATGAATATGAGATTGAAATAAACTTGTGAGCTCAGTAAGGCTAAAGGGAAATTAAGAATCCTTAAACTATACTTCAACATAAATGCAAAGCAGACAATATCTGAATTCTACATTTAGGTCTTTAGAGAAAAACATTCAAGAAAACAGTTTAGTGAAATTAAAGAGTAGTTAAGAATTCTTTAACTAAAATTCAAAGAAAGCTTTAAGACAACAGTTTGGTAAAAATAAAGAGCATTTAAGAATTATTTAGCTATACTTCACAAAGGAACCTTAAAACAACAATCGAGTAATACTAAATAGCATTTAAGAATTATTTATTTATACTTTCAGAGGAAAAAATTAAGATAATAGTAACAGACAGAGTTAAGGTGCTCAAACAACATATCTCAATCTAAAATTTCTATTCTATTATCAGAGTAATTGATGTATAGTATGTATAAAAAAGGGAAAAAATTAACATAAAAGGGATAACATCACCATTAAAATAGCTCAAGGATCCTGTGAAAGTGCATGCATTATTGATGTTCAGCTCAAAAACAATTACAGTGCTCTAATGCAATATTCTTAGCAACTCAGAGTCTAAATAAAGTTCGGCTGACCAACCAAAAACCAACCAATAATGAAAATACATGCAGTATTTAACTGCAACTAAGGAGGTTTCCCTAACCTAGGGTGAGAGATTTGCATTTACTACAGAGTAAATAAGTGTTTGAAAATTGATACCATGCAAGGCCCAAGCCAAAAATATCTCTGACAGACCTACTGTAGTAATAACTTTTAAATTAACTTCTGAGCTAACTTTAAAATATCTTTGGCCAAAATCCTCCAAAATTAACGTTTACAATAACTTCTTAACTGATGCTAAAATGTATCTGACTAAAATATTAACTTTGGTAGCTTTCATCAAATCAAAATTAAGCTCGAGGTGGCCAACATGGTTGTGAAGAGGCATATGATGATTGGCCTTGACACCTGGCTTTGTCTTTCTTGTTGATTTGTTCTCTGATTTGTCTTTTAATTTAAACCTATCTTTATCTGTATATCTCTTTACTACCTTTGTTGTTACATCTAATTTCTCTTCTTTTACCTCTTTTACCTTTCACTATCACAGTAAATATTTTACCTTTAATTTCCTTTTCCCTAACTCTGTTCTTTAATTTTTGTCTTTTCTTTTTAAGTTGTCTTTATCTATTTTCATATTTACCCCTAACTTCTTCTTTTCCTGCCTTTATCCATTACTTTTTTTATAATCCTCTGTCGAATAAGGTCTTCGGACTGAGAGCCAGAGAGTCTGTATTTAAAAAAATTATTTGGAACTAGAACCCAAAGTTTTTTTATCCCATCTATTGGCACACTAATCACCTGCACAATCCAAACAATTGCTAATTTAAAACACAGGTCCGTAGTGAGGAGAGCGATGACTTGAAGGAACTTGGGAAAATTGTGGAAGGAATCCAGACAGTGGAGGTTTTTCGATTTCCGTGTTTAGCTATGGCCTTCCAGGTCTTTATAAACGTTGCAAGGGTTATCACAGAGGTTCAGGATTTTACCACGATACCATAGGGTTTAAGAATATTTCAAAGGGTCAATGGTTTCATTTTATGGCGCGGAGGCGATTTTTGGTTTATCATGCGGTGCATAAGTGGTTTGGTGGTTTATGATGGAGGGATGCGATAAATCGGAGAGGCCAAACATGACAGAAGGGAGGGGTTGCGAAACCACGCATTTTATAACCCTTTGAAGGTTTTAAACATTAGGTGTTTTGGGTTGCGAAAATGATTTAGGGTCGTCAGATCGAGTGGCGGAGATTTGACGGTGGTCGAGGGTTGGATAGAGTACAGGCCGATTTGAATGGTGGGGTTGGGTTTTGAATGAAGAGGAGGGTTTAAATGTTAGCACGAGGTTTTAATGCATTTAATAGGAAGCAATGTAATGGTGGAGCCCGGGGGTATATTAAAAATGGGGGTAAGTTTTTTTTAAAGAAGAGGCTTTAATATAAAGAGGATTCAGGATTTTAATCTAACGGGGTCGAGGAAATAGATAGGGTCTATTTAAAAGTGGGACTTGAGATAAAATTTAGGGGGAGGTAGGTTAAAATAATATCGGGGTAAGGTTTTTAAATGTGGAAGCCCAATATATTTAAATTTATAAAAAAAGTAAAAAATGGGTTTTTTACAATGTTTTCAAATGGAAAAAAGGGGAATGAGTAAAGGAGAAAGGATATTAGTAGTGTGGATGTGGTTTTATCTAGGAAAGGGGTTTAAGAAGGGGAAAAGGTTAAAATGAGGATATATAGGGGTTAAAAATTGGATTTTAGAGCATGGGAGTGTCAGAAGTGAAATGAAATGAAAGGGTAATGGAGAGGGTAAATGAAAAATAATGAAGGTAGTGAGATTTCTGAAAATAAATGATAGTCACGGAATATTATTTTCAGCATAAAAAATATAAGGAATAGGCAGTCATCTTGTGATACTGTAAAAATACAGGAGTCTAACACTTGGATAAATCCCTCTTGTGGACAAGAGCGATTTCCCTAGTATCCCAACAAATAACTAGAAACAAACACACATGTGGATATCTCTTTCCCTAAGCTATTAGCATTATATTATAAAAACTAGAAAAGAGAGGATAATACTCTTACCTTTCAATGAGATGTTTAGTGAAGACCTTGCATTTTGTCCTGAAGAAGTCCTTAAATGTTGAGAAGAACCCGCAATCACAAACATGCAAAGAATCAAAAGAACCCACAATATATAATAATCTAAACACCAACTTAACTTAATGATCAAGGAGATGAAGAATTTTCATTATTTTAATGAATATGAAAACAAAATAATGAGAAAAAGTATCCAAATGTATTATCAATAATATAAAGAGAAACATTACAACCGAGCCTTGATGTCATACATATTTCACCCGTATGCCTTTCCAATCTTCCTCCTTGGTTTAACAAGCTTTCCACTCTAGAATGACCAGCATAATATTATCATAATTGAACCCACTCACCTTGAAGTTTCAGTTCAATTTATAGGAGAAATTGAGGAGGCTTCAGATCCACCAATAGAGGGGTGTGATCCTCAAATGAAAGGATTAGGGTTCCTTGATCCAAGGGGATACATTCCATGATTAAAGGGATATAGCTCAAACTGCCATGACTCAAGAGGCTTTTATTTGGAAGAATATGCACCCAAATATGCTTCTAGATGTTAATTTTTTACTTTTCTTTATTTTAAATAGGGTGCACATTTTTTAACAGAAAAGAGAACGCAAATGTCTACAGGTAAGCTTAGTAATATCTGCACATGCACAGGAAGTGACTGAAAAAAGTGCCTAGGCCATATTTAAGAGTATTTGAGAGATATTTTCCCATTTTTCAAGATTTTTTTAAGGAATATAGATGTTTGAATTCTAACGAAGCATGATTATGGATGATGATATATCCATATTGATGGTACAATGTCATGGTGACAAAATTACATGTAACAGATTGCCCCCTAAAGTGTGAAGTCTAAGAAAATATTTCAAGAGACTGAAGTGCTTTATCATACCAAGGATTTTATTAGATACATCGGTTGAAAAATTGTAAGAAACATTCAATGAAAATATATAATTATCACTGAGGTAGGAATTCTCATACTTAGATAAAAAATAACTATATGTCCTAGTACATAAGTGACCTAGAATTACATCAAAAGTAGACACATTATGGACACATCCATCTAGTATGAATTAGTCTACTAAAACATGAATACATAACTCCTCGAATATTGTATGGTTGAAACTAGATCTAGGGTCTTGATTTTCTCTTCTCTAACTAGTACAAATCTAACCATGCGATTGATTGTTTCGAAGTCCAACATGGTATAAACCACTTGATTACCGGTCAATGATGAAAAGCGCTAACAAGTGTGAGATAAACCACACATAATGAAAATTTCTCTCAAAGTACTTAAGTAAAATGTATGAAATATGAATGAATTATTTGCAGTCGAATGCTCATAGAGTCGTTCGATCGAAGGCCCATGATGAAAACCTGTCATTGAAGGTGAGAAGCCTACCATTAAGGCATGAAAATTTCAAGGTACTGATAGGATTTACTGGTCAAATTCTTAGATAATGAGTTGAAGTTGATAGGAAGTGATCTGTCGTAGGAGGGCCTACGACATGAAACCATTATGTCAAGTTTTGAAGAAACAATTTTCAAGGATTAACTTGGGGATGGTCAACATGAATGGAGACAAATATTTGCAATGAATAATGAATTGAAGTTGAACTTTCTCTTGAAAAAAAAATGAAACTGTAAATGACTTGGCAGCATTGACTTAAATATAATACCCAAAACCAGTTGAAGACTTTCAATGAGGTTTGTATCACTGTAAGACAAAAGGATTACCCAACCTAGACACAAGTGTGACAAAGTTTCATGTTCAAGAGTAACATGCTATTTTTAAAACAAGTATAAAATATGGATTCTTTTTCTCAATTCCCCCCCCCACCATTACTGGAATGTACATCTTTATTTTTGTCAAGCTTGAAGAGGATAAAATTTTCTCATTGTGTAAGCTCATCCTTTAGATGAGTCCATCTTAGTAATTTTAACAAACCCTAAGAAGGGGTGGTTTGGTCCCGTTGTGATCCATAGGTCCTGTACCCTTTAATTTTAACGGGTCTAGTATAGGATTAACTCATTGTGTTTAAGTTTTAGGGAGTTAGAAGAAAAACATAAGTAAAATCCATAGTGTTATTTTTCGTAAATTTAGACTCTCAAACCCTAACTGAAAAACTCCTTGTACCTTGTCATATGGAACACAAAACTAGAATCAAGGTACTATGCAATCCCCATAATAATGTTGACCATGCATGTTATCAGGGTGAAGTCTAATTCGAATTGTGAATCTAGTGCTTCATCTCCTACTCCTCCTCAAGGATTCTTGGTAGACTTCTTGCGCAGACATTTTCCTACATAGTGCTTGAGTTCATGGAAATGGAAACATTTGATCTTGCTCAATTCCTTCTTATTTCCATTATTTTTTTTAGATTCAAGTTTTCTTGGGTTCTTCTTTCCTTTGCACTTCTTCCCCTTTCCAACCAAGAAAAAATTACCTCCGCCCTTAGCTATGGATGAAGTTCCATCTCTGATGTTTCTCATGGAATCTTCTTGAACCAAATCATACCACAACCTTTCCAAATTTGGTAAATTTTCCCTTCCATTCATAGAGTCCTGGTAGTTATGCCAACATTTTGGAAGGCCTAGAAGAGCTAGGCTCACAAGTTCATCTTCTACAACATTCACTCCAACCCCTCCAATCTCATCACAAACCTAAGTAAATTTGGAGAGATATTTCAAAATAGTATCATTCTTTTGCATCCTTATGTTTCGAAGTTTGTCTTTTGAGGGTAAATTTTCTATGGTCACTATTATGAAATAGCTCAGTCATTGTATTCCACATAGAAAATGGTGTCTCTTTTCCATGGATATCTGAGACCACAGGGTCCTTCACACCTTCCAAAATAATTTTTTTGGTCTTTGTGGTGAGCCCTAGTATTCCACTAAGAGTTGTGCAACTCCCAAGGGCTGCCATACTTTACTTTATCAACCCAGGGTTTGTGCAAAATTAGAGGTGACAGTGCTATATACACAATAGATTCATTCTACTCATGTCATCCTCTTCCGCTCTACGAAATGGTGTTACTTCTAGGGTTTCTCAGTGAAGTCTGTAAAACTTAAATGAAAATAAAATAAATTGTAGAAAGGAAACTAAATTAAATTGCTGAAAAAAATGACAGGAAAGGAAACTAATTTAACTTGCTGAAAATAAATGATAGAAAATAAACTAATTTAAATTTCAAAAAGGAAATGCTGGAAAGGGAACTAATTTAACTTGTTGAAATGAAATGGTATAAAAGAAACTAATTTAAGCCACACTTAACTTAGTCAATCAGCTAAACACACCCTACTTATCTTATGCTCGATCTACCATGCTTATATCCATGCAGCTAAGCTATCCATGACTTAATTCTAATAGAAAAAGTGTTGATTTGTAGATTAGAGAAGAAAGGGCTAAAGATGCTAATGCAAGGCTTAACACATGGGACAAGGCTTGGAGGTGGAAAGATGGGTTTAGAATTCATTAAACCTTATGATATCGCAAATATTATTTGGAGTGGGAGGCTTGAAATATGTGATGGAAGAGTTATAATTGGCAAATAGAAATGTGATATGCGATATGCGAAATCGTAATCGTAATATTGAAAATTGGGTGAAGTGACGAAAGAGTTGTTTGGGAGGTGGATGCGAAATGCGAAATACGATACGGGAAGGTGATGCGAAATACGATTGCAATACAGCTAAAATTTGAAAAATGAGAAATGTGATGGTTGACGTGGCGATAGGACCAGTGGTGGAGTGCGATGACAATATCGCAATTGGTGTCAGGAGTGGTAATTATTAATAGGAACCACATGAAAATGTGATTTGCGATTGTGGTAAGTCTTAAAAGGAAAAATGGAAAAGGTTGCGAAATGTGATGGGATAAAGACTGTGAAATGCGAAATGCAACAGGATAAAAACTACAAAATGCGAAATGTGATAAGTCAAATGACATGGAGGTAGGACAGGTGGAAGAGTGCTTTAATCATATCGTAATTGGCATTGGAAGTGGGGAAATGTTAGTGGAGAGCAAATGGAGATTGTGAAATACAATTGAAAAAATGGATTGCGGTAAGTCTTTTAAAGGAAAAAAGGAAAAGGTTTTGAAATGTGATTGTGAAAAGGGATTGAGGTAAGTCGTAAAGGAAAAAGGGAAAAGGTTGCGAAATGCGATGTGCGATATTGGAAGGTGCATCGATGCGATTGCGATAAGGCCAAAATTTGTCAAGTGCGAAATGTGATGGGTGATGTGGAAAAGTGCTGCAGTAATATCGCAATCAAGGTTTAGAGGAAAAAGTATTAACATAAACTAATAGAAAATGTGTTTTGCGATGAGTGAACTACGGTAGCAGGAGATTCGAGGAGAAAATGCAAAGGTCCAACTTTGATGGTTTTTCAAGCGTTTTGTGAATAAAAAGGGCAACAACTGCAGTAAAATAAGGAGGGAATAGAGCGTAACAAAGGTGTTTGGAAGCATCAAAATAGAGATGGAAAATGAAGCGGGAAGGCGAGGGTGAACTTCTATGAAACTTTAATACTAATTCCTGCAAACAAACCTGCTGATCCATGCACGAAGAACATAAAAATATGTGAAAATACAAATCAAAAGGAAGGCTGAAAATGGTAATGTAACTCTACCCTATTCTCAGAAACAAAGAACATAAATAAATTTTTGGGTCTATGGGAAGGTTCACTCTCCTCGAACTCTATTGACAGAGATGAGAAGGGAGGTATTGATCCATAGCTCTTAGGTTTTTGTTCTCTATTCTATTACTCATAAGAAAATGAAGAACTACAACAACAAAGTGAAAGCAAAAGCTAAACAACAATGGAACTATCAAAATCATAACTAGATAAATAACATAAACAAAACTAGATAAATGATATAAAGGAAAGAATGAAACATGAGAGAAGCTGAGGCACATGGATTGGGCCCTAACTCCTGAGCCCCCCTCCCTGAAACTAGATCAATGAAACACCATCTTCCTACTCATTGCATTACAAAAAATGCAGTCTTATTACATCCCAAAGGTTCTAAATGGAAAAAGCCTAATAGAATGGAAAAGAATGACATGAAATGGAATGGAATGCAAATGGAATGGAAATGGAATTGACTAGCATCGAATGGATCGGAAAATCAATCGTAATCGACCAAAATCGACCCTAATTAGCTCTTGATCAGCTTATTTATCCTCAAGGTAAACTACCAAAAAATCCTTAGAAAATAGTGATTGAGTCCACTTTGACTCCAAGTAAACCATAGATTGAGTGCACATCATCTTCAATTTGCTTAGCTGCCTTTGATAGTTAAGGAGGGTGGAAAAACCCCTTGAATCTCTCCAAGATTTCTCCATAATTTCTTGAAAGTTTTCTCATTTATTCTTCAACCTTGATCTTCCACTGGAAGGGACAAAGTCCCTAAATCATCTCCTTCTCCGAATCTTCATAATCTGCCCAATATTCTCACAATATTCTACAAAAATAACCAATATTAGGCACAAATATGAAATTACCTTTAAAATTTCCTAAGAAAATATTAAAGTATAAGAAAACATTATTAAGTGTATAAGGAGATATTTAATATATCTTTTATGTGCATAAGGAAGGTGAGATGGGCGTAAGAAAGGTTAGATGGGCCTTATTTTATGTCTAATTTATGGGCCCATCACTTTCTAACATTCTTTTTCCATTGAGCTAATTGTTGTGTATCTAACTATGGAGGTCATGCAATATCAACTTTAATATATTCTAACACACCATTATCATCGAGAATTTATTCCATTCGATCCTTCCAAGCTATGAAATTCAAGCTACCTTCTAGGACATACTCCAATCTTGGTCCATTTAAAGACATTCTCTTGGTCCTGAAGAAAAATTATTATTTTAAAGCTGCAAAATAAAAATTCCTAAGAGGAAAGTTCAAAATATTGTTCTAATGTGATTTCAGAGCTCTGATACCATGTATAAATTTGATATAAATTGCAATTGTTTAAGATTTCAAACTGAAAACAAGAGACACAGTTCTACCAAATGATATACAGAATGGAAATCACAATTTAGAATAACATGCATAGACATGAAATAAGAAAAACCACAAATACAAAGTGATTTCTAGGGGAACCCAATTGGGAGAAATCCTTCAAGCCTCTTTGCATTAATTAGTTGAATAGAGAAAATATTAAGACTACTAGCTCCAACTCTAAGCTCAACCTATAAAAGAATAACTATTATCTTTGTTAAATGAGAAACTCTAGCCAATACTTAGCCAAATATTTTCTCACCTAGCCTCATATTTCCTTGTGCAATTCCTGAGGAAAATAGCCCCTAAAAGATAGTAATTTTCTCCTAATTGAGTGCACAATTCCCAAGGATTGATCTCTTGGCCTCATGCAACACCTATATATTCAACTAGTATACAAATCATGTTACACCGCCCTGTCATCTCCACTTCAGCTGAGAATTTCAAATTCCATGAATGCATTAGCTATTTTGGGTTGATTGATCAGTTAATAGACATATCTTTTAGTTATTCTGTTGTCCCACTACAAAACTGATCTTGAACTAACTTTACCAATAGTTAGCAGTCAATTAACTAAATACAAATGAAAATAATTGATCTGGATTAATAAAATTTAGCAATCACACATGCTTGAATAAACTCCAAGCCCACTTAAACTCGAATTTACAGAGTTAACTGAGTGAAAATACCCATTTCACACTAGTTAACTTCCCCTAAGTTCTTGCTGATGTGGAAATTCGATTTATTGAATTTGACTAAGGCTAAAGTCAAATTAAGCCTTTCACATTTTTCAACATTCAATACCATTCTTAATGCTTTTATTCTTAATGGATATAAGTTTCACTTTCCTTCTTTTAACAAAACATGGAAGTTTATGGGTTACAGAAATGAAATTATTTTCAAGTATACTTGCAAATTAATTGAATTTTCCTTCATGTGCATTGTACAAATAACAAATTACAATAAAAATATTCTCGATTTCACTTTCTGTCATTTTTTTGTTGCTATACAATGAAATCATTTTTCCCTTCTGAATAGCATTCTCATTTTCCCCTTTCTTGCAACTTCCTTTTCAAACAATCTACTTTTTAAGTATAGGAAATATTCTGGAAAACTAATTATACTCATTTATTAAAGTAAACTTTCATAATTGTAATTATATTGATTTATCTACATATTTCGAGGCACATGTTTCTTTTTCAGGTTGGTGATTTCTTATTCCATTGTTCACCAAGTTCAACAAGTTGTGGGCTTTGTTACTTTACAATATCCTTTTGGCACAACAACATCAACAATCTCTCACAGTCACCACAAAAGCTACTTTCCAATCTCCAAAATCAATGCCACTATTGCAACCATTCCCTTCTTGCAAAGTGAACCCTAGAAAATGTAAGAATGACATGTCCTCTATACTTTGAAGGAATTTTGAAAGGATTATATGTGACATAATTGGGGTAATATACTTGTTTGAAAGAATAATTATACTATCCGACATCTATGGAATTGTTTGGTTACGAAAAAATTTCTCTGCTTCACTTCATGTCATCCTTATGCCCCTTTAGTATACTATTTATCAAGGTACAATGTTACTTAATGATAGTGTTAATGATTAGAATTTAGTTTCAGTATCTCATCTTATTTTAATTTCAAGAGTAAACTTATATTTTGTGTATATTTTGTGAATGCACCCAATGGAAAATGTGTAAAAAATGTTTGAATAATTTTTCCAATCTATTTATACATTATGAAAATATTTAATATTTTTATATCTATTTATACAATAGAAACACCTCAACCCATAATGTTTCTTCTTGATTTGAAATATCATCATCCTAAAGGAGAGAAAGACAAGCTTCTTTTTCCATTTCATCAAAGTTGTCATGCATTTTTCCTTTCGAGAAAGCAAGGGTATTATCTTCGAACAAATCAAGTGTATATTCTTCCTTCAGGCAAACATGTACATCATCATATTGTGGAAAGAACCACAATCCTTCTCTTCCATCCACAATGCCATTAAATTTTTTTTTTTCAAAAATAAGAACAGTGCCATATGCATTTATTATGTGTGGAATAACATTTTTTTCGCTCTGCCTTCTCAAGAAATTCACTATGTTAAATATATATTTTATTAATTTTTCACAATTTTTCCATTCCGGGGAATCTCTTTTGCATCTAACGTCCATGAAATAATGGTATTATTGCAATAAATTGAGGTTACCAAACCCACGGTAGAATAAAACAAGCAACAAATTATGGCTATAGCAAATCACACATTTTCAAGTTGTTCAAAAAAGGAACAAGAATTATATTTTCACAAAAAAGAATTAGTATACATTCATGTGAAATTGAAAGAGGTCGAAAACAAGGATCATTTTCTTAATTCTACAATGGATGAATCTTTGAAGCAACAACATGGAACCTCCAAAATCCCTTCAGCATAGAAAATTCCTTCAATTAGACCTCAAACTTGCCATAAAACCCTTTAAAGTGGGCACATAAGGGTTCCAATGATGATACACCTCCCATTATTAGGGGATTGGCTAACCCAGATCAACTTGCAATTCATACCTTTGACCTTCAAAGACGTCCATGAAAATTGGAGCCAATATTCCAAAGTTCTCATTCGACATGATCACAATGGGTGTCTATGACCTTCCAAAGACCTCTAAAATACGTGCCACATAAGTACTTCTTTATTCCTTGATATTATGAGAATTCATAGTTAAGATTAAAGAGAATACCACATGACGCGTTGTGTCAATATCTATTCACTGCAACATAAAAAGGTTGGATTTGTCCCATGTTGCTTTAAATGAAACATTAAACATCAGTTGAACAAAGGTCAACTCAATAGAACTAGTACCCCTTTACACATCAAGGTTGTATCACCACATTTGTTTTGAATATGTTATTATTGTTTACTCAATCAGGTCAACCTTATCCTACACTAAAGGTAGGCTAGCCCAAAAAAAATTATACTAGTGTAATACATATAGATATATATAACCATCTAGCAATTTTTTTCTTAAGATTAATGTGCTAGGAACTCTATATTTTCCACAAGTCAGATGAAAAATCTATAGTTTGGTGTGAAGGTCTCTTATTCTGAGTGCTAAATGTTTCTACAAGTTTGAATTTCTTTAACACTATGTCCTATCTCAAGAAGGAAATTTGCTAACCAATATATCATTTTTTTTTTAGGATAAACAAGTTTGAAAATGATGATGTAAGTTTGAAAAGGATAAAAAAGTTTGAAAATTCTCTAAAAATAGATTTAATTTAGTTCGCTATAGTCTTCCTTCTTTATTTCCATTTTGGGCTCCCCTTAAATTCATCATCAAAAACAGATATGATATCTCACAGGATGAGAAAATACCAAACAAATGTATTTGCTTTCTCACCCCCAAGTGATTCTAATATTCTTTGACAAGTGATTCCCTTTCCTCAAGGTAATCATCCAAATTTAGTAAGTATGACCTACCTTCACTCTTTTCAAAACATCAATCCATTCCAAAATGCATGTCATGCATGCTCCTTAATTTCTCTTTTGGTTCCACAACAAAATTTCCAATGGGGAAACAAACAAAACAATCAACTCTTACAGTAGTGGAATCCTCATCTCCACCAATATTTTTCTCAGTGATTTCACCATAACCCTCATGGTGGCCTTCACATGTCTGGAATTTTTTTTTGTAATTTTGAAATCATGTGCACAAAAACATATTTATGATAGCAGTAAGATCTCAACTCCTAAAATTACTTCTTAATTTGGAGTATCATCATCCTGAGGGAGAGTAGGAGGAACATTATTTTTTCTTTTCATCAAGACATCATGAATTTTTCCTTTCGGTAAAGCAAGGGTATTATCTTCAAACGAATCAATTGTATTTTCCTCCTTTAGGGCATCATGTACATCATCATATTTTGGAAATAACCACAATCCTTCTCTTCATCCATAGCTCCATTATCTTTTCTTTTCTCTTTAAAAAGAACACTGCCATATCCTTTTTTTTCCTGTATTTATTATCTGTGGAATGCCATATTTTCTAATCTACCTTCTTAAGAAATTAAACATGTTAGATACATATTTGATGATTATTTCTATATTTTTCATTTTGGGGGCTCTATTTTTCACTTAAGGTCCATGAAATGATGGTATCATTGAAATAAAATGAGGTTACAAAGGCTAGGGTATAATCACAATAACACCAACTTATGGTTGTACCAGTTCAGGCATTGTCAAATTGCATAAAATTTTTACTTACTTCTTCTATGCCACTCTTTCCTATGCTACTCCCTTACGACGTTTCTTTTGCAACATTTGGAGCAATTTCTAGTTAAACTTATTTCAATTACTTAATCTTGATTCTTGTTGCATATAGATTATTTTTCTATAACTATTTCATCCAATGTACAATGCATATTTTCCTATCTAGCTACTTCTTTATCGTTATATAAATTCTCAATTATTTCTACATGTTTAGTTAATTAGTCAAAAATTATTATCTACTCCCTTTTTCTTACCTTGAACAAAATGCAATTAATAATTGATTGTCGAACGTTTTTGCATGTCAATTTGGATTACTCCGTAAATTTAGTTTTATTGATGAGATAGGAAATAATAGTACTATCAATATCATATGGGATTCCCTTTGTTGACAAATTATTTAATGCAAAAAGACTCCATTCAACATCTCACAATCCATAACATTTGACTAGAGTGCATGTAGTTTTTATTCTTAATTTGACTTATTTTAATTTTCTCATGCAATTGTTCCAACGATTATCTATAATGTTGTGTCACTATTCCTTTTTCTTTATCTAATCATTTTATCAATCTTCAAATTCATTATAACACAAAAAAACCTATATTTTCTAGTTGTTTAGAGTACACCATATGTAAATTCCCCTCTAACTTCTCTAGACTAGTCATTCTATATCCTACTTGACTCTATAACATGGTAAAGACACACCTTATTTTCAAACTATCCATAGTCTATTCACCTTTTCATAATTTTTTTATACCAATGGTTATATATCATATCTCATTATTTATAACATGTATTCATGTTAATTTTCCTATTGGAATCACAAACGAGCTAGTATATATTATAATACATGTTACTATGGATGTATTCCTTTTGGGTACCAACAACCAATTTAAAGAAATTTACAAACAAATAAAATATAAAACATTTCTAATAAAAATAATCGAGATAACTTAATTACTTATCTTAATCCTTGGAAATAAAGTAGAAACCAACACTTTTCCGCCCAATGAATGAGTTTCACTCCCAACAACTTTATGTGAGCTCAGGATTCTTCTTTCCACTCTAATTCTCAAATTGTCCCTAACTCTACTACTTAGTTGTATTTAATATTTTCCTTCCCATCATATTTTTGGTAACTTCCTACTTTTAAGGCCCTCCCACCTTGTTGCTTTACCTACTTTTTTTTAAAGGTAGGAAAAATATTTATTTTTCCCTTATTGAGCATATATTTCTCTCCAACATTCCATATCCAGAGCATAACATCTCTCTTTATTTATGCTTATCCTTATCTCCTTACCCTGCATAACATCTCTCTCCAGTGATGTTTTTTCATGGTGACAATCATTCTTCCTGAAATCATTGAGAATTAAGGAAGGTTACAACAGTGACCTCTGTCACTTTCCACTTTTATGCCTACAACTAGGAATTAACCATTTTTAAGAGTTTTCCCGGATAGAAAATAATCCCAAAATACTCACATGTTATTTCCAATATTATTTCCAAGAGAAAATAAACATTTATATTTATTATTATAAAATTTATATACATAATTCAATTAAATTCACTCTTGGCCCCACAACCAACATTTCTTTTTTTTACAAAGTCGGGTGCTATATTATATTCAAAAAAAGGAAGGAAAGATTTCCTTGTTACAATCCAATGTTGTTGTGGAAAAACAAGGAGGGTTGCAAACACAAAATTCCGAGCCTCTATTGTGTCGACTGTTCAAGTTATACTGCATTATAGATTCAACATATATCCTGAGAAACTGAGAAAGTAGGAAAGAAAATTTAAAAGACATATGTAGAAAAGAGAGAGGAGGAATGAGGATCAATCGATGCTGATTGGTTGTCTGGTTGATGCATCAGTGTTGTCTTCGGGACCGAAATTTCTCACATTGTTTGAGCTGGAGCTTGGAGCTGAATGTTTGTCTAAAATATATTTCAAATTCTGAAGAGATTCTTCCACATGTGAACAATGATTGGTAAGCACATTGAGTTGATTCTGAAATGACTATGCCCTGTGCTAAAGGAGGGCCATATATACTTGTTGTTTTTCATCTAGGATCCTCTGCTTTGCACAGATCTGCTCTATTTTAGCCTGCAGATCAACACAATGGGAGAAATCTTCGTTGCGCACCACGAAGCTCGAGGACGAGGCAGGGAGAGTCAGAAATGCTGAAGGGGAATAAAAAGAGCAGGGTGGGAATGCAAGGATGTGAACTTGTAGGATAGAGGGTGGAGGAAGTGGACAGGTGGTGGGAAGCGAATAGCAGGGAGGGAGAAATGAAACAGGTTTGAGGGTGGAAATGGGGAGGAAGGAGATCAGAATATGGGAACACATGGCATAAGGAAGGTCACACTTCCAAATAGGAATAAGGTAGAGCAAGAGAGAGAGAGAACAAAAAGATAATGAGGCGAATTAAGGAGGGGGGAGAAATAAATAGCACGAGATGAGAGGAGGGGGGAATTGAGGCTAAGAGGTTGAGGAGATAAGGTCATGGGAGGGGAGAATTTGTAAGGATGGGAAAATATGATTAGTTCAGCGATATTCTTGCAAAGAATCCAACAAGATAGATATGATGGCAGAAAGAAGATCATCACAGAGGTGAGAGAGTTAGTCTATCATGACTGTGCATTTGACCAACTGCTCTACTACAGGATTTGCTTGCCAAATTATCCGCAAGCTTATTGTTGGCTCTCAGGATGTGGTGAAAGGAGATATATTTCATATCTTTAATAAATATGCGACATCTTCTGATGATCTTGTGAAGAGCTATGCTTTTTATTTGAGAGTCATTTAACATCATGCTTATGATAATATCTGAGTCCCAAAACACCATTTCATTTGCCCAATTGTAGCTCTTTATCAATTGGAGACCCTTGTGGAGAGCGTAGGCTTCGGATTTGTTGTTAGACAGAGAGCCAAGACCCTATTCGAAGGAGATCAAAATGTTGCCATTTTCATCCCTTATAAGGCCTCCAGTGCCAGCAATACGCAGATTCAATTTTGAATCTCCATTAAAGAAAAGGGTTGGTCTTTTGCAACTATCGAGCCATTAGATAAATTATTTTTCTTGAAGTCTTATCTTCCGGTTTTATTTTTGAGAGGTTTGAGTAACTAGGGATTTGAAAAAGTTGGCACTGTCCAAGACTCTCCCCAGAAAGGTTCTTTCATCAACTTGAATATCGCTAAAATTGATATTACGAGTTCTTTTGGATAGTATAGTCTCAATGGTGAGACTCCATGTCTTGTTGCAGAATTTTGCTTAGGGATGGTTTTTTATTTTTGAAAATCATATTATTTATTTCCAACCAGATGATCCAGAGAAGCACATAAGGAAGGCTATCCCAGATACTTTTGGCTATGTTCTTGCTCTTTTTCCCCCAAGGGTATCCTTTTTTCCAATTTTTTATTAGGACTGGAGTAGAGTTGATGGAGTCTAAATCAATCTAGGAGAAATAAGTGAGATATTTCAAGCACTGGATAGCAAAAGGGAATTTCAAAAAGAGATGAAATGCAGTCTCTTCAACGCATTGATAGTTAGAACATTTGGATGGGCCACAAATACCTCTTTTTTTTAAATTTTATGAGGTTAAGATCTTACCTTTGAGGGGAGTCCATATAAAAAAAATTATCTTTGGTATGGCCTCAGACTTCCAGATGAGCTTCCAGATAGGCCATTATGGAGATGGGAACTTCTCTTTTAGAATTTTACAATAGGGTACTTTGATAGAGTATGAGGACCTGGAGGGATCCCATTGAAGATTGTATTCACTGCCTTTCATCAAAGGTGTTGCTCCATGAAGCATTACTTTAAGGTTTGTCAGATCAACCTCAATATGAGGGGGGATGAGAGGAAAATCCGAACCGATCCAGGCATTTGAATACTCATCCCACCTTGAAATTTGAGCTAAAGTGTTTATATCAATATTCTGAAGGTGGATTTGAATTCGATGGGTACTCGGGCTATCTTTAAGAGGAGCTTGCCCCATTATTTGATCATTCCAGATGTTTGTGTTGCTTCCCCCTTGACGAAATTTGGATATATTTCTGTTGATAAAAGGGATGCCTTTCTTGCATAATGCCCAGATTCTAGAACAAGGCCTACTTTGGAAGTCGTAATCAAGGAGATTTTTCCTGGGTGAGCTGAGATATTTGGATTCCATAACTTGTTTCCACCATAAGTTTTGTCCACTGATCAAGTGCCACACTATATTTCCCCCGAATGAATTGTTCAAGAGTTTTGGGATACCATTACCGAACCCAAAATTTTCTTTATTTTGTGTAGCTTGTCTCCATTTCACTAAGTTGTATTTCTTCTTCTCATTTTTTCCTCCTTACCATAGAAATTTCCTTAAAACTGCTTCAATTTTTTTATGTATGCTGGTAGGTACATTGTTTCGGGAAAAAACACCCTAGAGGTTTGTTGGGTCAAAACCTCCACAGATCAGGGCATGCTATTCAGAAGGAATCACACAAAACCACACTTAAATGCTAAAAACTAGATAAGAATGATAGTAGAACTCACCCATAGTCCTACGTTCGATGTAGATCCCGTGGGGTCCAAACCCCCAACAACCCTTCTTCCTCTTCAACCTAGAAAACAAGAAAGAACATGCATGGAAACCTAGTTGTACAGCATATATTTCTCCTAAATGCCAGTGTAATCCATGTGAAACATTATATAAACAATAATAAATGCTTAATAATCAATCTTTTCACATATGAAAATAGATATTAACACATAAGTTCAGGAACAAGATGGTTCTTCATTATTGCGAATAGCATGTACAGAAATAAAAAGTGGAGAGATCACCTGAATCCTTCCACGATCTTCGAACATACCGTCATCCGGATCCGTCCCGCCCTTGCCTCGCTAAGATAATTTCAAGACTTGTGCACTCAATATGGCATATAAATGGATGAAAATCTCCAGGAAATAAGGGTTTCCTGTAAAAATCTCGGAAAGTGCAAGAGGCACGAGAATTTAGACTTGAATTAGGATTCCAACAGAGTATAATGTCTATAAATTTCTCTCTCCCTTAGGCCATGCACATGAGGGGTTTTTATACTCCCTTAAAGTAGTTTCAATCAGTTGGAAACAGTTGGCCACGTACTGGGGTGGTTGAACTACAGGAGTAACCATCAACCCAGCCCGAAAATAAGGAATTTTCATATATTTTTTAATGATTTTAATGGCATACGTGGAAAAGTACATGTGAACTCGCGTATACACGCGGAAAAGTCTGGGCATACCCGTGTATGGGATTTTTAACACTGTTTTTTATGAATTTTTTTCAAGTCTGTGGGAATGGGTGCCCAAGGCCATAGAGACAATCATGAATCACATGAGGGTGAAAAATGATGCTATAACAGATGCCCCCTAATATATGAGGTCAGAAGGGGTACATGACGGCCGAAATGTATTATGCACATAGAAAGAAATTCGCAAGGACAAGAGAGGACTTCACCAGATTTCAGCCTGCCAAAAACTAATGAAAGAAAACAGAGAGTCAACTCATGCTGAGGCAGGCATACCCATGCTCAGTCAAAAATACATCATATCAAAAGTACAGAATAGATCCAAAATGTATACAAGTATAGCTGAACTGGAAGTACACAATGAATAATCTGAGTATGGCCCGGAAGTACAAGTCAGAATCAATGTCTAAGTATAACATATAGAAAGCTGATCAATGATGCTGAAACTGGATGTCTGATCATATAAGTAACTGAATCTCCAAGTACCAAATCATAAAAGGTGGACTAAATGGTACAATCACGCAACTCGGGAGCCAACATATAGGATGCTGCTGTACTGACACTGCAACATATAAGGGTGAACGGAATCACTGGCAGAAATTGAATGGATTGTCAAAAGTGAACTGAGAAACGCTGATGCAACCTGAGGTCTTCACCGATCACTATGGCACAATTCTACACAATGGGAATAAATGAGCTGAAATCGACCATGTGAGAAATCGTTGGATTATCGGTCAATAATGTAAAACATTAACCAACGCGAGACAACCCACCAATAATGAAAATGAGTGTCAAGGTGCCCCAGTACAATCTAACAAGTGCGAATAAATGAGTTGAAGTCAAACACTTGAAAGAATCTACCAATCAGGAGGAAATTATGAATCCCCACTGTCGATAGCGAAGAGTCTGCCACTGATGACTGCAAACCCTAAGGTACTGACAAAAAGACTCTATACCTTATTCCCAGAGCAATGAGTCGGAGTCGATGGGAAAAGATCTGCTAGAAGGAAGGCATTAAGGCTTCCCACATCAGTCCAACGCGAGTGTAACCCGCAGGCCAATATTTGGAAGGAATCGGACAAAGTAGAGTGACAGAACCAAACCGGAGTATGTTTCTGACATGCACAAGATGAAGCTAGCGCATGGAAGAAACCCTCTGAACCAACCAATAATGAAAGTTGACACAGAGGCGAGATATCCACCAATAGGGTCAAATGGAAATCAAGGTACTGCACGAATCCCAAGTATGATAATGTATGATGATTTTGAACACAGGGGAAACCACTCAGTCAAAGACCCATAATGATGATCAAATGCTGAGCGCAAGGTCACCTATCAATGATGGAAATAGGGCCAGGGTGCGGCTCTAGGTTTACTCTCAGAGCAATGTGTCGTAGTCGATAAGAGACAAACTCGCCAGCAGAAGTCAATGGAGACCTTCTCAAACCAGCACGAGCAGAAGACCAAAACATCTGATGTGATAGAACAAGATACTGACAAGACCGGGAAGGCCGACTGAATAATGAGTCAAGAGACACCGCAGAATGGCCGACTCTGGTTAGACTTCCCTTGAACAAAAGCATGACTCGTGATGATCATGGCAGTAAAAAGTGACACTGTATAAGTCTGTTATGCAGGAGGCAAAAACAAACTCTCCATATGATTGCAAGAGATAACCACCCGGGGGAGAACTGACCAGTGAAACAAGGCAAAGGCTGAACCTAGGTAGAAACTAAAACCATCCCAAATGAAGGAAATATATACGTGTATGTGCTTTGTTCAAGGGCGACAAACTAACACTGTACTGCCATCACATTACGAAGTTACATCCCGTTCCTGCTCTTTTTGTTATATTTGATTTTTTTGTCTTTTTCATATAATAAGCCTGAAAAAGAATAAAAGAATGCTATGGTACAATGGATAGAACGAGTATCAAGAAACATATGCACTAGTTCCTGGGATTGGAACGATCCTATGCTCAATGCAAGGTGGCGGAAACTGGTAAGCGATACTCAGAGGAATGTTCCATCCATGGGTAAAGAGGGTGTCAAGTCGTGATAGCTAAGTGCATGCAATGGTTAACTTGTACAGACAGTCAAGGTCAAAATTTGGCTTAAACATTGAGTCCAAATGAAGCCGGCTAAAGGCCAGGATAAACAAGTAGCCAATATGCAATGCAGTAATACAACTCAACAACACCAGGGAGCCTCTAGGGTAATAGCCAGAAAAATGATAGTGAGGAAGAAGAAGAATGAAGCTTGAACACATAAGTCATGGCGGAACTAAAGAGGACTCCCGAGCCTACATAAAATGCAGCATGGGCAACAAGTGATAGTGAGGAACTAACTAGGAAGCCCATGTAAAGGAAGGCTCTACCACCAAGTCATGATTAAATAATCGGCGAGTGAAATGGGTGTAATACTCATGACTTGATGGGATCGACCCTATGGCAAGTGATCAGAATGGAGGCTAGTATGCAAAATGCAACGGAAAGTGGATTCCCTAACCTATATGCCAGTGAAGATCATATACCTGCCATGATGGGTCAGCAGTCATGGATCAAAAACCAGGAAAAATCTCAAATTCGTCAAAATGTACCTGAAAATATACCAATCTGGGCACTTCCAAGCATCCGGATTATGCAGCTTAAGATAGATTGAAAAAATAAGGATAACAAATTTTTGCAAACAATTTTAAATTTTGGGCATAAATACACAAGTTATCTCATATTTGGTTCATTGTTACATTGCTGATTTGGGAAAAAGTGCTCTGGAGAAAAATCCTCTTTCGTCAAAACAGGAGCAATCGACCGTCAAACTTCACCGAATTTGTTAGGTAAGCTCTTAATTCATCCTTGTTATTCATTTTGTCCATTCATAAGTTAAAAATTAGGAATTTTCACCGTAGAACCATTTGTTTAAAATCACGGGTTTGCGCATACGCGGGTTTATAATGACCAAGTCGCGTATATACGCGACTGTGCACAAAGAAAGTCGCGTATGCGCAAACCAGAATGAAAAAATGCGTAGCTAATGAACAAATTATTAAATTTTTGCAGGATGACTATATCTTGGAGAGAGCGTGAACACAGTGCCATTGACAATGAAGTCATGCAGGACCAGGCATCACTAAATATTCACTGAAATTGTGGATTGCTCAAGTTTTTCAAAATGCCAAATATGAAGAGTAATGTCCGGTTGCTCGAAATGCTTGTGAACTATTGGGAACTAGAAGAAGACTGCTTCATAATAGATCAAATTCCCATATGCATCGAAGTGGAAGATATCTATTTTATTACTGGACTCTCCCAGAGGAGGGAGCTAGTACACTTGCATGGTAAGCCTTTGGGAGGGCTAACCGTGGAAGATTACGTCCATGTCTACTGCGTAGAGGGTTCCAAGAAAGTTGGAACTCAAATTGCGATCAAAGATTTAAGAGACTTGCACATGAAAATTCTCCTTTTTACCATTGGCAGGGTAGTGGGATCTGCTTCCCTACACCAGGCATCCAGGACTCAAATGAGTATAGCAATGGAATGCTTAACTCATTTATATGATTAGTGCAAAGCTCTACTAATGAACAAGAAGCAAAAATTGACTTCTATCCGAAAAGTAAAGACAAAATATTTTGGATATGGTACAATCTTGATGACATTCTTCTTCGAGAAGATTCCTGGGCTAAGACCCAAAGTGATCTCTTCTATCAGCAGCCCGAGAGATCCAAGAATTGCCCGATGGGTGACTTGATGAAGAGATTGGGGGGAAGTGAAGTTCCCCAAACCACTTGGGATGATGAGTTCTTCCTTTGGTGGGGAGAAAAAATCATCGATGTGGAAGACTATCCCTATGCCAGGATGGATTTCCGAGGTGATCCAGACCTTTTCCTTCCACCAGGCGCGGCATGGGGCACAGTCGGTAAGTTTGCAATTTTTTGACTTATACAATTTTTTGGATTTCTTCAATATATGTGAAAAACATGTAGAAAATAAACATGTTTTTGATTGGATTCAAAATGACTTACCATTTTATAATGATCATGAAACAGATATTGGACCAGTTCGACCTGAGGGTTACCCACGACATAAGCGTCGCAGAGGCGAGGCGGATACAGTAGATCCAGACAGGACCCTCCAGGCTGTACAGAGGAACTTGGAGGGATTAACCCACCAAGTACCTATGGCTGGAGTGGAAGATCTGCCTGAAGCCATCTAGAGATGGGTGGTAGGAGTACCCCGTGACTGGGTACGGTTATTCCACTGAGTTGCCACCATGATAATGTTCTATAGGAACACAACTTCTAGGCAGGGACCACAGGATTAGATAGATATGACATATCAGATGACTGTATATTTTGATACTGAACATGATTGGGCCTAAGCCCAATTTTTTGTATGACTTATGGATCCAAATTTTGTATAGTGTTTTGAACACTCTGATGATATATATACAGCGATGTTTGATGTGATGTGAAAAATGTATAAAATTGTATGATGTTTTTGATGATTAAATTTTATTGTATGGAATGATTAATATGCCAATCAATTGCTTGATTAGCTAATGAGTCTGCCATCCAATTGTCAGCTCGAGGAATATGAATGAAAGTTAAAAATTGAAATGATCTTTGTAACAAACGTACCCTCAAGAACAACCGGAGTAAAAATAGATCTCGAACCCGATAAGTATTGTTCAACTGTGACACCACCAGCTGAGAGTCCAAGAAAACTACCAACGAATCAACACCCAAAGATATTGCGTCCGAGAGTAGATAAATAACTGCAGTGTATTCTACTATATTATTGGAAGTAGGACCAATGCAAACCCCTCTTGATACTAACAGCTGACTGGATGGATAATGAAGCACCCAAGCCACGGAAGCCAAGTTTCAGGTGTGTCTACTAGCACCATCGGCGAAACCAAAATGACTCATGACATCCGACACAACCTGCCAAAGCAGATTAAAAACATCACCATCCCATCAAAAATCGAAAAACAACCAGATATGTACAAAGAAAAACTACTATATACAAAAGCAAAATGTTAGGCCGAAGCCTAGGCATAATAGTTTTTCAAATAGAGCCCATTTCTAGGCTCCGGCAACTCGTTTCCTTCAAAATCAACCAAGGTATATGCTCCTTTTTTAAGGAATTTTTTAACGATGAAGGGGCCATACCACATAGACTTAAACTTTCCTGCCCCCAGGGCATCTTTTTCTTGGGCATAGACCAAAACAAGGTCACCTTCCGAAAAAACCCTAGGTTTGACCGCCTTATCATACTAAACTTTGACTCAGTTTTTATGCGCTTCATTCATCATGGCGGCATCCCGACGCTGCTCATCGAGATGTTCTAGATGAAGGAGACATTCTTCAAGACTAGAAGTGTCAGGAAGAAGTACAACAACTAACTTAAGAGAAGGAATCTCACATTCAATGGGAAATACAGATTCCAACCTGTAAACTAGCTGAAAAGGAGTAAAGCCAGTTGTAGTTTTCACTAACGTCCTGTATGCCCAAAGTGCAGGATATAGCATGATATGCCAGTTGGATCGAGCTTTATTGATTGTCCTTTGAAGAATTGTCTTCAAGGATTTATTCACGGCTTCCACTTGCCCATTGGCTTGAGGATGATATGGAGATGAATGCTCCTGCCGGAAACCTAATTTTAGAGTCAACTCAGCCATCATGCTATTCTGAAAATGACTTCCATGATCAGTGACAATCTCTCTAGGAATACCAAAACGAGCAATAACCTGGTTGAAAAGAAAAAGAGTTGTTGTCTCACCATCATTCCCGAAAGTAGGCATAGCCTCGACCCACTTCGTAAAGTAGTCTACTGCTACAATAATGTACTTGTGACCTTTAGCCGAAGGCAGGTTACAAGTAGTATAATCAATAGCCCACTTTGTAAAGGTACCGACAGTAATGACTGGAAAAAGTGGAGTTGTATGAGCGCGCATTTTTCGAGTATAAACTTGACACGGATGACACTTTTTGACCGACTCCATACAATCCTCGAAAATCGAAGGCCAAAATTACCCAGTATGCAAGATCTTTTGGGCTGTAGCAAGCCCAGATAAATGACCACCACAAGCTCCACTGTGGAAATCATTCAGCACAGCCTCAGCTTCTTTGAGAGTTAAGCAGTGTCTCAGGACTGAATCAACCCCTCGACGGTATAAAGCATCACCAATGATCAAGTAATTCTTAACCAAGTGATGCAACTTACGGCGCTCATCTTTCTAAAAAGTAGAGGGAAACTTTGCAGTCTGAAGATAAACAATGATATCTCCATACCAAGGATCCTGTGGAGAGATAATAAACAAATGTTCATCCGGAAAGGATTCATCATAGACTATCTCTTCCCCACAGGGCAACTCGGAGATCAATTCCGCGAAAACCAATGATTTCTTGGACTTGGCAGACATAAACTCAAGATCAAATTCCTGCAAAATCACAATCCATCTATTGTATTTTCCCCCAATCAGTCGCCTACTGAGGAAAAACTGAAATGGATTGGCTGCTGCCAAAACATAAGTTTTTCATAGAAGAATGTAATGCCGAAGTTGCTGCATAGCATGAACTGCTGCTAAAGCTAACTTTTCTATCGGAGTATACCAAAGCTCAGGACCTACCAATCCTCAACTAAGATAGTATATAACATGCTCTGCGAGAGCATCATCCTCCTGAACCAAAACCATACCAATGGTAGATTCTGCTGCTACTAGATACAAAAGGAAATCCCTGCTATAATCAGGTGGACTCAATAAAGGGGCAGAGGTCAATGCTTTTTTCAAAGCATCAAATGAGCGTTGAGCGAAGTCATCCCAAAGAAATGGAACTCCCTTCTTCAACAATCTCATAAATCCCTTGGTAACTTCAGCATAATTCACAATAAATCTCCGAAGAAAATTAGTCTTTCCTTGTAGACTTTGAAGTTGACGAATAGAGGACGGGGGAGGAAACCAAAGTATTGCCTCAACCTTGAAGGGATCTACCCTTATCCCTTCCCTAGACACAATAAATCCCAATAATCGACCAGATGTAACCACGAAAACGCACTTGTTCGGATTCAACCTAATCTTGTAGAAACGACATCGTTCAAATATTTGACGGAGGTGAACAGGATGATCCATCCTCTTTCGAGAATGAGCAGCTAAATCATCCAAATACACCTATATAATCTATTTGATGTCATGGAAGGCATATGACATGGCCCGCTGAAATGTAGCCCCAGCATTTTTAAGACCAAAAGGCATCTTCTTGTAAGCAAACGTACCCCAGGGACAAATAAAGGAAGTCTTATGCTGATCTTCAGGATGGATAGTAATCTTATTATATCCAGAGAAACCGTCCATGAAGGAAAAAATTTTGTTACTGGCACACTCATCGATGATCTGATCTGTAAATGGTGTGGGATAATTATCTTTCGGACATGCTTTATTAAGGTCTCTGAAATCAATGCAAACTCGAATTGTTCCTTTTTTTTTATCCATGGGAACAGGATTTGAAACCCATTCAGTCAAAGGAACCGGATAAATAAATCCTGCCTTAAGCAGCTTCTCCACCTCAACTTTGATAGCTGTAGCCTTCCTAGGATTAACCAGACGAATTTTCTGCCTCACCGGCTTAGCATTTTCGTAAGTCTTGATCTCATGCTGGACAATAGATGGATCCATACCAGGCATTTCCTCATAAGACCAAGAGAATACATCCCTATACTCCTTAAAGAGATCGATATAAATCTGAATTTCTTCAGGGGAACATTCAGCTCCGATGAAGACATTCTCAATAACATTGGGATCCCTAAAGATTTTCATAGGGATAGTTGGAGAAATCACATCCATGTTCCCTTCAGCATATACATGTGTTGGTGCTAAAGGGTTCAGGACTGGGTAAACAGGACCAGGAGACGGAGGACTTGGAAAACTCGTTTCAACTTCGCTTAACTCAGGTAAAAAGTAGGACCGATGATGAAAATCATCCCACGGCCTATCTATACCAGTCATAGCTTCCAGGATGGCCTCTTCAGATAAAAGAGTGGTATCAAGGCAATCCTGGGTAGAAGAAGAACTAAGTGTCCAAGCCAGGGCCACATCACCATCCAACTCTTTTGGTGAAAGAGGAGCTAGAATGGACTCTACAAAGTCAACAATAGATTGATAAGAAATCTCAGCTGCAGACATTAGAAATGCCATTCCACCCACTTGACCTTCCGCTAATGTGGCGGTAAGGGAAGGCAAGGTCCAAGGGTCCAAAAAATAATGAGTTCTAAAGAAATTTCTTCGAAGAGGAGCCCTGGAGGATGAAATTGCATTCATATGAACCGTAGGAGGAGGAATATCGAAAGTACCCATCAAGGAAGAATACATTCCAACCCATAAATTCTCAGTAGGCGACTTGGTATTATCCAACTTTGGAATACTTGAGTCAGTAGATGCATTCGGGTCTACAGGAGGAAAGTCCAGTTGGTCCACTGTAACAATCCTCCCTTCGTGAGGGAAACAAATAATCCGAAACAATGAAGATGCGATAGCATCCATCTCATAAATCTAGTTTCTCCCCAATAGAAGGTTGTAGTCCAAGCTTGCATCAACTATCTCAACCTCTATATTTAAATTTTTGCCCCCAACACAGATAGGCAAAGCTGGGACAATACCATGCAGTCTGTGAGAATGACCATCAAACGCAGTCAGAAGAGTAGCATATGGAATAGCTGTGGGAGATCCAATTCCCTTCCAGCATATGAGAGACATCACACATGTGGAAGCACCCTCATCAACGACCGTCCGGAAAATATTGCATTTTCGATACGATGATTTAATATGAAAAGCCATATGATGAGGAAGTCTCTTTTTAAAATTATTCATATCGAACGTAATCATAAGAGAGTTCTTTGGATCGACAACCCCAAGAGCAGTGAGCAGAGCACTGCGCTGAGCCGGACAAGACTGGAGCACCTCTAAAGCCGACATGGCACAAGGACTCTGCGCCAGATCTTCCACAATAGAGTAGTTCTGGGTAGCCCTAGCATTTGGATTAATCGTCGTATGCTTGGTAGATGCTTTGGGCATCCGAGGTATAGGCTCAACAGTAGGCTTCATAATATGAAGAAGCTCAATAGCATCAGGAGCACCCTTAGCTTTCAAAGACTCTTCTTCGCCATAATCACGGGATCTCGTAGCGACATCCACATGAGCACTCGTCATGTATATGTTTGATGGAATTTCCCCTTCCTGGGTGCCCCCAGAGGAAGCCCCAGTATTTTGATTTGCACCAACAACTAGCTGTTGCCCTTGGGGAAAAGGGTTTGTCAACACAACCTGGGAACTGGAAGAACCCTGCTAAGCTAACAAGCATTGCGCATCCTTAATTTTAGGGAAAAGGTGAGTAAGATGGTCTCCAGTACATAACTTGCATGGAAAATTCACTTTCTTTTTATCCTTTGGACCCTCACCAACATGCTCGTTGGTTTTATTCGCATTACCCTTCCCATTCTTGCCTTTTTTCTTATCATTCCTTCCTTTCTTCTTCCCTTCGGATTGTTGATTTCCTTTGGGATCAAAAGTTTGGACGGCATTAACTGACAAAGATTGGGAAGGCGATGACTCAGCAGGCACAGCCTGACCAGAAGGAGAAGATTGTATAGACAACTGCTGCAATTGAGTAAGCAGGCTAGCTGCACCACTATTGATCGACCCAATAAGTCCATCACCATGAGGAACAAGCTTAGTTTTGGATAAATCTAATTTGGAGCGAGGAGCATTGGGCAAATATTTATGAAGGACCCCAAACTAAGAATATATCAATTCAAGCTGTTAGGCCCTAAAAATGGCCTGTTCCTTAGAAAATACCCCAGACAGGGATACATCCTTAGAAATGTCCGACTGCAGAGATTTCAGAAACCATTCCAAAAGGAATTCTCCTAGAATATGAGCTTTAATAAGCCTCTTCCTTCTCTGCCATTCCTAAATATGGTCAGAAATGTGGGTTGCGTTATCCTGTTTAAAATTAGCTAGGAGTTCAGTCCCGGCGTCATAACGGACGGGAAACTGGAAATGATTTAGAAATGTAACAGCCATCTCTCCAAATGTAGCAAAACTACCCCAGTTAACTCAATATACCACTTGGTAGCGTTTCCAGTTAAGGTGCGTTGAAACAGTCTCAACCTAATCGAATCATCGATCAGGGAGTTAGACAAACACCATAAATGGAATGTGGTGATGTGGTCAGCCGGGTCCTCTCCATTCTTGCCTTCAAACTTTGGAATGTCTGAAGGAAGTTTGGTGGGAACCGGAGGCCACCCCGGACTGTACCGGATCGGATCATTTGTCAATTTCGACAGATCTGGCAAGTTTAAAGTTGGCAAAAAAGGTAAACGAGGTGGAGCCTGAGGATTCCATCCTTGATGGGATGGATTCCCAAAATTCTGAAAAGAATACCCTGGATTTGATGAGGCATCAGGTTGCCAAAAAGAACTCGTAGAAAAAGGAGAAGAACCTCCTCCCAACACAGAGTTCCCAAAGACTGGACCAGTTCCCCCTCCTAAAGTATTGAATTAAGCGAAAATCCCCTGATAGGGGTTCCAGGCATTAGAAAGAGGGGAAAAGGTATGATAAGCACTCGACGAAGGGAAAGAAGCATTCCCTTGGTGACCAGCGTAAAACTGATTCCCTGCCCCCGCTGTAGTGAATACAAGGTTCCATCCTGTAAAAGTAGTCGAATTCTGACCTCCAGACCAAGGGTTGAAACTCTGAGTCTGAAAAGTAAATGGAAAGGACCCTAAAGAAGGATTTGAACTAGGAATATGCCCAGTTCCGAAGGGGAACCCTTGAAAAGAAGCTGATCCACTAGCCATGGAAGACATGGGTGTAGATCCAGCTGCAGCAGCAGAAAAGGAAAATGAAGGAATCCCACTAGTGGGCATTCCAAAACAAAAGGGACTAGATTGAGAAGCATGTGCTTGGGTGAAACCAGAGCCAAACACAGCAGTACTATAATTAATCGAAGATATAGCAATAGTGCCTCCTCCTTCAACAGAAGCAGGAGTCTGAATGCCTGCAGCACTCACAGTGAAAGCCACATTCCCAGTCGTGGCTATTGAAAGGTATGAATAATACAGAGGATCTTCTGGTCTCTCTGAATCAGGTCCGATGTATTCAACAATGAATGGATAATCAGGAGGAAGAGGAGATGGAAGTGACTCGGAGGGTTGAAACACTTCCTCTACTTGTACTTCTTCTTCCTACGGAAATAAGACTCTCGAGGTGAGTGGAGCACTCCTCTCGGAACCAACACCAGAACCAGCTATAAAACCTTCAATCCTTTGCGGAGGATCTCTCTCCACTGCATCAGACGCCACAGGGTGATACTCACCTGCTAAATTACTCCTACGCCTTCTTCATGAAGGCTCTAGACTCTCGGGAGATAACCCCCGGATTCTCCTCGATCGACGAGGCGCTTGATCAACCACTTTAAAATTTTTTAATTAGACTCAAAAATGTATAAAGCTAGGCAAGCTAGGAGCAAAGAGAACTCACTACAAAAAATCCCTGAGATACAATCAAGCAAACAACCTTCAGGTATTTCCGCTCCAGGTGATTAGGACCGGACACCAAAATACAAGAAAGCGAAGAATAGGACCTCCCGAAAGTAGTCTGGGATAATTACGGCCCAGGCTTACTAGCGAAGGTAACAGAAACAGTTACGCCGACCTCCTAACAATAGCCTTTGCCGGCACAAGTACCCAATCTTCGCAAGGGCACCCCCCAAAAGTACTGCTGGAAGTGATACGACGTCTGCCTCAGGTACCACGGGTATTTCCCCCCGCAGTCACCTATGTGGAACCTAGGAATGGCAACTATGGGCACCAATCCGTGTCAGAAGCCGGGCGAAACGGTCTTGAGGTCAGATTCTGCAAATCAGAGAGGGGGTTGTTTGGTCAATTTAGTGTGTCCTAAATTGCTACATTAATTTATCAATCCGGGATTCGTAAGCTGATGAAGTGTGGCGCACTATATGTGCAAGATAACCTATTTATTACCTTTTTGTCATTTTTGGTTTTCTAATGTGAGATGGAAATTCTAAAATAAAAACAAGTATGGTTATGATTGTTCAAGGCAATGATATCCTTTATAATGATTTACCAACTTCAAACTTAAAAAGGAATTTGAAACATACAATGAAAAAACTTGAAAGGAAATGAAAATGTGCTGCTAGCCTAATAAATCAAACAGTGAACTATTGAGCATGAAAACCAAACTATCCTTGCTGCTGTCTAAACACAAAAGAAACTATGCTTAAATAAATCCAAGAATTGCAACAAAGTAAATCTAAATCAAATTACATCAACTTATATTCTGATCCCTCGCCATTAGTCTAGCTATGGCTTTCGGAGGTAACCATAAACAACTTGAGCAATCTGATATCTAATTTGCAGAAAAAGAAACTAATATCAAACTACACACTCATACTTCAATCCCTCACCATCAGTCCAGCTGTGGCTTTCGGAGGTAACTGAAAATGACATGAGCGATTTAATATATCTAACTTGCAGAAAGTAAACTAATATCAAACTACACACTCATACTTCAATCCCTCACCATCAGTCCAGCTGTGGCTTTCGGAGGTAACTGAAAATGACATGAGCAATTTAATATATCTAACTTGCGGAAAGTAAACTAATATCAAACTACACACTCATACTTCAATCCCTCACCATCAGTCCAGCTGTGGCTTTCGGAGGTAACTGAAAATGACATGAGCAATTTAATATATTTAAATCTAACTACTGAAACAAATGTGCAAGACTGAAATAAACAAAGCAGTACTAGTATTAAACAAAAACTAAGAAAAATAAATTAGCAGCAGAACAATATTGATTCCATGTCATTAATCAAAAGATATGCAAATGCCCGGGCTGCCTATTTGTAATTTGAAACAAGAACATTGATCAGTTAACAATAACATAAAACATGAAAGACAAAAGTAAAATGTAAAGCATGAAAGATTATGAACAGTGAACAGAGATGAAGCATAAATATCATGAAAGATGCAATGTATAAACACATCAATGACTTATGGCACAATGAACTTAAAGAAATAAAACAAGAAACTATACAGTAATGCACAAAACCTCAGCGTGTGCAGAGGCCCTCTGCACCAGCCTCGGGCAACAGCCTTCAGATACGAATTACACTTGGAAACAGAGTCTTCTTATATATTAAAATGCAGTCATAACAGAGAGATGATATTACAGCGCAGTGGCAACGCAATTACATTACAGAGCTATATGGAGGCTAACTATTATGCGTATGAAAACGCGTTATTTATAACAAAGGTGATATAACTAATTCCCTAAATTTTGTGCTGATAAAGACACGTGAACCATCACGTCCAGAGATCCAACATCATGGCTACGGTGAGGAGTAAATCTATGAAGAGTGGATGTTGGATTTGGCTTATGGAGCCATGTACAGGTTTTGATGTGTCTCCAGTAAATTAGAAACGGTCATACAAATCTTCACGTGATGAGAAACAGAGTCCTGTCACCGTGGGACTCTACGGTTGAATTCCACTTGGCCACCTTTGACCACAGCCTCCTTAGGTGAATTTTCCGGAGCCAATAGGACACGATCCATGTCCACATCATTTCTGACTTGCCCATGTGGCTTGAATTTCCTGAAGACACCTGTAACATAGACTTTCACAAAATGGCTGCGGAAAGTTGCAGCAGCTGTGGAAAGTGGCAAGATTCCGCAGCTAAATGAGCAAAAATATAAATCAAACAACAGACACAAAACATAGTTAAAAACCATTTTACATGCTCTTTTACAATTAATATGCAATGATATTGACAACTTAGAAGGTTCAGGTGAATGAAAAAGGTCTAGAAAGGTGTATAGGAAAGATGCAGATTTGAGACTCAACATACCCCCACTGTGAAGGTGTTGCATGTCCTCATGCAACCAAAATTTTGATAATCCTTCTTCAATTCATATGGCTTGACACTTCAGCCAGTACATCCAGTCCTCTCCTCCTCTTCCTTGGTGCTGCTAACATCCTGGGCTTCTTCATTAAGCATCTAAATTTGATATTAATCAGTGATCTGCTTAACTTCTGGCATTTCCTCTTCAATTTCCTGTTCTTCTTCTGCCATAGTCCCAGATGTAGCATGGTATTATCATGAATGATTTTTTCTAATTTACTTTTTTCCTTCAATGTCTCATTTTCATTTTTAATGTGTCTATTTAAAAGCTCTAGCTCAAAGACTTCTTGTTTCAGTGATTGGACTAGATCATCTTGTGTTGTGTGAGGCTGAGTGGACGTAGTACTGGGACCCGTAGCTGCTCTTTCTAAAGATTCTATATAATCATATACTTCTTATTGCTTTGGGTCTATCTCAGGTGTCATTTTTATTGGGCTGTCCCCAAAATGCCGTGGAGGAGAGTTTTCTTCAAAATCTGGCTGAGAAGGACTCACATTAACATCTGGCTGAGAATGGGATGGACTATGTTCAATGTCTGATTGAGAATGAAATCAACTAGGTTCACTGTCTGACTGAGAGTGAGATGGACTATGGCCAGTTGGGGATTGTTCAGATGTTTCTTCTCCCAAATCAATAAAATGGGGTCCTTTCGTTTGCGTTTTCCTCAACTTCCCCTTAAGCCTGGAACTTCTTCTCACACGCTGTGGACCACTGTCTTTTTGCTTTTGTTTTCCTTTCTCTTTCTTCTTGGCCATAGATGACTATTCTTGAAGGTGAACTAGTCTTTCAGATAACACTCGAGATCTTCTTCGGAAGAAGGGGTTTGATGCATAGCCTCAATACTTTTTCTCTCTTTTGATGTTATTATCTTTTTACCCTTGGTTTATTTCTTCTTTCTTTTTGATAGTCTCTCTTCCCCACTAGTTCTTTCAATTGTAGTAGTATGAGTACTTTGAATTTCATCATTTGTTCTCTTTCTCCTACTCCTTCTTGATGTGCTACCTTCAGGAATTTCTTGAGGTTCCTCAAAGAAATTTCTAATCAAAAATTGTTCCCATGTGTCCTTCTTCTCCTTTAACTGTTTTTCAATCAAAATTTTCACAAGACCATGGTGATATAGATGTGGTTCTACATCTCCTAAATGCTTCTGAACAGTCACAGACATCTTCTTCAAAATATTTAATAAAAAGTATGGCAAATTGAGGGTCTGGTTATCTAGAAAATTCATTAGCAATCGAGTATGGTACATATACATTGACCCAAAACGGCCCTCACAGGTGATAAATTTTTGAACAACTAGCAGCAAAGTAGCCCATTCCTCTTTCAAAGCATGAACATGAATTCCTCTTTTAAAAATAGTTATGTCCATACCTGGGTTATGTAGAATCACTCTCCAGGCTTCATCACTAATGCTTTTATTCTTAAACCAACGTTCACCCTCTTGAAGAAGTTCTGTGGCAGATGCTATAGATGCCTCATTCACCGTAAACTTAAGTTCTCCAATCTCTACCTCCAGGCCATTGAAAGACCTTGCAAAAGCTTTTTTCACTTCTTTATGGTAGCCTCTAAAATTTTGGATAAACTGCAACCACTTTGCCTTCTTCAATATATCCCTGACTTGCGGGTATCCTTCCATGAATTTAGGTCCCTCTGGTTCTGCTCTCAACAATTTACCCATCCTTCTTTCTTCTCTTTAAAAACTTGCCTGCGTGAGGAGGGTCCAATGGAAGTAGGACGGCTAAATGAACGGAAATGAGCACGATGACTGTAGGTAGATATCAGAGAGTGGGTATACAGACTGTAGCATAACAGAGAACGAAATGGGGTGAAGTGGAACAAAAAAGGGTTAGGTGAGCATGGCGGAAATGCGGCTGTGAGATTAATAGAACAATAGGAGGAGTATAACACATCCGGCAGTGTTTTTAAAATTTGGTGGCTGCAAAATAAATGTAAGCACGTTTATACAACGGCTACGGATTTCATGCGGCTGAAAGAAGCCGTAGTCAAATCAACTACGTTTCATTGTCACAGGTGGAATATCGAAGTATGAGTGAAGATCGAAGGTTTAATTATGGGACCGTTTGAGAATGAATGCAAGGATTGTGGGAGGATTGTACAGAGATCATGGAGTGGTTACGGAGTTTGTCAATACAATAATTGCACATAATGGAGCTTATGGTCTATAACTATATAAAAATGTGTTTTAAATGCCATTTGAAATAAATTTTTACTCATACCTTGGAATTCTTGCCATTTTTCCTTGATCTTTAATTAGTTGCTCCTCATTGATATCTTGAATGCTCCATGTCTTCATAATTGGTCCTCATACCTGCATTTTATTTCATGATTATGGAATTAACATCTGGCTGTACATTCTTTTGAAAAAAAGAGAGGTAGCTGCGGAATTTTCTTCTGGCTGCGGAAACTGGTGTCAGCTGCGGAAACAGATGTCAGCTGCAGAAACTGACACAGCTATTATTTGAGTGAATGGAAATGAACGGATGAAAATTGACTAAATGGAAATGGTCATGAAAGAGAATTTTATTGGTGAAATGGAATGAAATAGATAAAATGAAGTGAAATGGAATGAATTTGAGTGAAATTAAGTGGAATGAAGTGGAATGGAATGGAGTGGGTGGTCACAAAACTTGTGAAATGAAAGAGAGATTTTTTTTTTTGGAAAATATAGGGTGTCAGGTGTTCCTGATTTTCACCCAATATTTTCTGTATAAGACTGTCAATCAGTGATTGGTTTTCAGGCTTATACAAATTTTATTTATTTATTTATTTATTTATTTTTAACTGAAAAGAACAAAAGCTAGGCTAGTGGAGAAGAAAAATTCTTCTGTACCAGCCTGATTGCAGAATTTTCTTGAAACATTTTGACAAATTCCTCTTTTGAGAATGGCTTATGATAAACTTTCAATATGTGGCCATTCACAATAAGAGGAGTTTGAAACTCATCAATGGTCTTGATTCTTACCGCTCCATTGCTAAAGATCTTGTCAATCTCATATGGCCCAAGCCAATGAGTCTGAAATTTTCCTTGAAAATCTTTAAACTTGGAAAAAAATAACAATGCCCAATATCCTTCTTGAAACTTCTTCTCTTTGATGTACTTGTCATGCCATTTAGCTCTTTGATATTGAACTAGATCAGTTCTTAAAATTGCTTCTTGTCTGATCTCATCTAGCTCATTCAACTGCTCCATTCTATGCCTTTGGGCTTCTGATAAGTCCATCCCCAACTGAACTGCTATCTTGAAGGTCTTGACTTGGAACTCAATGGGGAGTAGGACTTCCTTCCCATAAACAAGTTCATAGGGAGAATGTCCTATTGTATTTCTCCATGTAGTTCTGTAGGCCCACAAGGCTTCAGGAAGCCTTTCTGCCCAATCTCTTCTATGTAGATGAACAGTTTTGGTGATGATACTTTCGAGAACTTTGTTGGTAGACTCCACTTGACCATTTGCTTGCGGATGGTAAGGAGTAGATTTTCTATGCTTGATTTTGTATTCTTCCATCAGCTTCTTCACCAGGTTGGATGTGAATTAGCTTCCTTGATCTGTCACAATTTCTCTTGGAACACCAAAGCAAGTAAAAATATCCTCATAAAGAAAATGAACAACTGAATTTTCAGTAGCAGATACTAATGCTTTGGCTTCTACCCATTTAGTAACATAATCAGTACAAACCAATATATACTTCTTTTGCTTAGATGGTGGATTAATAGGTCCAATGAAATCTAAAGCCCATTTTTCAAAGGGTTCAATGAGTACCTATGTTTGCATTGGCATTTCATTTGAAAGGGTAGGTTTCCCTACTCTTTGGCAGCTGTCACACCTTTTGACATATTGTTTTGTATCTTTGAAGAGGGAAGGCCAACAATATCCTAAAGAGAGGATTTTATAGGCCGTCCTTTTTTTTGCAAAGTGTCCACGGCATGGTTCATCATGACATGCCTTAAGAATATCAGGCATTTCATCTTCCCTAACACATCTTCTAATCACAAGATCTGGCCCTGTTTTAAACAATTCGTTAGAAATCCATGAATATTTTGAACTCTCCTGAATAATTTTTCGTTTTTCACTTGGAAATAAATGTGAAGGCAGTTTCCCTGTGACCAAATAGTTAGCAATATCTGCATACCAAGGAGTCTTAATAGTTAATGCAAACAAGTATTCATCAGGAAACTTATCCTCTACAGGAGAATCTTCTTTAGTATTCTGAATCCTAGACAAGAAATCAGCTACCGTATTTTGTTTTCCTGGTCTATCCAACACAGTAATATTGAATTCCTGCAAAATTAAGAGCCATCTTGTCACTCTGCCATTAGTAACAGGTTTTTTCATTAGATATCTAATTGCAGAATGGTCAGTATGAATAAAAGTTTCATAGCCTGTTATATAATGTCTAAACTTATTGATTGCATGAACAATAGCTAAAAACTCTTTTTCAGTCACAGTATAGTTTAACTCTGTGGGAGTCAAATTTTTACTGGTATAATAAATGGCATAAGGAACTAAATCTTTTTGACCCAACACAACTCCTAGAGCTGTATCTGAAGCATCCGTAGAAATATGGAAAGGGAGTTTCCAATTTGGTCCTCTCAAGATAGGTGCTTCAGATATTCTTGTTTTCAAAGTTTCAAAGGCCGATTGACAATCAGGATCCCATTTAAATTCACAGTCTTTTGTAAGCAATTTGAAGAGTGGAGATGCTATTTTAGTGAAGTTTTCTATAAATCTTCTATAGTAACCAGTAAATCCTAGAAAACTTCTAACATCTCTTGACAATTTGGAATAGGCAACTTGGAGATGACTTCAACTTTTGATCTATCAACCTTAATCCCATCTCCTGAAATATGATGCCTCAAAACAATACCTTCAGTAAACATCATAAAGAATTTTTCATGGCTTAATGAAAGGTTTGTTTCTTTACATCTTATAAGGACTTTTTCCAAATTTTCTAATGCCTCTTCAAATGAATTACCATAAATTGTAAAATCATCCATATAAACCTCTACACAATCATGGATTAGATCAGAAAAAATTCCTAGTACTACTCTTTGGAATGTTGCAGGTGCATTACATAACCCAAAAGGAAGTACTCGGTAGGCAAAAGTTCCCCATGGACAAGTAAATGTGGTCTTATCTTGATCTTCAGGTGCTACCTGAATTTGATTATAGCCATTAAAACCATCCAAAAATGAAAAGTACTTTTTACCTGCTAATGTATCTAATACCTGATCAATAAAAGGCAAAGGAAAGTGATCCTTCAAATTTGCTTTGTTCAATTCCCTGTAATCAATGCATACTCTCCATTTACCATTCTTTTTAGGTACTATAACCAAAGGAGAAACCCATCGGCTATCTGAAATTGGATAAATGAAGTTTACATTGAGTAGTTTTGGAGCTCTTCTTTCACTATCTCCCTAAGATTTGGATTCATCCTTCTTTGAGGTTGTCTGATTGGTCTACTATTTTCCTCAATATAGATATGATGGATGCAAGTCTTAGGATAAATACCTTTCATGTCAGTATACTCCCATGCAAATGCAGTAGAATGTTTTTGCAAGATTTTGGTTAGTTCTTCTTGTTGTGACTTTTCCAAATGTTTGTTGATATTCAATGTTTTTCCTGGAAAAATCTCAATAGTGGAACTACCAAACTCTTCCATAGAGTAAAGAGACATTTGTCTTGATGATAAATATTCTATGTCAGATTCCAATTGAAATTGTGTGGGGTCATATTCTGAAGATGTCTCAAAATTTTCTAATGTGTTCAGAATTTGACTATCCTCACTGATTTCAGAAATGGTAAAGACAGGTTGTATAGTGTCCTCATCATCGACCCATTCATTGTCTCCTACTTCTGTGATTGCTTTTTCTGGAGGATACAAATTGAATTTCTTTGTCGAATTACCATTATAAATGTACATATCCCTAGATCTACAACTAATGAAAGCATCAGCTGTGGCTAGCCAAGGTCTTCCTAAGATAAGTGGGTGCCCTCCTAGATTACTCTTGGGAGTCAAAATCATAAAATCTACTGGATATTCCCAAGAATCTAAGGAGACTGAAATATCTTCTAATACACCATCCGGTTTAATAATTGATCGATCTGCAAGTTGCAGTAAAGTAGGTGTAAAAAGAAGGTTAGGAAGTTTTAGCTGGTCCATAGTCTGTCTACTCATAATGTTGATAGCAGCCCCTAAGTCAATCAATGTGTTTGGAATTTCTATCCCATTTATATGTGTCTTGACAATTGGAGTTCCTGGATCTACATACTTCTGCATGGTAATTTTTCCCATCATGATATCTGCAATTTTTCCTACCAGGTGGATTCTTCTTGTGTCTTTTAGTTTCCTTCCTGGTCTTTTGAAACTCAACTCCTTTATTATTTTTTCTAGAATAGGAATCTCTCGAATGGCTTGTAGCAAGGGAATATTGATACAAACATTCTTCAATTCATCAAGAAAATCATAGTTAGGCAACAAGATTTGTTTTTCCACCCCCTTGTCAATTTGTAGTCTTTCAGGAAAAGGAGGTGTAGATGAAGATGCAGGTTGCTCAATTATAGGAGTTGTGGGTGTTAACTTTTCTTTTTCTTTTTGAATGTTTGAATTTTGAAGAGATGCTTCCTCAGAACCCTCATTGACTTTAAGAGAGTCCTCCTTAGAGGTATCTTGTTCTTGAATATCTATAGAAGGTTTTTCTAAAACTCTACCATATCTGAGTTGTACATCATTGAGAGGAACAATCATATAGGTAGGAAATTGTTGTCCTTCTACCATGTAAGTATTCTGAGGATTTTTATTATTAGGATTTGGCAATGGCTGAGCTGGAAGTTGATTTGTCTTTTGTTGGTATGGGAGCATGAGTTGAGGATTTGGATTTTGTTGAGAAGGTTGTTGTTGTGGAAATGGCAATGAAAGTTGTGGAGAGCTTGTTGATTTTGAAAATATGGAGGATATTGATAAAATTGAGCAAATCTCCCATAAGGATTTTGCATCCCTTGTACCCATGGATGATATGGATTTTGATGTTGGGGCCAAGGTTTTTGCCAAGGATTCCAATTTGGTGGGGTTTGAAGATTCATAGGGTTGTTAAACCCTTGAGTTTTTTGTCCCTGCCAAGGTCTTCTTGCAACAAAACAGAGAGATTCTACTAAATTTGGATCTTCTTGAAAGACAGCTTTGAGTCCAGGAATTGAAGGACAATCCTTGATCTCATGATTCTCTGAGCAAATTATACATATTTCTACAACTTTTGCATCCAAGGGACATTCCCTTAAAGCATGTTTGTTCCTACATTTTGGACAAAAGATGGCTAGAGCATCTGTTTCTGCTTTCTGCTTGTTTTGGATTTTAAGGGTGTCTAGTTGTTCACTAAGGCTCCCTAAGATATCAGTTTTGAATTCATCAAGCATATTACCAATCTCTACCCTACTTACTGATCCAGTTGCAGATTTTTTAGCCCTAATAAGAGAAGGATCCCTAGGCCCTTTTCCTGTTTTAGATTTTCCTCTTGAGAGATGGACACATAGTTCTGTTATGTCACGAAGTGGAAGTTGAGAAATGTCTCCTTTCCCCATCATGTTCAAAATATCTATCCATTCATCTCTAATGGCTTTTAATATGAGGGCTTTCAAGGTTTCATCATCTAAGTTGCTCATCTTTGCTCTTTTTAAGTTGTATTGAAATCTTTCAAGTAAATCTTCCAAGTTTTCATCTTCTTTTTGCATCATTTTGAATACCTCATCCTTGTGATTGGTAGGCATACAATAGTCCAAGTATCTATCCAAAAATTTTTGTTTCATATCATTCCAAGTCCTAATAGATTGAGTGGCTAATCCCATGAACCATTTCAAAGCAGCTCCCTTCAATGTTGAAGGAAACAGTTTGAGTTTTTTAGAGTCTTCCATATAGTCATAGGTTCGGCACACGACTTCAAACTAAAACAGAAATGTTTCAGGATCCTCACTTCGCAATCCATAAAAGTTGGGGAGGAAATATGGTGAGATATTTTTCATTTTTGTATGAGTTTCCTCATCAACTATAGGGACTCCAAACAAGTTGTCTCCTTCCCTATTTCTTCCATTATTACCTTCACCATTGTTGTCTCCATTGTTTCCTCCTCCTCTACCTCTACCTCTACCTCCAAATCCATCTATTATTTCCTCTGCCATGATAGTTTCTTTAGAATCCTTAAAGTCCTCTGGTTCTTCTATCAAGGGAGGATGAGAGGGAGTCTCTTCCTTTTCTAAATGAGATTTAGTAGATGGTATAAGAGAATCCTCTAATTCAGCTGCTCCTTGAATTCCAAAAATATTAAGGCTAGGGGTAGATGGTGGTGAATCTTGTCTATGCCTTGAAGAAGATGGAGTTGTGAAAATCGAACTCTTGGCTTTAGCTATAAACCTTCCCCTAGAATCTCTTTCTCTATGCATGTCATTTTTTATTTTTTTATTTTTTTAAAAAGTTGGGATAATAATTCTCTTTCTGATCTTCCAGGTCACACTAGGTGCAAGAAGAGAGCATACTTAAGAAATTACTGAACCAATAACTCTCTTTTCTGATCCTCCAGGTCACACTAGGTGCAAGAGGAGAGCATACTTCAAGAAGTTATCAAGTTTTCCCTTCTTTTATTATTTTGTTTTGTTTTTTTTTTTTTTTTTAAGAAATTGGCTACCTAGTTACACTTCCCGGGCAACGGCGCCAAAATGTTTGGTCAATTTAGTGTGTCCTAAATTGCTACATTAATTTATCAATCCGAGATTCGTAAGCTGATGAAGTGTGGCACACTATATGTGCAAGATAACCTATTTCTTACCTTTTTGTCGTTTTTGGTTTTCTAATGTGAGATGGAAATTCTAAAATAAAAACAAGTATGGTTTATGATTGTTCAAGGCAATGATATCCTTTATAATGATTTACCAACTTTAAACTTCAAAAGGAATTTGAAACATACAATGATAAAACTTGAAAGGAAATGAAAATGTGTTGCTATCCTAATAAATCAAACAGTGAACTATTGAGCATGAAAACCAAACTATCCTTGCTACTGTCTAAACACAAAAGAAACTATGCTTAAAGAAATCCAAGAATTGCAACAAAGTAAATCTAAATCAAATTACATCTTATATTACAGTCCTCGCCATTAGTCAGGCTATAAACTTTCAGGGTAACCATAAACAACTTGAGCAATGCGATATCTAATTTGCGAGAAAAGAACTAATGTCAAACTACCACTCATACTTCAATCCCTCACCATTAGTCTGACTATAGTTTAGATGTGAAAATGACATGAGCAATTTAATATATCTAACAGAAGAACAAACTAATATCAAACTACACTCATACTTCAATCCCTCACCATTAGTCCGATAGGTTTGAGTGTGAAAATGACATGAGCAATTTAATATATCTAACTTGCAGAAAGTAAACTAATATCAAACTACACACTCGTACTTCAATCCCTCACCATCAGTCCAGCTGTGGCTTTCGGAGGTAGCTGAAAATGACATGAGCAGTTTAATATATTTAAATCTAACTACTGAAACAAATGTGCAAGACTGAAATAAACAAAGAAGTACTGGAATTAAACAAAAACTAAGAAAAATAAATTAGCAGCAGAACAATATTGATTCCATGTCATTAGTCAAAATATATGCAAATGCCTGGGCTGCCTATTTGTAATATGAAACAAGAACACTGATCAGTTAACAATAACATAAAACATGAAAGACAGAAGTAAAATGTAAAGCATGAAAGATTATGAACAGTGATGAAGCATAAATATCATGAAAGATGCAATGTATAAACACGTAAGTGACTTGTAAGCACAATGAACTGAAAATAAAACAAAGCTATCGGTATGCTGAAAACCTACGAGCATTAATGAGGCCCTCTGCACTGGCCTCAAGACTGTGACCAACCGGATAATTAAAGCGATAGTCTTCTTATATGTTAAAATAGGTCATAACGGAAGAGATGATATTACGGTCTGGTAGCAGCAGGGTACATTACATAGCTATGACCTGTTTATGGCAAATGAAACGTGTTATTTACTACGCAGTGATATAACTAGTCCCTAAAGACATCTTTTGATAGAACCATGAACCATGCGTCAGATCCAGCATCATGGTCATGGTGAGGAGTAAATATATGAAGAGTGGATGTTGGATTTGGCTTATGGAGCCGTGTACAGGTGTTGATGTGTCTCCCGTAAATTAGAAACGGTCATACAAATATTCACATGATGAGAAACAGAGTCCTGTCACCGTGGGACTCTACGGTTGACTTCCACTTGGCCACCTTTGACCACAGCCTCCTTAGGTGAATTTGCCCGAGCCAATAGGACACGATCCATGTCCACATCATTTCCGACTTGCCCATGTGGCTCAATTTTCCTGAAGACACCTGCAACATAGACTTTCACAAAATGGCTGCGGAAAGTTGCAGCAGCTGTGGAAAGTGGCAAGATTTCGCAGCTAAATGAGCAAAAATCTAAATCAAACAGCAGACACAAAACATAGTTAAAAACCATTTTAGATGCTCTTTTACAATTAATATGCAATGATGTTGACAACTTAGAAGGTTCGGGTGAATGAAAAAGGTCTAGAGTGGTGTAGAAAAGATGCGGTTGTGAGAACTACGTGAGGTATCTCTTCTCGCCTTCACTTCCCCTCGCTTGACTCTCGGATGGAGGCTTTCCCGATCCACCTAACGGAGTTGGATTTTCTCAATTAGTCAACCTGTTTTACGGCCTTGGAGGTGCTCTCTCCTGCTAATCCGGCCTAGCCTAGCTAGTTGGTGTATGACATAATAAAAACTTTTTAGTTGTTTTTTTCAAATTAAGTAACTTATTTTAATCGGCTGTTATATTAAGTCAAAGGGATACGGAAATGAAACTCGTGGTGTTTTGTGACGCAGAAAAGAAATTAATAAAAACCAAACTACATGCAAATGCAGTAATTGCCTTTCGATGAAAATAAATTTCTACAGAGGTTCTACGAGACTAATTTTTTTTTTCTTTTCAGATAACAAAATTCACACTCACAGAAACTATGAAAAATACTAAATGCTTAAGTGCACCTAATGCAAATAACTAAGAGCATGCAAATTCTAAGATGCAAAATCTACTAAAGCAGAGAGAAATTTCCCAAATATCCTTCAGTTTTATCACTTTTTGGTTGTCCACAAAGCTAGTTCCCAAAAGCAAAAACTCTCAATATGAAGACATCAAAATATTCTTGAAAACAAGAGGAAGAAACCAATGACAATTCCTTTCCAAAATCAAGTCAAAAACCAAAGGCAAGAAATATCAACAAAGCTTCAAAAGATGTAACAAAACGAAAACAAAAATGCAAAACAAAAGCAAATGACGAAACAAAATGTTTTTTGAGCTTTTGAATTTTATAAAGAAGAAGAGCTCGAAGAGACCAATAAAAACCATCCAATCACCAAGCCAAACAACTCAGAATTTCAAGCAAAAACTTCAAAAATGCTCCAAATCTTATAGTGCTACTTTAGTAGCAAGATTTTTATGAGAAAAATAAGACAAGAAACTGAGTAACTCAGCCTAGAAGAATAGTACAACCTTGCAGCAAACAAAAACTTCAAAGAACCAAGAAAGACTCTTCAAAAATTGCAACAAGACCTAGTCAACTGAACTCAAGAAAACTAACCAAAAGCAGGCAAAAATTGAAGCGCAAAGCAAGACACAAAGGTAGGAAAGAGTAAATGAGTAGAGGCTCTCTGTTTTGATTAAGCAGAATAGCCAAGAATACCCAGGAAGAGATCTTGGTACTCAAACCAGAAATGCAAGCACTAAAAACAAGATTTGCCTAATAAGCCAGTTTTCAACCAAGAGAGAAAAAAGACCAATAACCACTACCAACCCAACCCAGAGGATATAAAGACACTGCAGGAACATGTCTCCATAGGCAGACAAGACTAAAAAGTCAAGAAATCAAAAATTTCAAAATTTACCCAGGCATACGCTACTTGACAGTTTTAAAACAAGCGTGCATACGTGACTGTGTCAAAGGAAACCCGCGTATACGCGAGTTCCTTTGAAGAAAACTGCATGTATACGCATCTTTGTATAGACAAACTCGCGTATGAAAAGGTAAATAATGAAAAATAAAAAAGATCAAGCCTCGATAAAGAACCAGATCTTCAGTCTGACTGAGAAAAAGTTAACTGGACTGGAAATAATAATTAAAACTGTTGGAAACCTTTCAAACAGATGAAACCACCCAACAGGGGAATCACAAGAATGCAATCCCCAGTGGAGTCGCCAGTTTTGTTTCGGGAAAAAACACCCTAGAGGTTTCTTGGGTCAAAACCTCCACAGATCAGGGCATGCTATTCAGAAGGACTCACACACAACCACACTTAAATGCTAAAAACTAGATAACAACGATAGTAGAACTCACCCGTAGTCCTACGTTCGATGTAGATCCTGCAGGGTCCAAACCCCCAGTAACCCTTCTTCCTCTTCAACCTGGAAAACAGGAAAGAACATGCACGGAAACCTAGTTGTACAACATATATTTCTCCTAAATGTTAGTGTAATCCATGTGAAACGTTATATAAACAACAATAAATTCTTAATAATTAATCTTTTCACATATGCAAATAGATATTAACACATAATTTCAGGAACAAGATGGTTCTTCATTATTGCGAACAACATGTACAGAAATAAAAATTGGATAGATCACCTGAATCCTTCCATTATCTTCGAACAGACCGTCATCTGGATCCGTCCCGCCCTTGCCTCACTAAGATACTTTCAAGACTTGTGCATTCGAGATGGCATATAAATGGATGAACATCTCCAAGAAACAAGGGTTCCCTGTAAAAATCCGGGAAAGTGCAGGAGGCACGGGAATTCAGACTTGAATTGGGATTCCAACAGAGTATAATGTCTATAAATTTCTCTCCCTTAGGCCATGCACATGAGGGGATTTTATACTCCCTCAAAGTAGTTTCAATCAGTTGGAAACAGTTGGCCACGTACTGGGGTGGTTGAACTACTAGAGTAACCATCAACCCAGCCCGAAAATAGGGAATTTTCATATATTTTTTAATGATTTTAATGGCATACGCGGAAAAGTACATGTGGACTCGCGTATACATGCGGAAAAGTCTGGGCATACCCACGTATGGGATTTTTAACACTGTTTTTTATGAATTTTGTTCAAGTCTGTGGGAATGGGTGCTCAAGGCCATAGAGACAATCATGAATCACATGAGGGTGAAAAATGATGCTATAACATGCATTGAGCAAGGTGAAGTGATATAGAGGCAGAGAAGATAAGAAGTATTTTAGGAGGATTAAATGCCTAGCCATGTTAATCCAGGAAGATCCTCATTGCTACACTCTTTTTTTCATTTTTTCGATTGTGATGTTCCATACCTCAGACTTCAAAGGTCCAGTACTGACTGGAATCCCAAGATAATTGAAATAGGCCCAATTCAATTTGTAGGAGATTCCAAATATTTGTGCAATGCTATGGATGGTGTGATTTGTAGCATTCCATCCATAAATATATCTTCTGTGATAATTTATCAGCCCTCCTGAGTAAAGCATAAATTTGTCAAGAAGAGATTTGAATATTTGAGCAAAAATGCAGGTGGCACCGCCCATCAGAAGGGTGTCATCTGCAAATTGAGAGTGGTTCATATTCTTGACTCCATTTTTGAATTTGATTCTAGTGATAAGGAAAACTCCATGCTTGTGATCTAAGGACCTTTTGAAGGATTCAACCATAAGAATAAAGAGAAAGGGAGAGAGGGGATAGCCTTATCTGAGACCTCGGGAATATTGAAATAAATTTTTTTGCCTGGCATTGATTAGGGGAGAGATCGAGGGGTTTGAAATATAGGCATTGATGAAAGAGATGAAATCATTATCAAAACTCATTTTTTGAAGGACAAAGATGAGAAAGGAGTGTCTCACCCTATCAAAGGCATTGGCAAGGTCGAGCTTTAGGATGAAACCTTTCTCTGCACGCTCATACTCGAGTGAATGGCTTCTTGAACAAGGAGAATGGAGTCTGAAATTTGTCTTTGAGAGATAAACCCGCCTTGATTTTTAGAGATGAGGATGGGGAGATGAGGTTTAAGGCAAGTGACAAGGATTTTAGTGATGATTTTATATGAGGAGTTCCCGAGGGAGATGGGTCTGAACCCAGAAAAGGATGAGAGGTGGTTTTCTTTGGGTATAAGGGCGAGGTAGGTGGAGTTGGTAAAGCCCCCAATATTCTTCTTCCTTTGAGCCTAATGAATCATTTTTATTAAATCATTTTTAATTAAGTCCCAATAGGTCCAAAAAAGCTGATGGAGAAGCCATCCGGACATGGAGACTTATCTGGATGCAAATTCCATATATAATTGTGAATTTCAACCTCCTCTATATCTCTTTTAAGGATTTTTTTTATCTCCTCCGTGATTATATTTGGCAAGTGAATTAAGAGGAACGAATAATCCTTAGGCGAAGATGTTTCAGTGAGCAGGTTCTTATAGTGATTAAAAGCAGCAACCTTAATACATTCCTGGTATGTCTGAACTATTCCTTCATTATCTATGATGGATGAGATGTTATTCCTTATCTTTCGAACCATATATTTTTTGTGCAAGAAAGATGCGTTTTTTTCACCTTCCTGAAGCCACAGGTTTCTAGATTTTATCCTCCACTTCTCCTCTTCTTTCCTATTGAATTTATACAAATTCCAATAAATATATTTCTCTTGATCTGAATTTTCTTGGTTTTCTCCATGTGTATGAATTTCATTATGAATGGCTTCCAGATTTGCTTATTTCTATTCTGGCTTTGTCAGGTTCCTTGAAGTGAAGGTTGGCCCAATCTTTAAGAGCCATTCGAACATTCTTCAACTTTGATTCCCAAATGTGTGAAGGAGAACCCTCTACATGTTTCTGCCAAGTATGATGCAAAATCTGTCTTGCTTCAGGAATATCACTCCATAGGGGGTTGTATATAAAAGGGAGGGGCTGAGGGAGGAATGGTCATCGAGGGAGAGGGTGAAAGGGTAGTGATATAAGGTTGAGGAGGTGAGGATACAAGAGGAGGCTACAAAGAGGAAAGAAATAATAGGTATAGCCACTATGAATCGACCAGGTCGTTCCATGATGTTTCCCACTCCAATTCTGCGATTAATCCAGGTGAATTTATGGTTTTTTGGGATGACATCAAGAAAATCATGATCTTGGATGATGGTTTGAAGCTGGTATCTAGATGAATCCAAATTGAAGCTTCCACCTCTTTTTTCATTAGCATGCAAGATCAAGTTAAGATCCCCACCAATGATGAAATTTTTGTTGTCCTCATTTTCTATATCTGATTTCATTATGCTCCAACAGGCTTCTTTATCCCTATAATGATTAGGCCCATATATGTTAAATACAATGATCTCAATGTTATCTTTATTACTCTGAAGGTTTATTTTGATCCAATTTTGAGTTTTGACAGCTCTATTTTTCTCCCAAGCATTCTGATTCCAAATGGTGGCTATTCCTCCCAAGGCACCTCTGGATTCCATGTGAGTGCCCATATAGTTCTTCATTATGTTTATAATGTTTTCCATATATCGATATCCTTGCTTAGTTTCTTGAAGGAGAACTATATCAGGTTTTTCTTGATTCATAAGGTCTCTTAAAGCTAAGTTTTTTGAGGGGTGCCCTAAACCCCTATAGTTCCAAGAGAGGGCTTTCATCATTTCAGGAATACAGTTTAGGGACCTAACTTCCCTCCTTGCTTATTCTGACTTTCTTCTTTGTTATTTTTCCCCAGAATGGAAGATTCTGTAGGGTGTTGAGTTCCAAGGGCTATATATTTTTGGGCTGCTTCATCTCTGTGGTGTTTGGAGGATTTCCTTCCGGGGACAGTTTTTTTAAGAATTTCCAAGGTGACCCTGTGTTCTTTTGCTGTGTTTCTTGTGATCCAGGTAGAAGAAGGTTATGAGGGGGAAAATATTTGGAAGGGTAGAACTGAGGAGATGAAATATGGGAGGGGATGGAGGGTTGAGGTGGGTCCTCTTCAGAGAGGGCAAGGGAGGAAAAGGTCTTGGTGGAGGCAAGGGAGGGGATGGAGGGAGGGTTAAGGGGGGGAGGGGGGGGGGCGGTGTTCAGATGATTGCTGAGGGGAAGGGGAGGTATTGGACAAGGATTATTTGAGGGGAGGGGAAGATTGCATTGAAGGATTACCGATGTTTATTGGGTTCGGAGCAGTCTTTTTTTTTATAGTTTCCCATTAGGTTTCTGGATCTGAATTTTCAATGTCAATGACTTTGGAGCATTTATTAGAAAATTGGTCGTATTCATGACATACCTTGCACTTGAATGGGATTTTCTCATAGTCTAGCTTCGATGTTAATACCTGGCTTGTCAATCCTTTAATCTTGATCACCCTCAGATGCCTTACCCGATCCACTTCAATGCGCATCCTAGCACAAGCTTGCATGTTGTCCTTCAACTCACTGCCTATGAATCTCCCCTCGCGTCCATGAAGGGCATTCATTCCTAAATATCAAATCCTTATCTTCTTTTGATTCAAAATGAAAAGTGAAGTAGCCTCTGCCACATAATCTAATTAAAATTTTTCAACTGATCTTGTCTGACTAGTTGTGCTCGACCTATTTTTGAACAGTCTTCAAAAATCACCATAGGCCAGTGAACTACCTGATAAGACCCTTGTCAGCAAGAGAGAGATAATCCATACGTGGGATAGCCAAAGGAAGAGATACTTCCTAAATTCCTTCAAGTTTCTTGACAAACTTTGAGATTGCTGGTCTAGGGCAAGGATGATTTAAGGAATTGATCAAAGCCGAAAAATCTTGGGCATGATCAGGCAGAGGGGTCACCTCCAGGACAACCTCCAGAGGGGCCATGGGAACAGGAGTGGGCAACAGCAGAGGTGAAGATAACGTATGCGCCGACTTCAGCTAGGACGTAACCGCAACACCTACAGAGAGAAAAAAAAATTTCACTGCCAACCAACATTTCTACTTCAATATTCAGAAGTAATAAAAAATAATAATGTCTACAAAATAAATTGTACTAAGTTTATTACACTTCAAAGTTTCCTTTGTTGTGAGACTAATGGTGAATTAAGATTAAAATTCCCACCTTAATTTGCATGCTGCAATTATGCCTCATGACTGACCGAGTCCACAGACCAGCCCTCGCAAGATTATGTAGTGTCAAGGTGAAAGAGTATTGTACTTTCAAACCTAATCCATGGCTTCAAGGTTAGTGAGTGGAATCGAGGATGTTGTTCTACCCGTCCAAGGAAAATTCAGTTCACTTAATACAACCTCATTACCGATATGTGAGTCGTTTAGTAAGCATATACCCCATGTTTTCCTCTACTGTACATGTCATGAACAATTTGTAAACATAATAATCATTAATAATTGAAATTAATCAATAATTTTACTTAATAATCAAACCATAGCCACACTCAATCATTCACCTATGCGTCATTGTTGCCATGTGCCACACTCAGAAAATCATTAGTAACATCCAGTCATAAATAATTAAATATCTTAAAATAAATATAACACAAGCTCTTCAATATTACCAATATCATATCTAATATCAAGTTTATCAATATAATTTATTATGATACTCAATAATAAGCATGACAATAATCCTCATCACATGAACCAAATTTCCATATTATTAGTATCTAACGTCCTCAAGAAACAATGTAACCATTATAGTGTTGTATCATATCAAATGAATTTAAATTTCTATATCGACATCAAGGCTGAGCAAGGAACTACAAAAAAGAATATAAAAACCCCTTCTCCCAATATAGCTTGGGAAGTATTGCTTGGTAGGAATCTTGATACTATTTGAAAATTATACTACCTCTCTCAAATGAGTGTTTCATTTTTTTAATATCTTCTCTGCTTACCGATAATTGGAGGAAAAACAATATAGATATGAACTCATAGAAGAGGTAAATTACAAGACTGTCCCTTGGGCATATATGAATAAAGAACTAAAAGGAATTCATCCCAAAGGAGGTGTAGGAGGAATATTATATCACTCCTTCACACAATGTATATCATTCAAAGAAAACATTAGATTCAAAGATTACAAATATTGTAAATTGATGACACTCAAATTACTTATTCAATTGACCCAAGAACATTGGGTTTTACAAATTAAAATTTTTTGTGACTCTATCTTAGCGACCGAATGGATTTGAAATGGAACTCAAATTAGAATTTTCACCTTACAACCTCTTTATGACAATATAAAAAGTCAATTTATAAGTTTCTCTCATATCTCTTTATTTCACATATACAAAGACATGATAACATATAAAATAGCATTTCGAACACTAAATTGAGATTGATCAATATGGTGCCTAGATTACTTCCATCCTAAAGCATGGTCACTTTGTAGATTTTTATATATCCAATTTTAGCATAATGTAATACTTTTACTTGGTCATAGATTTAATTTTAATGATGTTTTTTTTTTAAACTGAGAAAACAATAAGATGTTTTCATATGTAATTATATATATAATTTTTTGGAAAAAAAATATTGTCATATGTATTTTATGAAACCAACTCCCAAAATAGAAGAAAAGAGAGATCAACACCTTAGAAATAATCCACTTCGGCGGGAAAACTCTTTTAAATTACATAAATGAACAATTATTGGATGATACAAATGACAAAAACCTCCTTTCTATATATAGGAGTCCAATGGGTCACAATATAATCCTAGCCGACATAACAATAACAATGTAAGGGCACAACAATAACAATAATGGGATTCTATTGGGCACAATAATAACAATATGGGGACTACATGGGTAAAAAAATAACAATAAGGGGACTGTACTAACAACAAAAACAAGGGGATACACTAGAATTATAGGGACCTAACATTCCCCTCTCCTTCAAACAAGTGTTGTCCTCAAAGCTTGATTATTTATGGATTCTTTTGTATAAAATTATCATCCTCCCATGTGGAATTTTTAGCGGGTAAGTTCTTCCACTTACTGAGATGCTCTGAAATTGATCGATTTTGTAGTTGTCAAATTCTTGTTTCTGTGACTGCTTCAGAATTTATTTTTCTATGATGATGATCTTCTTGTTGTTTCATTCGATTCTGCACCAAGGTTAGGTTATCCTTTAAGAGTTGGAGAAATTGTTGTTGATGCTCGATGTGATATTCCACTACTTTATCATTTATATTAGCTTTCATTTTGTCCTTCAAACCATCCAACTTAGCCTCCATGTATTCTTTTAAACCAACTATTTCATCTTTGGTTGCTCTTTGTAAGATCGAAATTTGTTGCACTTGGTACCGAAATTTTGATATATCATACTGCAATTATTCCTCTTCATGCATCATAGTAGAACTTTCTGACGGATTAATGGCTGTGAAATTATTTTTGGAAGGCATTATATAACTCGATATTGATATCTATGCTTCAATATGGCCTTGGAATCACTTCAAACTGATTTTTCAAGCAAACGTTATGCAAACTTGTTTAAAAAATACATACCTTTTTCATGCTTTTTAGGAGGTCTATATTAAAACTGATTTATCTATGTTAATTCAGATCTTCAAGACTTGAATTTTTATCTTGTATTAGCCCTCTAAGTCCTCTTTCCAATTCCATAGGTCAAATCTAATTTGGATTCTTCAAGACAAAATTATTCCTAATCTCCCGCAATGACATAATTATGGACTGGTTCAGTGGAGCAAACTTGTACGACATGCCACGTGTTACTGTTTCTTCCTTCGGCTCTGAAATTTATAAAAAAGACACTATAGTTCATGTAATTTTGAACACTTTTCATAGAATTAAAATCTGATGCTCGGGAAAGGTTTTTTCCTTAGCTTATGAAACTTCTTAGAAAAAATTTTATAGCGAAAATTCCACGATGTCTTCTTTGAAGTAGCAAAACCCTAGAATCCAAAGCTCTTATACCAAATGTTATGGAACCAGATCACAAAATAGAATAAAAGAGATATCAGCGCCTTAGAAATAAGCCACTTCGAGGGGGAAACCTCATTTACATTACATAAATTAATAATTCTTGGATGATACAAATGAAAAAACCTCCTTTCTATATATAGGAGTTTAATGTGTCACAATATAATCCTAGTTGTCATAACAATAACAATGTAAGGCGACAACAATAACAATAGTGGGCTTCTATGGGGCACAATAATAAAAATATGGGGACTACATGGGCAAAACAATAACAATAAAGGGGTTATAGTAATAATAAAAATAAGGGGATACACTAATATTATAGGGACCTAACATGTATAAAGAAAGGAAAGTGTGAAGAGTGCTATGTTTGAGCACTATTTTGGACTACTAAGATGCATGTGAATATGTAATTGTTTTTTAAATAAAATAACATTTTTTTTCTTTAGTAGAACAATGTTTAATTATGAAAGTTTATATTGATTTTTTTATAATAATTTATATCTAATATACAATTTTAATATTGTTTGTTTTATTATAATACTATAAATTATATGTAATAAAAACATTAACAATCAATAAATAATTTTATATTAATTTATTTTAAGTATATAAATTATCCATATAATATAAAGTATAATTATTTAGCATGTTTTACAAAATTTGTACTTCTCAGATTTGTAATAGTTCTTACAATTGAAATCGCCATTTCCCAATTTCTTTGTTTAAATATCCATTTTCCAATTTCTTTAAAAAAAAAAAAAAAAAAATACTTATTAAGATTTTTATAGAAAATGCTTATTTCAATAAAAAAAAAAACCTTTGAGTACAAATTTATCACCCCTTCCTCCTTTCCCTAGATCAAAGGAATCATTACTCTCTTTATATATATATATATATATATATATATATATATATATATATATATATATATATATATATATATTGGCCCTATAAATATTTAAAAAATATCTTTCTAAATTCCTATAACCTTTAAATAGCTATTCAAAAATAGCAATGATAAATTTGACCTAATGCTTGGTCAAATCGTTTACCAAATTCCTTGTTCAAGACCAAATTATAAAGCTTTCAAAAGTTCATTCAAGGAACATATAGTTGAATTTTTTTACAAACTTACCTCTAAATTAGCAATTGCAAAATAGTCTCACAAATGTAAATACCTTGTTTGATTTAACCAAATGTCTCAATGCTCATGCACATATCTCATTGGGAAACACTAGAAATTGAAAAACACCCCAATATTTTTAATAAAAAGGATGGACATAAAATAAATCAATAATGTAAACACAAAACCAACCACCATCTCGCTGAATAATCCAATAAAACTGTTTCTATGTTGTTAAATTATATTCTTGTATTTTTATATTAATCATACTCTTAACATTTAACTTCTTTTTAACTTATCTTTCCATAGCCTTCAAAAAATAATTCCATTTTACATTATATTTAAAATTCAATTTAATATAATTTCATATCTTTCCCTTATTTTTTAACTCATTGACCATAATTTATCTTAATTAAATCTTTCTATAATGGGTGGCAAGAGGGAGAGGGGTACTCTTTGTCTCCAAGGAGGATAAAGTGTTCAATTAATCATGGGCTCTTGGTCATATGAAAAATACTCAAGCAAAGATATATGATTTTTACTAGGGATTTTTGTTAGCCAAAAAAAATTAGGTGGATACACATAAAATTATAAGAGATTCTCTCATAATCAAAGTTTCCCTCCCAAAAGAGAAATATGTAACGCCCCCAGTGAAAATTAAAGACTCGTAAATATAATCTCTTGTATTAGACTTGTTTTGTTTGATGAATAAAAAAAATTCATAATTGGTATAAATTGTTGGCTCCCTGTGATTTGCAAGATCGACAAGAACAGAAACTGCAGGGCCACATCAGAACCACTTTGGAATCCTATGACCTATCCTTCCTAGATCCAGAGAGGGATCTCTCTATGTATGTGTTTTCACATGATATATCTTTATAATCTTGCTTTATGATATTAGGCTAGTTATGAAGTTATAAGGACTTGTTTGTTTTGGTTTATTAATTGATAGGTTGACATATATGTGGTGTGATTAATTGAAGGAATGTTTTAGCTGAATAGGTAGACCATGAGAAAACATTGATCCATTTGGCTATGGATTCATAAAAGGATTTAATTGTTCATCAAATATGAAATGCTTTTCATAGGGAAATCTAACTATATCAAGTGGATCTCTTAGATTAGATTTTGATATGAAATAACAATAAGTTGTGAAGGAAATAGAATTATAGTCAGTTAAGAATATTATAGCTCTACTCTAACAAGAAAAGCCTTTTAGGTAACTGTTTGAGGCAAACCAAAGGACATGGCATACCATAGATTTATTTGGCCAGACTTTAATAAGAAAACCTTTAAGACAATAATCTTGCAATCCTAGAATTACTTTCAGACAAAGAAAATGTTTAAGATAACAGTGAGAGCAGCTAAAGAGAAAGATAAACCTATCTTCTTTAACTCAACACTCAAAATACCTTCAAAGCAACATTTTGAGGTATACCAGAGGACATGGCATACCATAGGCTTCCCTAGTTTAGACTCTACTAAGTATACTTCAAAGAAAAGCCTAAAAAAAAATATTTGAAGCTACACCAAAGGACAGGGCTTGCCATAGAGTTCTTGATTTGACTCTATTAAATCATTTCTAAGACAACAAGCTAGATGGAACTGGAGAGAAATTAATAATTCTCCAATCAAACCTTACAAAAGAAAACATTAATATAAAGAAGGAAGAAAAAAATAGGGTGCAAAGACAACATATCCTACTCTAAAATTTATGTTCTTTTATTAGAGAAATATGGACAGAATAGAAAACAGAGGAAAAAAATGACAAAGAAGGAAAACTTCACCATTAACATAACTCAAGAATCCTGTGAACATGCTTATATTACTAATGATCAAAACAATTACATTACTCCATGTACAATACCTCTCTGCAACTCAAATTTTTCTCAATCCAGCCTAGCAAACCTCAACTAGCTCAGCAATAGAAATCAGTCAAATAACCACCAACTAACGAACACTAAAAATGAAGCTCACATGCAGTATTTATCTGCAAAATGAGGAGGTGTTGCTAAGCTAGGGTTTGGATGTCATTTATTACAGAGTAGATGAATTTTTACCTTTGAGACCATGCAAGGCCCAAGGAAAAAATATTTGAAGGTGTTTCTCTGAAATAATAACTCCTAACTTCATTTATGAGTTAATTTTTGTGAAATGTTTGACTTCACAACTTTCTTTTAAAACGTTGCAATAAATACTAGTAGATGAAACATATCTCTGATTGTTTGTAATAACTGTTTGATGTCTTATTGAAAGAAAACATGTTGTAGGTGGAAAAATATCCCTTGAAGAAGTAGGTGTTGTAGGTTTAGTAATTCGAATTTTCTCCTATGCTAATCTGCATCTATTTTACCTTTAAATCTTGCATTTGGCATTTAAACTTTGGTTTTATCCTTTCAGTATCTGTTTCACTGTCTTTTAATCTTTGAATTTATAATTTAAACCTTTAACGTTTAATCCTTTATTCTTTTATCATTTTCCTCTGTGTGTCTTCACTTTCTTTGATCTTTGCTTTGTTGGCTAATCCTCATGATTTGTATTTGATACATGATCATCCCTTTAATATTTATTTATTTATCACAATCCTTTGACTGTTTTTCTTCTCACTGTGCCTTTTTTCTCTGTGTGTTTTCTACGCAGAGAGGCATTTCATCCATGGTTGGAGGGTTTAATAACACCCTTGATCATGATTCATGGGGTTTAAACTTTGATTTTTACACCTATGGTCCTTTAAAATTAAAAATAAACCTTTGGATCATCATCTGGACGTTTATTTAGGCATTTTAGGACCATATAAATGCATTTATGCATTTCTTCCATTAAACCTACACATGAAACAAACTATGAGCTTTTAAAACCTGCGTTTGGAGGGATTTCTGTGTTTATAGGGGGTTTTTTGGGCTTTTGAAAATCGCAGAGGTTTTAATGGAGGTTCGGGGTTTCATCGCAAAGCCACAGGGATCTGGATTGTTTGAATTGGAGGGTGGTATTTGATTTTGGTGCGAATATGGAGAAGTAATTTTTGGGAGCATGGAAGGCAGTTTTCGCACAGTCGGGGAAGTGGTAATTGTTTCAGGAGCAGGCATGCGATACCATATAGAGCTCGACACGTGGTAAGGGAAAACCACCCATTTCACAAATCTTAAGAGCGTTAAATCCGGCACAAATAGATTTGTGATATGTGTCGTGGGCCGTGAGGTCTCGAGAAGGGAGATCGATGGTAGTCAGGCGATCGGGGCTGAAAAGCAAGTCGAAGGGGTGGGTCTGGGAGACAGGTGGCAGAGTATTATTGGAGCGCGATTTTTTGTGGAAAGCGGGGCCCAGGGATTCAATAAACCTATGAATGCACCTTTTAAAAGGTAAAAAGAAAGGTTTATGAAGGGTTTTGAATAAGGTTCGGGGGGGGGTGGCTTAAAAAAAGTTAAAGCGGGGGCTATACAATAGGCGAGATTAGGGTTATATGGGTGTGGGGCTAAAAATAAAAAGGGGCTCAGGTCAATAAAAAGAGTTAGGTTTATATATTAAAAACAAAGTTTAATATAAAGCAAAAAGGGACCCGAAAAGGTCAAATTTACTTTTAGAAACAATGTAAAAAGGTATTTTTACATTGTTTCGGTGTAAAAAGGAGAAAAATGAGGAAGGTGAGGGTTTTGAAGGGTTTTGAGAGGGGAAAATTGATTTTTAATGGAGGATATGAGTGAATGAGGCTTTAGGTAGGGAGAGAGGATGAAAATGAAAGAAACAAGCCCAAAATGAGTCCTTTAAGAGCAGGAAGGTTTTTAGAGAAGGCATAATTGAAATTTAGTGAGAAATACTTATTGAGGATAATGAAGGCGGTGAGATTTCTAAAGATAGCTGAAAGGAAAAGAATGCTATCTTTATCTGCTTGTAAAAAATCCATAGTCACCTAGTGAATCTGTAGAATATAGGAGGATAACAGTGGCTCCAGCTGGGGAGGGCAGCTCCTTTAGGAGGTGTCAAGAACCTCAGAGATAAAATCTATGGAATAAGTAAAAAAATTCCCTAATTTGCACCTTGACAGATTCCTTTTCTTCAATTTGTTGTTTTGCTACTGTTCTTTTGAAGTTGTGATCCTCAAAATCTAAAAAACATGATCGCTTCAGCTGAACTCTACCTACCCATCATTCTTTTCATACCATTTTTTCTTCATTTGGGTGCATTTATATTGGCCAACCCTTGACATTATTTACTTTTGAAAAACATTAAACTATCTACTTCTACACTTATATCATCCAAAGGATTAGATGAGAATTATGAGCTCTTTTATTCTCTACCTAATTTACTTATCTATAAAGATTAAGCAGTTTGAAAGATTTTCATTCTCTATTCTAAAAGCAGGAAATTGAAAACATGATCAAAACAAGATTAAACAGTTTGATTTATCATGAGCTGTGGCATTTTGTGCAAGTTTCACATAGATTTATTTTTTGTAAAAAATTAAAACTAAAAAATTTGAGGGTTGTAATTTGGAATTTGTTATGCATCCCTCTCTTTCTTTCTTTGTTTAGATTTGTTCTTTGGAACCAATATCTTTTCCTAATCTAATCGAATGATAAGAAAAGTTTAAGCATTTTGGAAAATCTTCATTCACTAACATATCAACAAAAATTTAAAACTTTTCCAATCAAGATTAGGTTGTATGACTGAACAAGACTTCCTCTTCAAAAGTAGTGGCATTTGGACTTGCACACTTTTAGTAATATTCTTTTTGGTATGGGGATTTACCTTTTCTTTTTATCTGCGCTCTTTTTTCTTTTTGTTCCTTTTCTCTCATTTTTTATCAAAACAATATAAAACTAAAAATATTTTCATAGTGCTAAAATTATTTGCAATACCTATCTATCATAGTCTAACTTGCATATGATATATACACTAGGTGAATTCTCTTTTCCAATACAACCAATCAAGTAAGTGACTACATGATTGATTTTCATTTAGCCTTCTAGGTATGCTGAAAAAATAATATGGCCACTCCCTTCTCAATTTCCTTTGAACAACAGTGCTCAATATCTTCTTTAAGCTCTACAAGAAACTGTTCCCAGCATAATACATTCCTCCTTTAGATGTTTCTAAGAAACTAGCAAAGGGATCTTGGAATAATACCTGGCCCTAAGGATTTAAACAATAAGCTTCATCTAGCGCTACTCCTTGTTCTACTTTGTTGTGCTGGGGATATTTTTGAGAAGGAAAATCCACCTTTACTTCATGATCATCATATTTGGCAGTTTTATCATGTATGATTGTGCTATCTTCAAACAAACCTGATATGCTTTAACCATTATTTTAAGGAGCAGGAGAACTTTTTGGAAATAAGTCTTCTTGAGAAGGTAGTACAACCCCAATATCAAGTTATTCTCTTGTTTCTTTATGAAGCAAGGCTGTAATACACAAATCAACAGTAGAATAGATAGAAACAATCTCTTTATATAAAAGTTTAGAGGTTGGCTACATGTTTAGAATCTAATTGATTTCTTCTTCAGATAAAGGACGAGGCAGTCCTTGTTTTCTTTTTATTGGACAAAAATCATTTTCTCTTTCTCGTGAAGACTAATAATGAGGTTGAATGTCTTTTTTGTTGTTAATAACAATACCCAAAGACTAATGATTTCTTTTTGTATTAAGGTTGTCTTTAATGAACTGAAATGAATCACAACAAAGACGTAAATATCCTTCCCTTTCTTCCAAAATTTTTGAACTTTCTTCTTCACTCTCATTGTTAATCTGTGTTTGCTGATCACTATATCTGAGCTGCTGAAAATGACTCTCTTTGTCCCATAAACTAATAACTAATTTTTCTATAGTGTTAGCAAGATTCTGGAGAACATAATCATCATCATATTGATCATACTTGGGTAGCTTATTCACAGAAGGAATGTTATTCAATATGCACACTAGATCAACAGATTGCTCCACCGTATGTTGATCTATAAGTCTATTTTCTGATCTATGGTAGTTGGGATTAGAAGGAGGGTTTTTATGGCCAGTAGCTTCTTCTTTTCTTGGGATTGAAACAAAATGGTTTTCTTTCTTTTGTGAATGATCATGACGCTAAATGTCTTCTTGAGCCTTACACAAAAGGGTATATGAATTGTCATTTGTTTCAGCTTCTATGATCATCTTTGCTGCTTGATATTCCAAAGGATTCCAGGGCTCATCCTATGACTCTAAGAAATATTCTTTGTCATGTATGATTTTATCATCTGATAAGTGAGAGAGTTCCTTTCTCCTGTGATTATCAATTAGAATGTGCTCTAGTTTCCTTTTTGTAGTTTGAAATGAATTGAAGAATAAGGGTAGAGATTCAAAATGTGTTAACTCTTCCTCTATTTCAGGTTTCATGTTTTCAATATGGTTCAGGGGGGGAACTTCTAGATCTAAAAAAGGGTTTATATCATCTATTTCTTCCCTGAATGATCCTTTCAGGCTTTGTTCCTTGTTTTTAGTTGCAACCTGTTTGTAATGCTCTCTTAACAGTGAAGCACAACATGTAGGAAGGCATCTAGTAGTTACTTGATTTTTCATTTTGTTAATAAATCAAAAAAAGGGATCACTGCATCTTTATAACCCATCTGAAGTCTTTTACCAGTGGATTCTATAGGTTTATGAGAGTTGTAGAGTCGCCACATGGATCATTTTTACCTGATTGAGGCTGATTGTTGTCACCCATCAGAAATCAGATACCACTCTTGGCTAACACTTGATTCATCTAAGTTAAAATGAGGTTTTCTGAGTTTTTGAGGTTGTTTATTACTCAGTATTACCCTGTACGATTTCCACTATGTTGGGTCCCTGTGATTTGCAATATTGGCAAGGAAAAACACTGCAGGGGCCACATCAGAACCACTTTGGAATCCTAGGACCTAGCCTTCCTAGATTCAAAGAGGAATCTCTCTATGTATGTGTTTTCAAATGATATATCTTTATACTCTTGTTTTATGATATTAGGCTAGTTATGAAGTTCCAAGGACTTGTTTGTTTTGGTTGATTAATTGAGAGTTTGATAGATCTGTGGTGTGATTAATTGAAGGAATGTTTCAGCTGAATAGGTAGACCATGAGAAAACATTAATCCATTGGGCTATGGATTCATAGAAGGATTTAATTACTCATCAACTCTGTAAGGCTTTTCATAGGGAAAGCTAACTATATCAAGTGGATCTCTTAGATTAGATTGTAATATGAAATAAAAATAAGTTGTGAAGGCAATAGAACTATAGTCAGTTAAGAATCTCCCAGATCTTCTTTAACAAGAAAAGCCTTTTAGGTAACTGTTTGAGGAAAACCAAAGGACAGGGCATACCATAGAATTCTTTGGCCAGATTTTAAGAAGAAAACCTTTAAGACAATAATCCAGCAATCCTAGAATTACTTTCAGACAGAGAAAACATTTAAGATAATAGTGATAGCAGCTAAAAGAGCAAGCTAAACCTATCTTCCTTAACTCAACACTCAAAAGACCTTGAAATCAACATTTTGAGGCAGAATAGAGGACAGAGCATACCATAGACTTCCCTGGTTTTGACTATACTAAGTATACTTCAAAGAAAATCCTCAAAAACAATATTTCAAGCTAGTACACCAAAGGACATGGCTTACCACAGACTTATTTGGCTTGACTCTATTAAATCATTTCTAAGACAACAAGCTAGATGGAACTAGAGAGAAATTAAGAATTCTCCAATCAGACCTTGCAGAAGAAAACATTAAGGTAAAGATGGAAGAAAGAAATAGGGTGCCAAGACAGCAGATCCTACTCTAAAATTTCTGTTCTTTTAGCATAAAAATATGGACAGAATGGAAAATAGAGGAAAAACAATGACAAAGAAAGAAAAATTCACCGTTAACATAGCTCAAGAATCCTATGAATGCACTTGTATTACTGATGATCAAAATAGTTACATTACTCCATGTACAATAGCTCTCTACAACTCATAGCTTTCTCAAATCCAGCCTAGAAATCCTCAACTAGCCCAGCAACATAAATCAGTCAAATAACCACCAAGTAATCAACACTAAAAATGAAACTCATATGCAATATTTATTTGAAAAATGAGGTGGTGCTAAGCTAGGGTTTGGATGTCATTTATTACATAGTTAATGAATTTTGACCTTTGAGACCATGCAAGGCCCAAGGAAAAAATATCTGAAGGTGTTTCTCTGAAATAATAACTCCTAACTTAACTTCTAAGTTAATTTTTGTGAAATGTTTGACTTTAAGGCTTTTTTTTTAATTACTTTGCAACAAATGCTGGTAGATGAAAAGTATCTCCCACTGTTTGTAATAACTGTTTGATGTCTTATTGAAAGAAAACATGTTGTAGGTGGAAAAATATCCTTTGCAGAAGTAAATGTTGTAGGTTTAGTCATTCAAATTTGTTCCTGTGCTAATCTACCTCCTTTTTACCTTTAAATCCTACATTTGGCCTTTAAAATTTGGTTTTATCCTTTCACTGTATGTTTCACTGCCTTTTAATCTTTGAATTTATAATAAAAACCTTTAACCTTTAATCCTTTTTTCTTTTATCCTTTTCCTCTGTTTGTATTTTCTTTCTTTGATCTCTGCTTTGTTGGCTAATCCTCATGATTTTTCTCTGATACATGATTAGCCCTTTAATATTTATTGTTTTATCACAGTCTTTTGACTATTGTTCTTCTCACTGTGCCTTTTTTCTATATGTGTTTTTTGCGCAAAGATGCATTTCTTCTATGGTTGGAGGGTTTAATAACACCCTTGTTCATGATTCATGGGGTTTAAACTTTGATTTTTACACCTCTATTCCTTTAAAATTAAAAATGAACCTCTGAATCATCATCTAGACATTTATTTGGGCATTTTAGGACCATTGAAATGCATTTATGCATTTCCACCATTAAACCTGCACATGAAACAAACTGTGAGCTTTTAAAACCTGTGTTTGGAGGGATTTTTGTGTTTATAGGGGGTTTTTTAGGCTTTTGAACATCATGGAGGCATTAATGGAGTTTCGAGTTTTTAGAGCCATAGGGTTCTGGATCATTTGAATTGGAGGGCAGTATTTTATTTTGGCACGAATATGGAGAAGCAGTTTTTAGGAGCATGGAAGGCGGTTTTTACATGATCGGGCAAGTGGTAATCGTTTCGGTAGCGGGCATGAAATACCATACAATGCTCAACGTGGGGAAAGGGAAAACCACCCATTTCAAAAATCTTAAAAGCGTTAACTCTTACGCAAATAGATTCGTGATATGTGTCGTGGGCCATCAGATCTCGGTAAGGGAGATCGACGGTAGTCGTGCGAACGGGGGTGACGAACAAGTCGAAGGGGCGGGTCTGGGAGACAGGTGGAAAATTATTATTGGAGCGCGAGTTTTGGTGGAAATCAAGGCCCAAAGGTTCAATAAACCAACGAATTCACCTTTTAAAATGTAAAAGAAAGGTTTATGGAGGGTTTTTAATAAGGTGCGGGGGGAAGGGGGGGCTAAAAAACGTTAAAGCGGGGCCTATACAATAGGCGGGATTAGGGTTATATGGGCGTGGGGCTAAAAATAAAAGGGGCTCATGTTAATAAAAAGAGTTAGATTTATATATTAAAAACAGAGTTTAATATAAAGCAAAAAGGGATCGGAAAAGGTTAAATTTACTTTTAGAAAAAATGTAAAAAGGCATTTTTACATTGTTTCGGTGTAAAAGGGAGAAAAATGAGGAAGGTAAGGGTTTTGAAGGGTTTTGAGAGGGGAAAATAGGTTTTTAGTGGAGGAAATGAGTGAATGAGGCTTTAGGTAGGGAGAGAGGGTGAAAATGAAAGAAACAAGCCCAAAATGAGTCCTTTAAGTGTAGGAAGGTTTTTAGAGAAGGAAAAAGTGAAATTTAGTGAAAAAGCCTTATTGAGGATAATGAAGGCAGTGAGATTTCTGAAGATAGTTGAAAGGAAAAGAATATTATCTTTAGCTGCTTGTAACAAATCCATAGTCACATAGTGAATCTATGGAGTACAGGAGGATAACATAAATTATTGGAAATTTCCAAGATTCCAAAGTATTTAGAAGGAGAAGTTACAAGAAAACAATTATCCTCTCCTCTACAGATAAATGGAAGTTCTCAGTGCGGAGAAGAGGGTGTTGGGTGTAGGAATTGGAATTCAACAAAATCCTTCAACACTTAATTGTCAACCTGGGGGCTTTGTAAGATTAGAGGCATAGCACACGTAATTCTAAGAATGATATGAACCTTTCCTAGTTCTACTCCTACTTCAGAATCAAAAGAAATGATCACACGTCAATTAATACCAAAGAAATTATGGTGCTAAAATATAAAAAGGAGGTACTTTGCAGAAATTTAAATAAAAGGAACTCTCAATTAATTATGAATAATCCTGATCAATGAAGTAAAAAATTAAGGTGATTTTCAGTGTAGTTATGAAACAGAGTGATGATTAGGCTATTCAATATATCTGTCTTCTTCAAATATATTCCTTCCTACACTAAACTGTTGTTCTTGCACTACAATAATGCTCCTATACTAGAACGTTGTTCCTACACTGGAATGAAGTTTATGCACTGGAAGTGTGTTTTGTACCTCCACTAAAGATTTTGACCTTCATACAGGAGCTCTGGGCCTGTGTACCAGATCACTCTATTCCTGTACCAGGATATCAGTTCCTATACCAAAACAAAGGTTCCTATACCATAAAACCAGTGTTCTATTCTTGTACGAGGATATCAGTTCCTACACCAAAACATAGGTTCCTATACCATAAAACCAATGTTCTTGTACTTAGTTTCCAAAAAACTTGTAGAAGATAAAAAGAGTGTTAACTAAAGAAATAGATTATAAAGCGAACATAACTCAAAAGTAAACTTTCATAAGAAAACATATTCTTCAACCAATCTCATATTCAAAAATAAGAAATGTTTTTAAAAGTCAAAGTAAATCTTCATAAAGCAAGAAAATTCTTTCATGCAAATAAGGAAATTATTTGATCCATGTATCAACACGCTTCTTCCTGAGATGAATGTTCATCATATGAATTAGATATGCACTTTAAAATATTTTAACTCAAAATTTCATTTAAGTATTTTAACATTAAATTCAATTCCGTCCCCATGAATAATAATTGCAAGCACAAATATTCATATTGTGGTAGTGTTCATTCCAGATTTATCAATGAAAATTGATTCTTAACTGAACTTGAAATATTAAGAATGATTCTGCTTAGAAATAAACTATATTTGCAGAAAATAAACAAAGATCATGCAGAAGGAAAGAAATAAAAATAAATTTCAGAAATAAACCAAGGAACTTTGACTTGTAGAAACTATAATGTATTGGTGCAAGTAACTTAACTGCACTCCTTTCATAGAAATGTAACAATCATCAAAGTGAAAATATATAAGTTAATAATGATACACAATAAAGCCCACACACCTTGGATCTGAGACACTTAATTTGAAAAAGGATTAAGGCATGTTACTTATGAAAGAATTAGATATTATCTGCTTCACAATTTGCATAAAAAAACTAAGTTAAACACACCTGATGATAAAGGGAAAATGAGTTGGGTTGGCTTGGCTCTAGCCCACTAGCTCGTTTCCCTAATACGAGATCTAGAACCTCAGTCACTCAATGACACATCATAGGGAAATTGAAACATGAAATTTCATAACTGGCACAATCCTTTGTATTAAATTTTAAAAGAGAAAATGTACATCATGGATCTTTGGTCTAGCCCAGAGAAATGAAATACCAAAGTGATTAAAATTCACAAAAAAAATTCTAGAACATCGCTAGCTATTCTCTATCAGAAAAATTCATTCAATACATAATCCTGGTCTATGGTCATAATGGAAAATACAATAGTAGTTCAACTTAAGCCTTTTGGATGTTATCAAAATTCTAAACTAAGATACACGACTGAAGTCTTGGACTTCATATCCGCCAATTCCTCTACTCTCTGAGCCCAAAAAATGATGAACTGATCCTCTTGGCGAGCTATCTACATGGTCATTGAGTTGTCTTGACCACATATGGTAACTCTAACTTATCTTTGACAGCTGCCTCGGAAGTGCAGGAACCACTAGTCGGTAAAAGAATCATTCCTACACCAATCCATCTCCCACATGGATTAATACATTGTCTCATAGAATTATCTTAGGAAATAAAAAGTATTAGTTCCAAAGGAAATTTAAGATATAAAATATATTAAATTAATAATTAAGTCTATGTATAACCTTTTATATGAAAAACATAAAAAGAGTGCAGGAATAAATGGGTTCAAAAGTTAAAGCAAAGGCTTAGTTAGTGTGTTCAGAGTAGGATGGGGGTTAAAAAATAGAACAATTCTTCCAACAAACATCCTCCCATCCCTATATTTTTGTGTGTTGTCACACAACCTTACCTTCTGCAAAAAAACAAACATGGAGACCACTCTTCAATCCTATATCTATATATTGATCCCTACCTTCAACGTCTTCAGATTTATGCCTTGAGCATTGTAAAGTTGTTTGATCACTTTCCTAAGGTTCTCTTAGCATTTCAATGCTCGAAATTTCCATACTCTCACTTGCCACTTATGTTCTTGCACTTTCCCTATCAATTCAATATTCCTCAGCTGCAAAATTGTCCCTTGTTACTTCATGGCTTGGTTCAGTACTTCCAGTCCATAAATGTGTTTCTTAAGTTCCTCAACCTGGTTGTTGAGATGAAGAGTAGGATTTTCGTTGTTAAATTCATCCTATGTCGGAGTATTCCCAGTGGTTGACTCAAAATAAGGGTTAGTATCATCAAGGTCAATATCACCCTGGCCATCAATATATTTCATTTCCTCATCACAAAGGGTTTAAGAACCCTGAATTCTGTCATCCTTTTGACCAACCATCAAGTCCTTTTCTTCACTTGTATCATATGTCTCCATGGTTTTTCTTTTCTTAAATTTCCCAAGTAAGACTGACAGAGGGGTGACACCTTCTTCCTCTATGTAATATCACTAACCACTATGTGAACCACAACATCTGCAAGGAAAAAAATATTGTTTGCAATCAGTGAACTAGGGTGTGAATCATCTAATTTTATCATAGAGGTTGACTAAATGTGGCCTTCGTTTAAGGAGGAAACCCCCCTTTTGACCGAGCTTTGAGTTCTTCTTTTTGAAAGGTCTGGGGTTTCGATGATGGGTCCTTGCACTTCTACCTGCACCGGATTTTCAAACAAGGTTACTTTCCCTTTAGTTTTACTAGATTGTGAGGTTAGGATTTCACACTTCTCTTTTCTGCTTGTACCCCTCTTTCTTGACATCTCCACTGCACTCTTTTCCTAAAATTATTTTAAGATCCCTTGCCAGGTCATGTCCCGTTCTTCCAACTCCTTTCTAACCAAAATAAATATTAACCCTTAATGATATAATTTAAATACAACTTGGCTTTCCTTACTCTTCTGAACACCCTTGGACATTTTTTACAAACTCCTTAATAGGAATTAAGGAAATTTAATGAGCTTCCCTGATTCAAAGTGTAATAATTCTCGGATATGGTATAAGACGGTCATGAAATACCGACCTTCACAAGTGAGAAAATTTTGCAGTATATATAGAAAATGCTTCCACTCTTCTATCATGGCGTTGTGCTGAAACCCCTTTTTCCAATCCATATTTTGCTTCCTATCAACCTTGAACTTGTGCCAAGGCTTCTTCTCGAGCTTCCCTTTCTTGAACCACTGCTCACCTTTGCCCGTTAGACTCGTAGCCTGTGAAATGGAATACTTTGTTACTGCAAACTCCATGACCCCACCTTAGCTTTTCTTCCATCGAAGGTCTAGGAAAATTCTAATGTTACAATTGAATCAAACCCATCAAATGTAATAATGAATAGGAGAAATCGTGATTCCTGCAATAGACGCAGAATATTCCTGTACTCGGCCATCCGTTCTACTTATTTGACAGATGATGGTTTGATCTAAACAGGTGCCATTACTCATTTGAATTCACTTGATTTTCTTTCCAAAAATCATAAGGATCATACAACATGGAATTTAGGAGTTTTTTCCAAAATATTTTTTGTAATTTTCTGAGCTAACTGATTGTTGCTATATCAGCCACCCTCCAACGGTCACACTCCATCATAAAAAATCGTAGCCTTGGAAAGAATGCGATACAACCTATCTGGCGTACATGCGACAATGATAATTGGTAGAGGGTGGTGGTCATGGTGGTAATTCATTACAAAATCAGTGCGAGGTATGATGTATGATCGTATCATCAATAATTGGTGACAATAATTTTAAAGGTAAGCGTTGGATTATGGAAAAATTTTACACACATTCCCCAATCAAGTCATGATTTCACATAAGGTACACATAATACGTATGTAAAGATAATATTTCATAACTAAATGCCCTTGTACTTAAAAAATGCTTTCCTACTTTAGTAATGATGAAAACAAGGTCTAATCACAGTAGAGAAAGAAAATCATTAGATGTTGTAATTTGAAGTGGTGCAATCATCTATGCCTAAACAAAATTTTATATCAAAGAAGAGTAAGATTTATTTATTTAAATTACGCATTCCAGCACCAGACATTCCAACACCACAATATACATTTTTTCACTGAAGAGCATCACTATTCCTGCACCAAAACACGTGTTTTTGCACTCAAGAGTGCTCAACAGTGTGTATTCCTATACTAGATATTCCTGCAATGAACACACCTTCTTGCACTAGTGACATTGTGGCATATCTAAAGATAGAAAAAAATGTTTCTAATAAAATGGAATGTATAGGCTAGTTCTTGAAAGATTTGTTGAATTTCCAAAGGAGGTTTTATTTGCCAATCCTTGGAATTAATATATGCCTTCTGGTATTTTTCAAGAGCTCACATCAGATCCTGCAATATGGTCCATGAGGGATAAAAGAAGTAGGAAAAGGGTAAATTTTTGGAATGGGAAGGAGATTAAAGCATAGAATTCAAGAGTGATACTACCAAGAGGGATATATCGAAAAAGGGAGTTGGGAAAAAAAATTCAGGGGAAAGAGGGAAAAATGAAATCATATAGGGACAATTTCCATTTGAGGAAAGGGGTGGTAAATAAAAGGATAAAAATCAGAATAATAGAGGGAAATTTCCAAAAATTGGAATAGAATAAGGGCATAATTTCACCTCAAAAATCTGTCTAAATAGTGCTGAGTCAAAAATAAATAAGCGGGAATTGAGTGTTGCTATTATAAAAAAAAATTGTGTCAGTTGTCCCAAACTTGGATAAGGGCATGGTTTCTACATTTAAAACCTACTTCTTCATGGTGACAATTAGCACATTTAAAGATCAAGTAACATTCCCATTTTATTACAAATTTGATCCTCCTGCCAGCATGCTGGTTTTCAGGCTGATCCTTCCGTGATTGTGTCAGTAAGCTGATTTTCATAATCACAGGAAAAATGTTTTTCTTTTTTTTTGTCATCATGTTTTTTTATTTTTATATCTCTCTCGTTTTTTTTGGAAAATAAAGAAACAAATTTGTAGGTTGGCACAACCACCTACCATCTTTACTTCTGCTTGATGTTGTACTTGCTGCATGAAATCTTCCTTTGTGAGGGGCTAAAAATACACTTTAAGTCTATGCCCATTCAAAAGGAATACCGAATCTTGCTCATCAATATTTTTGATTTCTACCGCTCCATTCTAAAAAAATTTAACCACTTCATAAGGTTCCATTGAGCGTGTGTGGAATTTACCTTTAAAATGTTTAAATCTAGAATCATAAAGGAGTACCCATTGACCTAGTTGGAATTTCTTCTTCTTGATAGAATTTTCATGCCACTTCTTGCGCTATTGTTGAACTAACACATTCTATTGAAAATCATCCCTTATAAACACATATAACTCATTTAACTATAGTAGGCACTGATGATATGATTCCGCGAGGTCTAACCCCAATTGAACTGCAGTTCTAAAGGTTTTGATCTGGAACTCTATCGGCAAAAGGACTTGTTACCCATACACCAGCTCATATGATCTGTGTCCCGTGTTGTTGCTCCAAGTGGTTTGATATGCCCATAAGACTTCTGGAAATCTGCTGGCCCAATCCTTCCTATGCATATTCACTATTTTGGTGAGGATGGACTCGATCACCTTGTTTGTTGATTCCACCTGGCCATTTTCTTGCGGGTGATATGGTGTAGAATTCTTGTGCCAAATTTTGTATTGATCCATTAGACCTTGTACCAAATTAGAGATAAAATACAGTCCATAGTCAGAAAATCTCTCCAGGCACACCAAATCTAGTAAATATCTTAGTAAATAACAAATCAAGAACAACTTTTTCTATAGAAAAAGAAACAACTTTAACTTCTACCCATTTTGTAACAAAATCTATGCAAAAGAATATATAATTTTTATTTAAATATGTCAAAATTATAGGTCCCATAATTTCAATAGCCCATTTTTCAAAGAGGTCGATCATATCCTGAGGACATAAAGGCATTCCATTGTCTTGACTCGGATGGCCCATTTGATAACAAATATTGTTATGAAATCATCTCACAAAATATAAGAAAAGAGAGATAAACGAGTTGAAAATCATCCACTTTGAGGGGGAAACCTCCTTTATATTACATAAATGAAAAATTCTTGGATGATACAAATGAAAAAACCTCCTATATATATACATATATATAGGAGCCCATGGGGTCACAATATAATCCTAGCCATCCTAACAATATTAATGTAAGGGCATAACAATAACAATATTTTCTTTTTATAGGGCACAATAATAACAATATAGGGACTACAGGGGTACAAAAATAATAATAAGGGGACTACACTAACAACAATAAAGAACTACACTAGTAATAAATGGACATAACCTACCCCTCTCCTTCAAATAAGTGTTGTCCTCAACACTTGAGTAGTTATGGATGCTTCTATATAAAATTTTTATCTTCCCATGTGCAATATTCAATGGGTAAGTGTTGGGAATCACGATTGTTGTTAGACCAAAACTCGCAGGTGTTAGTCAATGATCACATCACAAAAGATAAGGATCCATGAGAGGCAGTTAGTCCATGTCATGAAACACACAAGGAGTGTGGGTTTATCCAATGTCAAACAATCTCCCCCCCAATGTGAGCTGGTGTGTTTCAAACTCATGACCTACTCTCTAATACCAGTTGATGAACCCTTGACTAAACTGTGGGGGGGGTGAATCATTTTAGTCCATTCATGGACATTAATATTATTTTCATTAAAATAATTAATATAACCATTACATGGGCAGCTTAATAATTAATAATAAACAAATTGAATATGTGAATAGCAAGTAATAAACAGCCTAACTCATCACATCAACACATAATAATAATGCACATGGACAAAAGATATAAGTGGAAACCCATAAGGGAGAAAACCAAGATTATTATTGTTGTGATGCAAAGGAAAGCTCCTACTCCCTATTACATCTGATTTTCTATAGGATCCAACCTTTAGGAGGTTGCTACCTCAAATTTATGCAATCTACAATTTTCAAGGAAGATCCAACTCCTATATGTTTTCTACAGGCTACAACCCACAGGAGGCTCCTACCTCAACCAGTTCCAACTAAATATTTATCAAGCTACAACTTGAAAGGAGACCACAATCCCCTCACACAACATGAAAACAACATGCTGATTTACCTGGTTATCAACTCTATATTCCTCCATATTTACTTCTTTATCTTCTTCCTTCATCTCATCATCTCCACATGTGCATATTATATCAATCATCTCTCTCACATTATCTAGCTCTTTAACCTCTTGAATGCACACCAAAATGAAATCTTTTTTAGAGATAATTTGAAGGGTGTTTGTATTCTATGTTGGAATATGAAGTGAACATAATTGACTCTTTGCCTTCCACACATTCATTTCCAATCTCTTCATATCATGAATATTAGAATAAGAAATAGATAATTTATCCAATATCAATTTCAGCCATATGTAACGTATCACAACAATTCAGCTTAATACATCTTTGTATTTTCCTTGGAGTCTTGCCTTTGCCTTATAGAATTTCCTTTGCTTCACAACAATTAAGCTCAATTAATAATTTAAAATTATTGCAATTTCTTCAATGTAGCCATTTTTTCTTCTTTGCCTTGTTGTACGTTTATATCTTTGTTGATCCCTATGTTTTTTTAGCACTTCTTATAACTATGTTTCCAATGTTATGTTTCAAACTGTGTAGCATAAATGCTGCTTTAGAAATACAATATCATGCCTTTAGACAACAAATTTAGTACTTGGTTCCATTGATTATGTCACAAATATGTATGGATACCACAATCGACACCAAGTATTATATTTTACAAAGGAATACTACCAGTAAATTTAAGCAAAGTTGACCACAGGTACTGAGTACCTTATTTTCCATTCTCTGATAACATGAATATCTGCATAACCCCGGAACTGTTATGGCATTTGAATTTAGTTCTAGAATATACCACGTTCGTTCATGAGTCACACATCAGTTGAAGGATTCTGAATTGTAATCAGCCGATGTGCGATTGAGTTCGGGTCCCATCGGCTTTCGTTGCGCCATAACAATTTCTCCATTTGATTTTCCCATCGAACTTACTCATATCTTAACGTTGTCACTGGTTCTGATCTTGCAACTTACGATTTTGCGATTTGTGGGTTTGGGACCCACATCATCTACACCACGTCATCTGTGCCACATCATCTATCGCCATGTTATATGAACCACGTCATCTATCGTCAAATCATATACGACACATCATCTATTTCCACGTCATCTGTGCCATGTCTTCTATTGGCATGTCATCTGTGCCCACGTCATATATCACCACGTCATTTGCGCCACTTCATCTCTCGCATTTCCCTATCGAATTTTCCCATAGCTCATGCTCATATCGCAAATTTGTTACCGATTTTCGATTTTGCGATTCTGCGATTCTGTGATTTTTCGATTTTGTGCTTATGCAATTCAACTATTTGCAATTTTATGATTCTGCGATTCTACTATTTTAGGATTTTCTTTCTTGCAGCGATTTGCAATTTGCAATTTTCTCAAAAGTATGCACAAAGTGAAGGGAAATTCATCATCTATTCATTGGAAATATTCCACTGCTCCCATTTCACCACTAACATTGCTCCAAAGCTAATAATAATGCTGATGTTTCTCCTTTGCCATAAATTATAATGATGATGCTGCTCCTTTTCCATAAATGATAATGCTGGTGCTTCTTCTTATTTTTTGATTCTAATGTACTCCTTTGCGATCAATGAAAATATTTACAACAGTCTCCCATTTTTGCATTGATGGCAACACATCCTCCCCATTTCATTATGAGAATTTTATTCCTTCCTCTGATTGCATTACCTCCCCCTTTGACATCAATGGAAAGGGGTTAAAAATTTTTCAGTGTAGTTTCCATCATTGCATTACTACTCTCTGAGTTCTGTATAAACATTTTTCATTATGTCCTTCTGTTATTGAATGAATGCCACTGCATATGCCTTGCTAGGGCTACTACAGAATTATTGCTTCTCCATATGGTATATAAGTATTGTTGGGAGAACGCTTTGGAAATCATTGAAATTGCATGTATATACAGAACAAACTGATACCATCCCCAAAACAATTTCTTGCACTTTCATAATGATGAAGATGATAATAAAGACACTGCATAGACAAAACTGTACAAGGATATATATATAAAAAAATGCACAATAGAAATAATATAAGAATAATGAAGATGCTCCATGTGATATATAAAATCTACTCCAAATATACTTCAAACTCTAACACACGTACTTTTCACTACTCAAATTTGATCTCCACTATGAAGGTTAGCTTTGACATTAGGATTGTGGCACTCATGGTGAGATCTAGAGAGTATCTCTTAGTTCAGACTCTGCTCCATCCATTCAAACATACCTTAGACACTTCAAATATTCTATCACAATGAGCTTCAGGAAGAAATATTCAATTTTTTTAATTGAAATCTCAAAAGGTAGACCTCAAAAAATCTTTATGGATGACTTTTAGAAATATGCCTTGAAGATATATCAACATTGACTTGAAGAAGAGTGCAATTATATCCAAGAATAATGTTTCTTCAATAGGAAATACGCTTCTTCAGTGCTCTGCAATGTATCTCATCTTTGGTTATGTGCGATGTATCTCATCTTTGGGGCCAACCCGATATCCATATTCCTCCATAAATATATTTATTACTCTCATTTATCTCTTGGGATTCCAAAAAACTCCACCATATTGCTGCAACAATCCATATCCATTATTTCTTGGTTCAATTTCCTTGCGACATGCATGTTAATTCATCTTCCAATGCTTCCAAACAGGTGACCTTTCAAATTGTTCCACATATATCACTCTCTATATTCCTATGTGTATGCTTCTCTAAGCCAACCATTTCTCTACAAAAATACGTTGTCCATTTTTCCACGATCCAAAATTTGCAATTATTCTTGTGTGCTCTTTGCGCTCATCATCCTATGCACATATCCAATCAAGCATCCATCTTGACTTATAGTTTTCATCATGTTTAGCTCGGAACCACCATTAGACGAAGAGCCACTTGCCCTAGAATGAGGCGGTGTTGTTTCTACGACATATGTACCCTAGATATTATAGAAGGATACAGATAATGTGGAATTATATGAGAAATCAGTCTGTTAATGGTATGATAGAATAATTGAAATCCTGGTATGTGAAACGGTTTATCTCTGTGCTATCAGTGTCCATATAAATATCTGCCATAGTGCCTCTCGATTCTTCTTGCAAGTAGAACCAAAAAGAGGCATCGTCACAATAAGCTTGAGGGCTATTCATACTTAAAAGAATAGGAGTGAGAATTCCCATCATGTATAAGAGAATATTCGTGTTCACAAAAGACCACTGATGCTTCAACACTCAATATAATACATCAATGAATATAAGATAATGGTCCATAATAATTGTTTCGATAATTATATCCGTGTATTCCTAAATAACCAATATATTTCCCTATGAATAATAATATCACTGCCACAACCATTGTGCTATTCCTCCATACATTATCTCAAGGGAACCTCCATCGACTACACCATTATGTACCACTGCACTTTTATTCGTTGATAGCATAACGCTCTGATGCCAATAACGCTGCTCCAATAATAATGCTTAGAATTCTACTAATAGGAAGACTGCTCCAAATACCAATTGATGAATATTTGTAATGATATAATGATAATGAACATTTTTATTATTCATCCTTCTTATTTTATTTTTGTTTCATTATTAACACTTGTAGTGAGATGTACAATGTGATCATCCTCTATGGATATTTCTAGTTCCATGGCTCGAAATACTTTTTTTATGATTTTAACCATTCATCACTTAGTGTGTTGTTGTCCTCTTAGCTTCCATGTTCATGGCTCATGTTTCCTCTACCACCGTGGCTACTTGTCGCCTTCTCTTCTTCTATAAACCTATGGATATTGTATTCTTAAGGTGCCTTTGTTTGTCTACAGTTCTCTCCCAGAGGAATTTTCCTTTCCCATCCTGAATTTTTGGTTTTTTATATCCCAATGAGATCTTCTTTGAAAACTTTTATGTAGACATTTTATGGGTTTCTCTCCCCCTGGGATGTTGCTTCTTGTCTAGCACTGGCTGGATGACTGCATTTCTTCCTAGAGTAGCTCCTCCTGAAAATATGATGGATTAATTATGTCATTGAAGTAACGGGCTCCTCCTTTTTATTCTTCTTCCATACTTTATTGGGATTCCTCATAATGTCTGCATTTCTTTTTTATTCACAGTTTGGTCAGATTTGATTTGGTTCCATCATCTGCCTAGAGTTCTTTAGTGTATATGGAAGTTTGCAGTATTTTGCCTTGTGGCCAAAGCTTTTATACTCATAACATCTTATTTTACCTCGGTACAATTGAGATGATGTGTGGCCTTTTGTGCCCCTTTTTGAATATCATTTACATTCAACAAGTTTATGTCCAAGTTCATTGCATAAATAAGAGTAGCCATGGAAATGATTTGTGTACGTGGTAAGATATTGTCCTTTCCATTTGCTTGATTCAGGGAGTCTTCTCATTTGCTGCATCTTTTGCTGGTTAAAATTGATTTGATTTTTCTTATATTGTACTACAACATGTCTAGGTTTATGGCAAGAAAAACATGTGATATTTTTCACTGGAGAAAAGAAACTCCTTTGAGATCTTCCGAATTTGTTCAATTTATCTCCAGGAACAAATGAGATTTTTGCAAATAATTGTTTCTTCCTCTAATTCTTTGTCTCTTGATGTTGTTCTTGTTTTTATTTATTTCTTTACAAATAATTTTCTTACTAGCTTCTACTTCTGTAGGTCCCTTTTGAGCTGCTTCATTATCCTCTTTAATGTTTTCCTTTTCTGAGTTCTTCATGGAGACAACCTCCTCTTCTAGTTGCTTACACAACCTGCTCTTTTCATCTAGTTATCTTCTAGCTGAAAAAATCTCAGACTCTAGTCTTTCATATTGTGTATCATTCTCTTTTAACTGGTTATTAATCATCCCTCCTAATTTCCTTTCTTCTTCAAGCTATGCCTTCGGGCCAACAATTTCTTCCTTATGCTCATATTCTCTCTCATCACATATTTTCACCAATTTCTTCATATCTTTCTTTTCATTCTTCAATATTACTATTTCATTAAAGACACACTCAATTTTGGCTTGTTATTCAACTATATTTTCTTCATGGATATCATTTCCATTCACACTAAAAAAACCACATTTAGCTGAAACTTTTCCTTTTGAAAGAGGTTTTTATTTTTCTTGTTTATCTTCTTCTTAACAATGCAACCACTAATGTCTCATTCATGCATGAGATGCAATCTATTCTAGATTTATTTTGAAGAAGTTAAATCCATTACTATATAAATATCCTTGTTATGAAGACTATTATACATTATGCGATTTTACTTGGAATTCCACTGTTGTTCTTGCAAAGAGGGAGAGTCTTTGCAGTAACCATCACATACAAGTTTCCATACCTTGACCATTAAACCTGTTTTAACATTATCTATACATTTAGGAAATATTTTTGTACTCAACACAGGTACATTTTGATAGTCCATGACTCAACTAGTTCTCCTTCAAGATGTTAGGATTACACCAAAGGAACCTGCTCTGATGCCACTTGTTGGGAATCACGATTTCTATTAGACCAAAAACCACATGTGTTAGTCAATGATCACATCGCCAGAGATATGGATCCATGAGAGGCGGTTAGTCCATGTCATGAAATACATGGGGAGAGTTGGTTTATCCAATTTCCAATAGTAAGTTCTTCCACTTGATGAGATACCCTAAAATTGACCGATTACAGTAGCTGTCGAGTTCTTGTTTCAATGACTACTTCCGGTTCCAATATGACTTTTCCTTCCTCATCAAGCTATGGAAATATTTTTTGAACTAGAATTGTGTCACCTATAATCTTCTTTAAGCATGAAACATGGAAAATTAGGTGCACTCGAGATGAAGCAGGAATCTCCAATTTGTATGCCATAATACCAATATTTTGCAACACCTTGTAAGGACCATAGTACTTTGGTGATAATTTATTATCCTTCTGAGCCTGTTGAGGGACATTTGTTTGTATGGTTGTAACTATAAAAATACCCAATCTCCTATATCAAAACTTCTCTCCCTGTGATGTTTACTTGCCTATTTTTTCATTTGATTTTGTGTCAAATTTAGATTATCCTTTAAGAGTTGAAGAAATTGTTGTTGATGCTCGATGTGATATTCCATTGCCTGAACCTCAGAATTTTATCTTAAAAATGATGTGATGGATAGTTGATTATATCCATAAAGTGCCATAAATGGGGTCATTTTTTATGTATTATGGAAGGAAGTGTTATGCCACCATTTAGCAAGAGGTAACTGTAATTTCTTTAAATGGATGAGATAATGCACAAAAGTGTGCATAATTTGTAAGTCTATCAACAACCACCATGATGACACTCTTTCCTTCGGACTTAGGTAAACCTTTGATAAAATCAATGAAGCCTCCTCCAAACATTGAATTGGAATGCATAAAGGTTGTAGAATACCTAAGGTCTTAATTGTCTCAACTTTATTTTGTTGGTAAACCAAAAAATCTACCACAAAATTTTTAATATCAAATATAAGGCCATCCAAAAAAAATTATTTCTTCACCCTGTGGTAATTTTTTAAAATTCCTGAGTGTCCTCCTAAGGGAGAGGTGTGCAATTCCAAAAGAATATGTTGTTTTAGTGGGGAATTCTTACAAATATATAAGTGATCTTTGTACCAAAAGGAATTATTTTTCCAGCTAAATGTATCATATGTATTAGGATCTTGCTAAAATTTTTGAATGAGTGTCCAAACTTCTTCGTCATTCTTCCATTCATCCCTTACTTCGGTTATCCAATCTGGTTAGATAATAAAAATGGCACAAATCATTACTTCCACCTCTTCATCCTTTCTTGAGAGTATCTGCAACAACATTTAGCTTCCCTTTTTTGTAGATGGTTTCAAAGTCATAACCCAACATCTTTGTGACCCATTTTTGTTTCTCTTCTGAAGATATTATTTGTTCCAAAAATTATTTAATACTATCATGATAATTTTTTACCTTGAAGTGTCTTCCCATTAGGTAAGGTCACCATTTCTTTAGTGCATGTAGTATTTCCAACATTTCATTCTCATAAATAGCTTTATGCAAATACTTTCCTTTGATTGGATGAATTTAAAAAGCAACGGGTCTTCCTTCTTGCATTAAAACAACACCAATTCCATTTCCTGAGGCATCACATTCCACAATAAAGGTTTTTATTAAGTCTGGCGTAGCTAAGACCGGTGCTAGGCACATCACCTCTTTAAGATGTTCAAAGGCCTTAGTTTCTTCAGGAGTCCGTGAAAATGCATCTTTATTCAATAGTGTTGTTATAGGTGCTGCTATTTTAGTCCCATATTTCTTAACAATACGTGCGATAATACCTTGTTAACCCAAGAAATCCTCACAAATGCTTTATGGTTATGGGGAATTTCCATTCCTTAATGGATTTAATTTTTTTAGGGTCTACCTTAACACCCCTTGAGATACAATATGACCCAAAAATTCCACTTATTGTACTCCAAAAATATATTTGGAGGTTTTTGCATATAATTATTTCTCCTCCAATAGTTTGAGCACCCTATCAACATGTTAAACATGATCCTTCCAAGACCTGTTGTAGATTAGTATATCATAAAAGAATAATAAAAAAAAAATTGTAAGGAAGGGTTTGAAAATGGAATTAATCAACCCTTCAAATTTAGAAGGTGCATTGGTAAGGCCAAAAGGCATGACCAAAAATTCATAATTACCCTCATGAGTTCAAAATGTTGTTTTTAGAATATCTTCAGTCTTCATTCTCATTTGGTGATATCCTGAACGAAGATCTAACTTGTATAATAAATTGATGCATGTAATTCATCCAATAATTCATCAATCACAAGAATGGGAAATTTATCCTTAATAGTGAGCTTATTGAGCTCCCTATAATCTAGCTACATGCACCATGATCCATCCATCTTGTGCACCAATACTATTGGAGCAGAGAAATAAATTTGACTAGGTTGAATTGTTCTAGCCTCTAACATTTCTACAATCATATGCTCAATTTTGATCTTTTGGACATAAGGATATATATAAGGATTGATGTTTGGAGGAACATTCCTTGAATGAAATGAATAGCATGATAATTATAATGAGTAGGTGGAAGTCCTTTGGGAGTTTCAAACTCCTTGGATTAATTGTCCAAGATTTTTTGGAGATTTGGAGAAATAAATGTTTGAACTTCTAGTGAGAATAATTGTGCAATTAAACCTTGTTTTTCTTTATTCATAAGGTTTTTCATGACATTATACCTTATTAAATTTCATGAATTCCCTGGGATACCCCATAATTCAAATTCCTTTTCTTCCGAAAAAAAATTCAACAAAAATTCTTGAAAATTAAAAGCTATTGTCACCAAATATTGTAACCATTGTACTCCTTGTACAACATCAACACCTCCCATTAGAATGGAAAGAATTGGACTATTCAATACATATTCAGCCATGGTTATATTGATATTATGGCATTTTCCAGAGAAATTTATAGTTATTCCATTTGGAACCATCACTTGACACTCTCGGGGTGGGTATAGGAAGAAATTCAATTCCTTGGCTACCTTACAATGAATAAAATTATAGGTACAAATAGAATAAATCAGCACTATTACCTTTTTATTCTTGATATGTCCTTCTATCTCGAGATTTTGAGGAGTGGTAATTCTTGCCAATGCATTACAGGATATGGTCAGACTCATTTCTTCTTTCTCTAAGGTTGGTTCCTGGTGTATATCCTCTTCTTTTGAAGTTTCTTGTTCATATTCTTCCTCCTTTTCACAATTTATGTAAAATAATTTCTTCTCAACACACTTATGACCTTTAGTATATTTTCTATCAAAAATATAGCAAAGCCCTTTTGATATTTTTTATTCCAATTGTTGTGGTGTCACCCTTGTAGGTTGTGGAAGTTTAGGAGTAGAAACACTTGTATCTTTATAGATGTGAGTGGTAGGCTTCCTTGTCCCCATAATTTTACATTCAAATTTTCTTTCCAACCTGAATGCCTTCTTGAATGAATCAGGTTGCCAAAGGCGAACCTCATGTTGGATGTTATCCTTTAAAGTCCTTATGAAGACATCAATCCTGTGTTCCTCTGGAATATCAAATACCCTTATATTCAATTTTTTGAGGTCACCAATGTGCTCCACCACTGAACCCTTTCATTTGAAATTTATAAATTGGCTAAAGAAGGTTTTTCTCTTTATATCCTTGTATTGTGCTATCATTTCCTCCGTAAAAATTGAGCAAGTGTCAATTTGTTTACGGGATCAAAGCCATCGATACCATAAAAATGTATTTTTTTCTAAATATAAAGTTTCAATGGGTACCTCTTGTGTGATTTTCACATTATTGAGATTAGAATTTTTCTCCATCTTTTCAACATTAGGAATCATTTCTTGTATCAACTTTGTCAAACCTTCCTTCAAAACTTCCATGTCTTCTTTTAGATCATTCTTCATGTCTTCCATGTTGTCCTTTGTTTTTTCTTCCGTGTCTTCCATGCCATTTCTTCAAACCATCCATATTAGCTTCCACACCTTTCTTCAAACCACCCATATTAGCTTCCACACCTTTCTTCAAACCATCCATCTTAGCTTCCACACATTTATTCAAAACTTCCATTTCATTTTTTGTTGCTCTTTGCAAAACTGAAAGTTGTTCCACTCTCTTGAAATTTTGATATATCATGTTTCACTTCTTCCTCTTCATGAGACATACTAGATATTTATAAGGGATTAATGGGTGTTGAATTATTTTTAGGGGGGATTTTAGAACCCAATACTGAAATCTATGCTTCACTATGCCCTTGGAATCACTTCAAACTGATTTTTCAAACAAGACTTTATGCAATTTGAAAAAAAAATGAACACATTTTTCTTTCTTTTGAGGAGATCGATATTGAAATTGATGTATCTCTGTAATTTCAGATCCCCGATATTTTATCTTCAATCCTTTAGTAGCCCTGTGAATCTTCTTTCCAATGGCACAAGTCTGACCTGATTTGGATTCTTCAAGACAAAGTTATGCCAAATATCCCACAATGACCTAATTATGGATTGGTTCAGTAGAGAGAACATGTAGGGTGTGCCACATGTCACGATTTCCTCCTTCGTCTCTAAAATTGATACATAAGAAACTATATTTCGCGTAATTTCGGCCACTTTTTACATAATTCCAATCGAATGCTCAGAGAGAGCATTATGAAAATTTTCCCAAGGTCACCTCTTTGAGATGAAATTTAGGAGCGTGCAAAAACCCTAACTTCCACAGATCATATCTCCGAAAATATTGCAAACCAAGATCTGAAAATTTTTACATGAAGTTCCTTAGGAAAACTTCCCAAATGGGGTTTTTTTAGCTTCTGAACAGAGACTAAACAGGAGAGTATATATATATATATATAGTAGAGAGAGAGAGAGAGAGAGATATATAGAGAAAACTGACATATCTAAGAAGCAAAAAGAACACCCTAGAATCCAAAGCTCTAATACCAAATGTTACGAAACCAGCTCACAAAATAGAATAAAAGAGAGATCAACGACATAAAACCATCCACTTCAAGGGGGAAACCTCCTTTACATTGCATAAATTAACAATTCTTGGATGATACAAATGAAAAAACCTCCTTTCTATATATAGGAGTCCATGGTGTCGCAATATAATACTAGCTGACCTAATAATAATAATGCAAGGGCACAAAAATAACAATAGTGGATTTTTATGGGGCACAATAATAAAAATATGGGGGTTACAGGGGTACAAAAATAATAACATGGGGGCTACACTAACAACAATAAGGGACTACACTAGTAATATAGGGACCTAACTGTTAACACATCGCTTGACATAAAAGGGACATCAAGATTTCAAACACTTCTTCCTCTCTCACAAATTTGAAAATAATAAGATCTGGTCTAGTGCAAAAGAAGGCTCCTTGGATCCAAGAATATGAAATGTTTTTCTACATTATATTCCACTTGTCACGAGCGAATAACTGAGGTGGTGTCTTTCCGGTGACTAAATAATTGGCTATGTTAGCAAACCATGGGGATGTTGTTGACACGACGAAAATATGTTCGTCATGGAAATCAACATCAATATGAATTACTTCAACAAAATTATTCAATCTAGAAAGATAATTGGCTACAACATTAGATTTTCCTGGTCTAGTAACAATAGTAACATTAGATTAAATTCAACGGGAGACAATTTTTTATTAGATGAAGTAAATAGCATAGGATTTTTTGCTCTCTTCTTGCCCTAGAGTTGTGCCAATAACAATGTCTGAGGCATTAGAAGAAATGTGGAATGGAAGGGACCAGCTATGTCCTCTCAAAATTGGTGCCTGTACTAATTTTTCCTTTAATGTCTCATAATACTATTGGTAAGCTACAGACCAAGAAAACTCATTGTCCTTAGCCAATAATTGAAAAAGGGGGGTAGGTATCCTAGAAAATTTCTCAATGAATCTTCTATAGTAGCTCGCGTGTCCCAGGAATCCTCTCACTTTCATTTGTGTTTTGGGTGTAGGAAGACAAAAAATAACCTCTATCTTAGCTGGGTCAACCTAGATAACTTTTTCAGAAATGAGGTGGCCAAGAACTACTCCCGCTTTGCACAATAAAATGCACTTTTTTTCACTCAAAGGAAGGTGAGCTTCTTGGCAATGAAAAAACACTTTTTCTAGATCTTTGAGGGCTTCCTAAAATGAATCACCAAATACCAAAAATTCATCCATATAATACACACTCAAGGTCAGCAAAAATAGCCAAAAATGCCCTTTAAAAGGTAGCTAGGGCATTACATAGCCCAAGCGAAAGAACTCGGTATGCAAATGTCCCCCATGGTAATGTAAAGGTGGTCTTATCTTGATCCTTGGGTGCAATCTCTATTTGGTTGTAACCAGTAAATCCATCTAAAAAGGAAAATTATTTTTTACTAGCAAGGGTATCAAGCATTTGATCGATGAAAGGAAGGGGAAAGTAATCCTTGAGAGTGGATTTATTGAATTCTCTGTAACCGATACAAATGTTCCATATCCCAAATTTCTTCTGGACTAACACCAATGGAGAGACCCACTGGCTATCAGATATGGGATAAATGAAGTCAGTATCTAAGCTTTTTTGTAATTCTTCCTTCACAACTTCTCTTAGAGTTGGGATCATACCCCTTCAGACATGTCAGGCTCCTTCCTAAATATAAATAAGATGAGTACAAGTTTTAGGAGGGATGCCTTTCATGTCATCATATCCCCATGCAAAGGCATCAAGATGGTTTTGCAAAAAACTCACAAGATTATCTTGTTGGGATGAATCCAGGTCTAAGCTAATATGTAAATATTTTCCTGGACTAATCTCAACAAGAGTGTTTTCAGGTTCGAGAGTAGAAAGAGGTCCTGCTAGAGACTATAGTAAGGAAGGTTGGGAATCATGACTTTCCTAAAAATCTAGACTAAATATTTGACACGGTGATTCAAATTTTGGCATGGTATCTAGATTATTAAAGAAATCTCATTTCTCACCCTCCTGAGTTGACTCAGTATGATGATGTATCCAAGAAACTGATTGAGTCTCCTAATCACTATTTTAATCTAGCCACAAGGTATCTCAAAGCTCCTGGATAGATCTAGCAGGTGGATATAAGGTGACTTTCTTCCTATAATGTCCATGGGAAATGTACATGTCGCCAAAACGAAATCCAATATAAGCATTGGTCGTAGCAAGCTATGGTCCTCCCAAGATCAAGGGATGCCTCCCACGTGATTCTTAAGCTAAAGCATAATGAAGTCTGCAAGATATTCCCAAGAATCTATCGAAATAACCACATCGTCCAACACTCACTCTGTCTTGATTTTAGATCTATCTTCCAATTCAAGTAGAGTAGGATTAGGATAAATATGGACCAACCCAAGTTGATCCACGGTTTTCTTAGCCATAACATTAATGGCTGCCCCTAGGCCTATAATCCCATTGGAGATAAGGACATCACCTATCTGAACAGAGATGACTGAGTTTCCAGGGTCAATATATTTTTCCATTTGCACACACCCTATCATTAACTCTACTGCTCTTCCAACAAATTGAATGGTTTGAGGTTCTACTCTTTTCCTTCTTGGATTCTTGAGACATATTTCCCTAATTATTTTTGGACATATGGGGATATATTTGTAATCTTGGAGCAAAGGGACCGTTATAAAAATATTCCTAAGCTCAGAGGCCAGACTAGAATCGAGAGCAGGGTCATTCTTCTCCACAACTAGCCTCTCCAGATAGGGAGGCCGGTTTGAATAATATGGAAAAGGCTCAGTAGGTACGAGGATGGGCTGAATGGTTACATCTCTTCCAAAATGGTCAGGAATTTCCTCCTCAATTTTCTCTTCAATAGTGAACATGGGATTATTTTGTTTTCCTGATGTTACTATCTTCCTTGATCTTAGTTGGAGGTAATTGAACCCAACCGGCATGGAATTATAACTAGGTGGAAGAAGAGGTTTAATGGAATGAATCATTTATATTTCTTTATTATTGGGGTTTCATATGGTTTTACCAAAAAGTTGAGGTGGTCGAAAATGTGGAGGAAAACGTAATGGTCACATAGTCTGACTTAGCTGGGGAAAGGATGGTTGCGGCATTGGGCAAGGTGCATATGTAGGAGGATATGATTGTATAGGTGTAGGATAGGAAGGATGTTAATGGTTTGGCCCTCTCCATCCTTGTTGTGAATATTGGGAGGGTTGTCCATACTGAAAATGGTTCCCATGCTGCCATGGTTGAGAGTGATTAGAGTTATGATAGGAATATGGATGTGCATTATAACCATAAAAATGTGGTGGAGGTTCAGGAACCATATTTTCACCTACCTAAGGCCAATTTCTCCATGCTCCCATAACATGCAACGAATCAAGTTCAGTATTCCCTCCAAATACTGCTTTCAATCTAGGTATGGAGGGGCATTTTTTCGATGGCATGGTTCTCTGCACAAATTACAGATTTACTATTTCCCTTAACATCATTAGGAAATTCTCTTAAACGATGTTTTTTCCTACACTTTGGACAAAATATAGACAATGAATCTTGTTCTTCTACAAATTTTTGTTGAAATTTTAAAGAGTATATTTGCTTGTTAACAACTTTCATTATTTCAATTTTCATATTGTCCATTTTATTCTCCAAACCAATAATCATAGCATCTGTAGATCCAGGTTTGTTATTTCTAATATGAATTCCTTTACCAGATCTAGATTGATTCTGTGAGAATTTCTTACACAGGTCGCAAATTTGATCAAAAGGTTTCTAAGCAATATCCCCTGGTCCTAACAAATTTAAACTATTTCTAGCATCACCAGTAAGCTCGTGTAAGAATAAGGTTATAATAATACTTAGATAAAAAAAAAAATTGACCTTTGAAGGATATACAAAAATATTTCCAAATAATCTTCCAATGTATCATCATCACCTTGCTCAATGGTAAAGATTCCATCGTGCATTTCTCTAGTTTTACAATATTCCTGATATTTCAAAAAAAACACTCTCTTCATTTGCTCCTAGGAATATATAGTATTTCCTCCTAATCCCATGAACCAACGTAATGTTGAATCCTTGATTTGCAAGAAATAATTTTAACCTCTGAGAATCTGTGGAGTAATCATAAATTCTACATAATATGTAAAATTAGAATAAAAAATATTCTGGGTCCTCATGCACCTTACCATAGAAATGAGGAAGAGTTTATGGAGGAATATTATTAATTTTCACAACTATATCTCGATCCACGATCGAAAATACGAAGGTGGATTATTCCTTATTTGCCTAATTTTCTCCAGTTCCCTTAGCATGGTCTTCATGCTCTCCCATTTTTGTACCTCCAAATGAATCGCTCTCAACAAGTTGACAATGTCGACTATGGGTTAGAACGCTTTGGAGTCCAACAATCTCCTTCTTCCCCTTTGTTGGTTGTATCAAACCCAAACTACTATTTATAGAGTCCAAGTGGATAGTCTTATGTGATTGGTTTGTGTCTGTTTTGAATTTTTTCCTACAAAATAAGGCCCAGTATGAGAAAAAGTTCCAATTTTATTAGTGTTTCCTTGGCCCCTATTCGGCTTCGGACCCCTACCCTTTTTAGGCATTCATCTCAAAAAAATGAGAAAACACAAAAAAACTCAATCAAATGCTACAATTAAAATAAGAAATCAGCAATTATAAAGTCCTTCAAACAACAAAAGCACACTGTAGGAAAAAATAATAGTATACTTGCCCCTACTGTAGAAGAAAAACGCCTCCCAAACGCCTCGCAGACAACGGCACCAAAATGTTGGGTGCAGGAATTGGAATTCAACAAACTCCTTCAACACTTAATTGTCAATGTGGGGGCTTCGTAAGCTTAGAGGCATAGCAAAGGTAATGCCAAGAATGATATGAACCTTTCCTAGTTCTACTCCTAATTCCTTAATTACAATTTGCATAATCGAAATAAACTATCACATGAAAATTAATACCAAAGAAATTTTGGTGCTGGAATATAAAAAGAAATTACTTTGCAGGAATTTAAATAAAATGAACTCTCAATTGATTGTGAAAAATCTTGATCAATGAAGTAAACATTTAAGGTTATATTCATTGTAGTTATGAGACAGAGTGATGATTAGTCTATTCATGATATTTTCCTTCTGCAAAGATATTCCTTCCTACACTAAACTGTCATTCCTGCACTGCCACAACGTTCCTATATTGGAATGTTTTTCCTACACTGGAATGAATTTTATGCACCGTAAGTGTGTTTTGTACCTGCACTGAAGATTTTAACCTTCATATAGGAGCTCTGAGCCTGTGTACTAGAGCACTCTATTCCTGTACCAAAACAAAGGTTCATGTACTAGAAAACCAATGTTCCTGTACTTAGTTTCCAAATCACTTGCATAATATAAAAAGTGTGTTAACTAAAGAAATAGATTGCAAAGAAAACAGAACTAAAAAGTAAACTTTGATAAGAAAAAATATTATTCAACCAATCTCATATTCATAAATAAGAAATGCTTTTAAAAATTAATGTAAATCTTCATAAAATAGGAAAAATATTTCTTGAAAATAAGGAAAGTATCTGATCCATGTATTAGTAGGCTTCCTCCTGAGATGGTTGTTTATCATATGGATTAGATTTTCACTTTAAATTTTTTTAACTCAAAAGTTAATTTAAGGATTTTAACATTAAATTCAGTCCTTTCCACAGGAATAATAAGTGCAAGAACAAATATTCATATTGCGAAAGTGTTCATTCCAATTTTATCAATGCAAATTTATTCTTAACCAAACTTGAAATATTAAGAATGCTTCTGATCAGAAATAAACACTGTTTGCAGAAAATAAACAAAGATGTTGTAGAAGGAAATAAATAAAAATAACCTTCAAAAATAAACCAAGGAAATTTGACTTGCAGAAACGAGAATGTACTAGTGCAAGTAGCTTAACTGCACTCCTCTCGCAGAAATGTAGCAAGCATAAAAGTGGAAATGTATAAGTTAAGAATCATACACAATCAAGCCCACACACCTCAGATCCAAGACACTTTATTTGAAAAAGGATTAAGGCATGTTACTTATGAAAGAATTAGATATGATCTACTTAACACTTTACATAAAAAACTAAGGTAAACACACCTGATGATAAAGGGAGAACGAGCTAGATTGGTTGGGCCTTAGCCAACTAGCTCGTTTCCCTGCTACGAGATATGGAACCTCATTCACTCAATGAAACATCACAACAAAATTGGAACACGAAATTTCATAATTGGTGCAATCCTATGTACTAAATTTCAAAAGAGAAAATGTACTTCATGGATCTCCAATCCAACCCAGTGAAAGGTGATACCAAAATAATTAAAATTCCCAACAAAATTTTATACAACATCACTAGCTATCTATATTAGAAAAATTCATTAAATACATATTCTTGGTCTACAGACGTAATAGAAAATGTAACAACAATTCAACTTAAGCCTTTCAGCTATTATCATAATGCTAAACTAAGATACATGGATGAAGTCCTGGTCTTCATATCTACCTATTCCTCTATGCTCTGAGCCCAACAAATGATTAACTAATCCCGTTGGCGAGAGATCTACATGGTTGTTGAGTTTTCTCGACCATTTATGGTAACTCTAACTTATCATTGACAACTTCCTCAGAAGTGCAGGAACCGCCAGCCGGTACAGTAATCATTTCTGCACCAATCCATCTTCCATGTGGATTAATAAATTGTCTCATCGAATTACCTTAGGAAATAAAATGTATTAGTTGCAAAGGAAATTGAAGATATAAAATCTATTAAATTAATGAGTAAGTCTATTCATAACATTTAATATGAAAAACATAAAGAGAGTGTAGAAATGACTACAAGTGCAAGAATAAATGGGTTCCAAGGTTAAAACAAAGGCTTACGTAGTGTGTTCAGAGTAGGATAGTTGTTAAAAAATAGAACAATTCTACCAAACAACAGGGGGTTCTAGGAAAAATAAAGGAAAAAGGTCGGACAACAGAATGTTGTTTAGAGATATCCTAAGATGGTTTTAACCAATGGAACTCTATAACCAATGGGGATTGAAGGTTGGATAGGAGTCTTGATGCCTAGCGTCTAGAAAGTGCAAGCTGGACAAGAGTCTTGATGCCTAGATTCTAAATAGATATTGTTGCCTTAGACTCTAGTGAGGAGCATGGGGGGAGTGGAGGACGTCATTGCCTCACTCATGGTTGCGTGGCACAATTAGGTTTACTTATTCTGAGATAATTATTTTAATTGTGCTTCAAAGTAGATGAAAAAATTAACTCTATGTTATTATGAAAATCTGCAATGATTGATAGATACATGTATATGAAAATGGAAAATAGTTATTTCCTTTTATGAATTTTGTAGAATGATACCTATGTAGTAATATTGTTGAACATTGTTTTAAAATTACACGTGATAAGAATATGGCATGTATGGTTATCAGAAATATGTGCATCGGTGAATTTTATTGGAAACTCACCAATTGATAATAGTGTTTCTCTATAGAAATATGGACATATGGAGACCTTCCACTATTCTATATAGTAGATTCATAAAAGGATGGCTGGTGGTATTGACTGTAACCTTGGATAGCGTTATAGAATAGAGTAGATAACTCATCGAGTCATGCAATAATACAAGACATTAATTCTGAATAATTATAGAAGGAAATAAACTAACTATTGAAAACAACTAACAGGAAAATATTGAAACCCGGTGCAGGTTGCTCAAATTTAATCATTTGATTTTAAAATAAGTTAAATGGAATTATTTGGAGGAAAATTTGTGAAGGTTTAGACCCCAGTTCCAATGAATAGTCGGACCCTAGGTCCTTTGTCCTCTGGGATGTGGGAAAACCTATTACATCCATTATGTTTAAATCCAAATAAAGGGACAACACATACCTAATCTGAGAATGACTAACTGAAAAAGAATATGAAAACTATCAAGTACATAATCCTCAGAAATCTATATGAAATTTTACTAGAACCATGTAAAATACATAAAGTTTACCAAAGACAAAGAGAAGCAGGCTCGTAAAATCATTTGTAAGCCAAAGAGTGGCCAAATGCCTTCGATAAGCATGAGAAACCGCAAGGTTCCTGTTAGTGTTAGTATTTTCATCATGCTACTAATGATCAAAATAACTCTTTTTCACATCATTTTAGGGTCCTGTTAGTGTCAGTCTTGTCATACTGCCATCAGTGATCAAAACTTACTCTTTTGAATTTTCATATTAGGAGTCCCACACCATAAATTTTCATCATTCCATTAGGTCATGGATTCATTGATGGTAGTGGTCCTTCATCAGTTTTCCCTCATGTAAAACTTGCTGATTCTCCTCTCTATGGTCTTCAGTCATGGTTCACTTTCACTCCCAATCCATACTATTAGGTCATAGGGTTGGTCTCATTAGGTTCTAGGGTCTCATCATGGTCAAATTAATGAGTCAAGTGTCAATAAATATCAGCAAAGTCATGAGGAGGTCAAATAAAATCAGAAGCACAAATCAAAGAAATATTTTATCGAGCTTGATTCAATTTTCACCTCAAAACTATGTTTTGAGGTGAAAACATGGTACTTTGCTTTATATTATTATTCTTTATGTAATTTTATGTCTTCATATGAAATAAGCTTCACTTCGGAAGCTGCTATCTCCACAAAGCCACCACCCTGTCTTTTAGAGGTATTTTTCACAACATTTTCAGTGTAAAAACATCTTTTAAGTATGTCCATCAGAAAAAGCCTGGAAAGAGCTTTCCAACGGTATATCATACTCTCAAAATTGACTCTTGGATTGGAAAATATGCCTAAGTGAACAACAGTCCTCAAAAGCCCAACCCTACCCCTTTTCCCATTTGTCCCTTAAACATTATTTCATAAAGGTTTAAAGTTTTTTTCTTTATAAACCCCCTTTTCCCCTATCCAATTGCATAATCGCATCGCAAAAGTATTTTGACCCACAAATTATGATGCGATTAAGTCATCTCCATTTAAATCCCACCTCCAATTAACCCTTCCCTGATTGCAAATCGCCGATGCAATTCATCGTAAGTCCCATCCTCTGATCACCGATCGCATCGCATATTTTATATTTAGCACTTAACCCTCGCTCACCCTTCGATTCCCGATTGCAATTGTTTGGGTCCCGCCATAAATCTTCTCCACCCATTCGTAATAAAAAGGGTTTTTCCCTTTGTAAACAGTCATAGTTCGATTATTATTATTTTAAAAGATTTCTTAAGATTATTTTATTGCATCGCAAATTCACAGTGCTCCCAACTCTTATCCCCGCTCCTTTGATTTTTTTCGATGCAATTGACTCCCAACCCGCTCCCCCGATTGAATCTGCACCGTCAATCCGCCCATCTGATCAGATGACTCACAAGTCATCGCACCATTCCCTTAGTTCAATCCCTGCTCCGCTCCCACTCCGACTTGCGATTGCGATTGGCCAAGCCCACCATAAAATCTTCCACCCCGATCCAAAAAAAAAGCATTATTCCCTTTGTTAAATGCGATAAATAAATTTCAAATTTTTTCTAAGTAATTCAATCGCATCGCGTCGTGACGTGTTTTAAACTTTCTCCCCTTCCCCACTGATTTGCGATTGCAATTTACTCCCTGGGTCCCACTTAAGCCCTTCCACCTTGTCAAAAGGAAAAGGGTCTTTTCCTATGTAAAGCGGAAATTTTCATTTTAAATGAATTTATAAAAGGATTTTCTCTCATTCCTCATTTCATCGCCCTTCACTCCATCGCATCACATATTTCATTCCCAGCGCTTAAACCCACTCCAATCCCCGATTGCGATTGTGCTTATCTCACGCGACTCCCCCTTTGCTCCATCGCATCGCATATTTCATTTTTCCACTGTGTTACATCTACTCCCAAATGCCGAATTGCGATTGCGATTTCCCCTTTTTCCCTTTACATTATCGCATTGCAAATTCCCAATCGCATCCCTTCTGCTATGTGATATACCCCCTCCCTTCTCCTGATTGCGATTTGCGATTGCGATTTGCAATCACATACGGGCCCACCTCCCTTTCCCTTCACTCTTTTCCATTCAAAAGAGGACTTTTCTTCATTTAAACAAAAAATATAGTTTTTCATTGTTTCAAAGGCATTTTATCCAACAGTTAGTTTTTCTTCAAAGAGTAAAAACACCAGAGAAATAGTCAAAGGCTAGGAAATTAAATACAGACACAAAACTATTTTGGCCTCTTCAACAGCGATTTAAAAGGGATTGGCTCCACAATTTCTTCTTCTCATTTGCTCGATGTAACAACAAATCTTCAAAGGTGGTCAAAAATGTATTGTTGCTCCTTCTTTTCAGGGGAAAATCGTTGGTCTTTTTCCTATGTTCAGATTTCGGTTCTTGAGCTAGTGAAACAACTCATTCTTCTGTGGACTTTATCCCCTCAAATTTTGGTCTATTTAATGTAATTTTTCATCATTTGTAAGAGGGGAATAAAGGTGGAATTATTTGGAAATCACTGAGGACGCTCTGCACTCCATTTGTAACAGTTTGGTAGGGAATTAATAAAGAAATGTAGCTCTGATTTGTGGGATCGCTGTGGCATGAATTTTAGCATTTCTCCTTTCCTTTGTGTTCATCTGTTAAATGTTATGTTTCCCATTCATTTCATTCACATTTTTGGTTGAATGCTTTCAACATAGATAGGTACAATCCATTGTTTAATGCTCTTCCTTGGGAAATCATTCAATTATCTATGTTTTCTACTATTTGAAAAGGATCCATCTTCTATCCCCTTTTCAGCTCCTCACCAGTCTTACCATTCCATCATTATTTAAACTGAAATGTTAAAATTCCTGCCTACCTTGCCCCATGAAATACCCTGTATCTCTGATTTAATTCCCCAGATTCAAACTATCCCATCTATTCCATACAACCCTGAAAATTGATAAAAAAAACATTTCCCATTATTATACCTAGCCTAAAATCAGTTTACTCTTATATTTCATTGAATATTTTTCACGGAGAGAGCCCTCTCTTGACCTTGCAGGGCTAGCTACAAGGCTGAGCGTGGTTTGAGGTTACCCTAATTTTCCTTCCTTCAGCCTAAGGTTCAAATTAGGTGCTAACATTTCTGGCGACCATACTGGGGAACGATATTTAAAACATAAGATTGATCATCCCAGTAGTATTTTCTTTATAAACTCCTGCACTTTGGATGATGATGTTCAGAGTTTGCTAGGCTGAAATAAAACATTGTAAAGTAGAAATTTGATCACACTGGCTTCAAGAAGATACACAAGGGCCAACCCTGATCCAAATCCTCCCCCTGTGTTTGAAAATCCTAATCTCATTCCAATAATAGTCAGAAGACAAGAAGGATCACTAAGTCTTAGACCTATATTTAGATCCCACACTTGGCCCAATGAGTGGTTTTTTGTAGAAGACCTTTATTTTGATGAATATTTTGAGATTTATTTGTTCAGAAGTAAATCTGAGATTGTGCTTGATGACACAGTTTTAGATCCATAATTTCTTGTAGATCTTAAAGTTCAAAGGGAAAACACATCAATTGATGAATATATTTTGAATTCCCCTCAAATATCTATCACTATAACCAATATTCCTAAGCCTTCAGAGTTATCAGAAGCAACTTTTCATCCCCCTAATTCATCAACATTCCCATCAGTCTCAGAAGTTAATTCTCAGCCTTCAACTCCTCCATCAACACCTCCCTTGAATCATAGTATCACAAACACGATTGTCAATCCACCTCGAGTCATGGCTGCCCGGTATGCACCCCTGGTTTTACCTCAGAATCTGAATGATATGTCTACTGATTATCAAAGTAAAATTCCTATCTTTGATGCCACTCAAAGAAGTACAACCCAACAGCATGTTGATAAGATGAATGAATTTTTTGATCTTCATGAGGTAGAGGCAGAGAATGTAACCACAAGACTATTTGTCCAAATTTTTGGAGGTGAAGTTCGAAAGTGGTTCAGAGCCTTACCAGTAGGCTCTATCCACACTTTTCAGGAGTTACATAGACAATCCTTAGACTGGTGGGAGGTAAAAAAAAAACCCACTCCAAATCTTATCTGAATATGAAAATGTTAAAAGGAATGTGGGTGAAACTGTACAGGATTATTGTATAAGATTTAATTCTATGTATAATGCTATTCCAACCAATCTGAAGCCTCCTATGGGATTAGCTTTGCTCAAGTTTCCAGATGGTTTCGATGCTGATATGGCATATCAGCTATGAGAAAGAGATCCTACCACACTTGAAGATATGCAGAAGATAGCTGTGAGCGTTGAAGCAAATTTGCTGGCTAGAAGAGCACGGACAAAAGCTGAAAAGAGGGTGACTGTGAAAGAAGAAGCCTCTCCTTCAGACAGTAACATGGATACTTTGATCGGAACAGTGGAGAAGATGCTTGATCAGCTGAATATCTCAGATAGACCTGAAACACAAATCAGGAATCCAAATTTCAAAGGACATCAGTAGCCACAATTTAGAATTAAACAAAGAGAACAGAGAGCGCAGGACCAAGCAACGCCACAACAGAAAATCAGAACTCCATTGCAGCAAAATTATGTTCAAGGAAAGGAAACATACAATGATGATTATCCTATGATTGAAGCCAATCATTTTTTCACTGCCGATGGTGCACCCATCTTTCTCACAGAAGATGAGGAATATACAGTGAATACAAACATTCAAAAGGACAAAGATTTCATATTTTCCAATGATGTAGTGTTAGACGAAGAGTCTGATGATTACTAAAGAGGATACATGAACGCTTTGTCAGCGCAACAAAAGCAGTATTCATTGAGGAGCAAAGATGTGCCAATCAGTCCCATTCATAAAAGAAAAGAGCTAAAATCTAAAAACGATTCTTCAAACACTCAAATAAAAGGGAAAGAGCCTACGGATCCTTATCCCAGCAAGGCACCTTCAGCGATTAACACTGCAAATGAAAAGAACCAACATAGTGCAGCAAAGGAGCAAGTAGAGAAGAAATATCCTCCCATCAAAGAGGTAGAAAAACTTCCTTCTTTTAATTTTGAGAATGAAATTTCTAAGCTAAAGGTGTCCATGCCCTTGAATGAGTTAGTGAAAAACAACACTTATAAACATTAGGTGTCCAGAATTTTTCAAATAGACTCTGTATCAGATATGGTAAATGTTGAAGATGACTACCCTGAACTCATTTTTGGTCCAGCCATAGAAGATCAGTCTGAAGAAAGTGAAGTTCCTCCCTTCTACCTGAGTCTTAGATTACATGAGTTCATTTTACATAATGCCATTTTCGACTCTGGAGCCTCACACAATTTGATGCCCAAAGCCATTATGGAGAATTTGGGACTTGATATTACCCACAAATACCATGATTTGAATTCCTTTGACTCCTGTAGAGTCCATTGCATTGGTCTTATCAAATACCTGGTAATAACTTTAGATCAAATCCCAGCCAAGAATTTTTTGGTGGATGTAGTTGTTTCCAATGTTCCACCTCGATTTGGAATGCTTCTATCTGGGTCATGGGGTGCAAAACTTAAAGGAACCATGCAACTTGACTTATCTTATGCCACCATTCCCGTGTTTGGTCAGTTGAGAAAACCATATAGAGAGAAGAAAATGAAATACATGATTACTAGCAAAGAGAAGCCAGTTAATCATCCTATTAATGCAGCTCACACAAATTTATAGTCCTTTGTATTATACTCAGATGGTGGTTTGAATGAAAAAAATGTTCAGTTGGTACAAGTAGATGAGATACCTAAAATTTCAGAAAATTTTGGGGAAGTCCTTAAGCAAGAAAAAGATAAAGCAACAAGCATTTCTGAGCTTCCTGCTTGCTAGCAAAAAAAATATAGTGAACAGCAAAAAAAAGCAGAAATCAATCAAGATAATGTGGAGAAAGAAGCAAAATTTCAACATCTAGAAGAAGAAGAAAAAGGCCTTTGGAGCATGGAATTTGATGGAGCTGTTGGTAAGGACGGTGTTGGTATAGGAATATGGATTCAAAGCCCTATTTTCCAGCTTGAAAAGGTTCCTAGTAATGTTAGAGTATGTGCTTACGAGTTGGCTTTTGACTTCTCTAACAATGAAGCAAAGTATGAAGCTTTGATTGCAGGTTTGAAAATTTTGAAGAAGCTAAATGTAAAGAGGATTTCTGTCTATGGAGATTCCGAGTTGATAATCAAATAGGTAAAGGGAGAGTTCCAAGCAAAGCATCCATGATTGAGGGTCTACAAAAATGAAATCCTAGACATCTTGAGGACATTTTCTGAGTACACTTTGACAAAAATACCCCGAATGAAAAATCTTATTGCTGATTCTCTTGCCACTACTGCAAGAAATTTGAAGATTCCCATGAACTCTAGCAACAAGTTTGAAATTTATGTCAAACATCGGCCTGCTATTCCAGATAATTTAAGGTATTGGCAAGTGTTTTTGGATGACAATGAAATGAATTCCTTTTTGCAGAGTGAAGGAAAACTCAAGGATACTCCTGTTATCCCCCTGTAAATATTTTACAGGAAAAGTAGGGGGATAAATTGTTTTTGAGCCTTCAAGGAATGCATCTCGCCTGAATACACATCATCCTTGAAGTCTCCTATGCCTTTGCTTCTGATAAAATCCCCTCTGCTGATTCCCATTACAAAGCCTCTCTGTTTGTGAAAAATGCACAAAGGCCTTCATTTTCCCTTGCCCCTGCAGAGTACCCCATTTTAACCTTTGTTTTCCCCTTGTCAAATTCCCCTCTAATTCCCTAAATCCTCCCAAAAACCCCCTTTAAACCATGCATACCCTCCCTTGTTTGGCTGATTTCCACTCTTTCCCTTTATCGTTACCCTTTCCCACTCTCAAAATGCATTAAAAAGGTTAAAAAAACCCACATTATGACATATATGGGTCTTAGCCCCCTTCAGGCCAGCCCCCTTACCATTCCCCTCTACGTGACCCAGCGCCATGACCAGGTGCCCGGGTGGAAGGTGCTTATCACATATGATATTGGGGGAAACATCAACTGTTGATCTTTGCAAATCGTACGGTCCCTGTTAAATCTGCAAGCACCCGTCGTTCTTCCCGTTCACCTCTCCAATCACATCCGTCATTCATTTAAACCACAGATCAATGGACAGATCTTCATTCCCGCCTGGTGGTCCCCGCGCCGACAGACACTATTCAAAAACAGCCTAGTTTTCATCACACCGCTATTTGGGGTCGGGCGGTATTTTCCCATTACGCAGTGATTCCACTCATCGATCGACGTGTGTCAGGCGCACTATTTCAAAACCACTATCTCATCGCGCGTTATCGTTCGACTGAGGATACGTAGCGATATTGCTATGCGCCGTTAGATCTGGGGCATCCCATCCAACGGTTGTCGCTCCTCGAAGCTGCGCGAAGGTTAGCACAGGGAAACCGTACCCCTGGCCCACTGTCCATCGCCCTCCGACACGTCCTCAGTCATCGATCTCCTCCTAAGATTAGATGGTCCAGATTTGATTTCCCCCGCCAATTGACCCCGTACAGCCATGTCGCCCTTTCCACGGAATTTTGTCGTATTCGCCTGCCCCGTATATATATTCATTTCAAAGGTCAAATGTCCATTTTTACGTCAATTTCTTCCGCAGTCTGCCAACCTCTCGCCATAACCATACTTCCACTGTGCGCTGTGTGTTCTGTCGTAATCCTGCACTGCTCCGCCATTTTACCAGTCTGCATGGCCACCCTCATCATCCCTGCTGCATTCACCCACCCCGTGAATGAATTCTTGACAATTTTTATGTGTTTTGCAGGGTTTCGAGCGGCCATAAACCTCCATAAGTTCACAGTCTTCGTCATGCTGACAAAAACATAGGAAAGGACCATTCTCAGGAGTTAGAATTATGGAGAAAGGGCCTTGGAAAGAGTTTTGACACGAACATCATTAAAGGAACAGGTTGGAACCCTGTAAAAGCTTCTGTAGAGCCATTAAAGCATAGACTGCGTAGTCAGAAGCAAACGAGGAAGTGGCAAAGAGTATCAGTGGGAAAACAGAGCGTTCAAGGCCTGTAATTGCAGATTTTGAACCTTAATCCAATTATTAGAAGGCGAGGTACCATAATCAAAGACCCCGAGGATCAAACAGAAGGTCCAATGCACGGAAAGTAATACTACAGGGTTTTCATATCAGCAGTATGTTCTTCCATAAAAGGATGCAGTGCCCATACTGTCTACATGCTATGCTATGTTCCTGGGAAGGATTTCTGCCCTGACAAAGTCCTATGCTACCAGTGCATTAGTTATACTAAATGGTAGACCCTAGCATCATCGTTCTGCATTTTGTTTAGTACACCAGAGATATGCCTGGAGTAAATGGAAACCTGACGAAGACCACTCCATCATCCAACGAGTACTAGAGATAAATGCCCAGAATTTAAAAGGGGATGGAGCCTTGGCCCTCCTGCTTCTTTAGAGTTTTAATGTTGCATTTAAGTTTACACCTACTCCTGTTTATGCTTTTCTCCTATAAGAATCTTGAAGAACATATTGCAAAAGGTTGTTGTTCGGCTGCTACCGCTGTAGTTAGAAGGTTTCAGTTTGACTGTTAGAACAGTATTGGGAGGGATTAGCAGAGTATTTTTTATGTAGTAGGCTGGGAGGAGAAGTTTGGATTGTAACAGCCATTGAGCTCAGTGTATGTGACTGGTTTTGCATCAATTAATCAAAGCACATTTCACAGGATCCTGGTCTATTGCTATTGGTGATGTTTTTCTAACTCTGTTTATTAAATTTTCATAATGTTCATTTTCTACTGGCTTGCATCAGAAATATGGTATAGGATTTACCCTTGTTAGGTACCCTATGCTTCTGCTCTCCTTGCCTTCTATGTTTTCTGCTAAATGTGTTATCTAAGGGTTGTTTTCAGTTAATTTAACTAGTGTAGTAGTTCCTTATGCTGCTAGCTGATGTATGAATTAAATGAATCTGTCTTTATATGTTCTTGTTGGGTTTTAAGCTGGAAGATTTGGGAACACTGGGGATTAGATGTAGCCCTGTCCACTAGGATCCTTGTGCGACCAGCTGGCCTTTCTAAGATCTCTCTGTTAAACTCGTTCTCTGTTTTTCCTCTTGGAGCATGCTAAAGCCGACGTGGAGTTAGATGACCTCTGGTCCGATCTATAAGCTACCCCTTTGTCCCTCCTTTGAAAGTTGCCTTTGAGTATGTCCAAGCAGGTCTGGAGTTAAATGACCTCTGACCTGATCTATAGATAGAAATTAAGTTGCTCTCCTTCTCTCACTTTCTTTCCTTAATGTTCCATCCCACCATCTAATCTAAAATATCCTTTAGTATTAGATGACTTGCCCTCTGAAAGCTTTGGCTAGTTGTTGCATGTAATCACCTTTCATGACTCCATAGCCCAATGGATGGCACTTTCTTGACCTATCCTCTTTGCTGAAACATCCTGTTGTTTTGTTCCTTTCTCCCATCACTTTCTTAGTCTATTATCTCATGACCAACCCAACAACCAACCAACTAAATCACTTTAAAACCCCCTTTGTGCTTCATAACTAGCCTAAAATCTCATTTGAGATTTCAAATATATACCATTCTTTGTTTTATTGGAGAGATCCCTCTTTGGTTCCAGGAGGGCTAGATCCTAAGGCCACAAAGTGGTTCTGATGTTGTCTCATCTTTTGGTCTCACCAATCTGGCCAAAACATGGGAACCCCAACATAATGGCGACTCCGCTGGGGAATTGAGTGCATTTATCTTACATACTCTTAGGCACTCAAAAGACCCTAAATATCTGGTTAGATTGGCATTCAATTGCTGATGGTGGACAGAATTATACTTCATATATTCATATACATCCACCTGGTGACTCCACACTCCATAAATCTCAAAGACTCCACTAGAGGAAGAACCTGAAAGATGGCCAGGCCTCATAGAAGGGTAGAACACATGGGTTGGATTTGGTTTAAAGAATTCATTGTTTTTATCTACCACTATGTTCTGTCCTACTTTAAGCCTGATCAGATGTACAAAGATGAGACCCACACTGAATATGGGAAAGATCTCAAGCCTCAGTATTCAGACTATGACGAGACCTATACTCCTGTGAATAACCTAGTGGAATAAGAGACTGATGTTGTATCTCCCACTCCAAAAGAAGCTTCAAGCAGTCGTGAGCATCTCGTTGCAATACCCACACCCACAAAGGTCATAGAAAGGTATAAACCTCTGGTTTTACCTCTTTTCTTCCAACCCCTTCCTGCAGAGCTTATAAACCAGCTGCCTCATTTTGATGGAGAAAATAAAAGGGCCACTGCTGAAGAACATGTTCAAAATCTTGAGGATTTACTTGAATTGTATGAAATAGAAGAAGATGATGTGTGCATCAGAATGTTTTCCTTGTCATTACAAGGAAATGTTAAGGGTTGGCTCAAAGGCCTTCTAGTGGCAAGCATTTTCAGCTTTCATCAATTTTCTCAAGTTTTCATTGATAGGTGGGCAGCCCTAAAGAATGCTCTCCTCATCCTAGGAGAGTATCAAAACTTGAAAATACAACCAGGAGAGACAGTACAAGAATTTTCAGCCAAGTTTAATAAGGTATATGATGCAATACCTTCAGATATAAAACCACCTTTGGGATGGGCTTGATTGCACTATCCAAGTTCTTTTGACCTCGAGGTGGAATTCTGTATAAGAGAAAGAGAACCTTCAAGCCTGGAAGAAATGCAAAATATAGCAATCACTGTCGAGTACAACATAAAGTGTAGGGAGGAGAGATTAAGGGCATTAAAGAGAAACCAAACAGAGTTAATAATGCAGATCTCTTTAGAGAAATAGCTGGAAAAACTGATAGAGACTGCCAACACCCTGCTAAACACAAAAGAGGAAGAATATGAGTTTGAAACAAAAAATAATGATTGGGAAAGTCCTACACCTTGTCCTCAAGAAAGACAAACCAGAACACTGCAAGATAGAATCCACATGCAAAGCATGTATGATGATCCAGAGATTGAATCAAGAAATGAACTTGCAGACTATTTTGTAGAAATACTTGCTGAGAGTCCTGAAGATTTGATGTGTGACAATGCTTATAATTATGATTTCTCTGATGTTGATCTATCTGATGATAATTTTTTCCAAACGGAAACTGAGCTTGCAGGGCCATCATCAGTAGATTCATGGGAGGAATATCGTGACCATCAACTTCAGGAAAATGATGAGCCAATGCAGGCCATCTATGATACTGATGAAGAAAGTGCTGAAAGCATGATAACAAAAGATGATTCCTTGAATTTTCATTTTGCCATATATCAGATCGTCAGTAATGATTGCCATGAAGGAGGAAATCAATAGCTTTCTAGTGCAGAGGATAAGGAGGAAAGGAACGAAGAAAATCTTGAGCAAGATGAATGTCCTGAACCATCTCCTGAAAGGGTTGAGGTAATCCAAGAAACCCCTGCTCAAAAATATGTTAGTCTTTTCACAGAGTTAGGTCCTTTTCAGCAGGACCTGCCAAGGTCAGAAGGGAACAACCCCACTATACATGATGAGTTCTCTAGTTCAGGTTGCAGTGAAGATGAGAGAGATCTTCTTTCTCACACATGTCTTTGTCTTCATCCAGCGGAAGAAGAGGTATTCCTAGTTGATGCTCACCTGCCAAATACCCCAAACTAGGAAAAGGAGGAGTGTGATTACAAAGGCCTCATTGCAGATGAAATGATTGAAACTGCCCAGGATGCAGACAGCCTACCAGTTAGGGGAGGCTTTGAAGAAGAAGGTTTACATCATGTTTTTGTTGATCCTATGGCAGAATACATGGAGGCCCTGATTGGCTCAGCCCCTCAGGCATTAATCTTTTGCAAGAGCCAAATACATTAGAATTGGTCACCATTGCTGGTGGCCTCAGTTTTGAAGATCCACATGCAGAACATCCTACGGTTCTCTCTGATGAGCAGTCAATTCTTCTTCCCTTTTTTTCTATTGCTTGACTAGCTGCATTGGCATTATTGTATCACCTAGAGTGCCAGAGATTCCCAGTTAGAGTAGGGTAGGTAGGAAAAAACTCAATAAAGCTCAGTCTCTGAGCATGTAGTTAGTTTTTTGTAATTTCTACAAAGTCCAGAAAGTCAGACAGTCTAATCCTGACTTGGTTGTTTTTCAATTTTTGTTATAGAATGTAGAGAAGAAATCTGTTGGACAGTTTAATCCCAGCAGATGTTAGATTAGGTAGAGAAACTATGAGACCAACAGTTTAATCTGGTCTCCTGGAGTAATAAGGGTAGAAGTAGAGTAGTTTTATTTTCTTGTTTGTAAAACTAAATGATGTAAAGGGTCTGCTAGTTCAAATGCACCCTAAGAAGAAAAATTATAGGATTGTAGGAAGGGTAGGTAGTCGTTTGGGAAGGTATTCTGCTGATTTGATGTCTTCACAATTGTGGAAGCTGAAAATCAAAGAAGAAGGTGGCTTAAGCAGCAGGCACCTGGCCTACACCAAAGATTTATCCTCTGAATTCTTGACTCCTTCAAGAAGAAGCCATCCCCATGTGGAGCCACTGTTAGCCCCCTGTAAATTTTTGACAGGAAAAGTAGGGGGCTAAATTGAATTTGTGCCTTCAAGGAATGCATCTCCCCTGAAGACACATCATCCTTGAAGTCTCCTATGCCTCTGCTTCTGATAAAATCCCCTCTGCTGATTCCCATTAAAAAGCCTCTCTGTTTGTGAAAAATGCACAAAGGCCTTAATTTTCCCTTGAACCCCTATAGAGTACCCCATTTTAACCTTTGTTTTCCCCTTGTATAATTCCCCTCTAATTCCCTAAATCCTCCCAAAAACCCCCTTTAAACCACGCATACCCTCCCTTGTTTGGCTTATTTCCCCTCTTTCCCTTTATCGTTACCCTTTCCCACTCTCAAAATGCATTAAAAAGGTTAAAAAAACCCACATTATGACATATATGGGTCTTAGCCCCCTTCAGGCCAACCCCCTTACTGTTCCCCTCTACGTGGCCCAGTGCCATGACCAGGCTCCTGGGCGGAAGGCGCTTATCACATATGATATCGGAGGAAACATCAACCGTTGATCTTCGCAGATCGGACGGTCCCCGTTAACTCTGCAAGTGCCCGTCGTTCTTCCCGTTCACCTCTCCAATCACATCCGCCGTTCGCTTAAACCACAAATCAATGGACAGATCTTCATTCCCGCCTGGTGGTCCCCGCACCCGTAGACACTATTCAGAAGTAGCCCGGTTTTCATCGCACCGCTATTTGGGGTCTGGCGGTATTTTCCCATTACGCAGCGATTCCACTCATCGATCAACGCGTGTCAGACGCACTATTTCAAAACCGCTATCTCATCGCGCATTATCGTTCGACTAAGGATACGTAGCAATATCGCTGTGTGCCATTAGATCTGGGGAAGCCCATCCAACGGTTATCGCTCCACGAATCTGCGCAAAGGTTACCAAGGGGAAACCGTACCCATGGCCCACTGTCCATCGCCCTCCGACGCGTCCTCAACCGTCAATCTCCTCCTGAGATCGGACGGTCCAGATTTGATTACCCTCGCCAATTGACCCCGTACTACCACGTCGCCCTTTCCACGACATTTTTTCGTATTCGCCCGCCCCCTATATATATTCATTTCAAAGGTAAAATGTCCATTTTTACGTCAATTTCTTCCACAGTCCTCCAACCTCTCGCCATGACCATTCTTGCACTGTGCGCTGTGTTTTCCGTCGTAATCCTGCACTGTTCCGCCATTTTACCAGACTGCATGGCCACCCTCATCGTCCCCGCTGCATTCACCCACCCCGTGAATGAATTATTGACAAGTTTTATGTGTTTTGCAGGGTTTCGAGCAGCCATAAACCTCCATAATTTCACAGTCTCCATCACGCTGACAAAAAAACAGGAAAGGACCATTCTCAGGAGCTGGAATTATGGAGAAAGGGCCTTGGAAAGAGTTTTGACATGAACATCATTAAAGGAACAGGTTGGAACCCTGTAAAAGCTTCCACAGAGCCATTAAAGCACAGACTGCGCAGTCAGAAGCAAACGAGGAAGCGGCAAAGAGTATCAATGGGACACCAGAGCATTCAAGGCCTGTAATTACAGATTTTGAACCTTAATCCAATTATTAGAAGGCGAGGTACCAGAATCAAAGACCTCGAGGATCAAATAGAAGGTCCAATGTACGGAAAGTAATACTATAGGGTTTTCATATCAGCGGTATGTTCTTCCATAAAAGGATGCAGTGCCCATACTGTCTACATGCTATGCTGTGTTCCTAGGAAGGATTTCTGCCCTGACAAAGTCCTATGCTACTAGTGCATTAGTTATACAGTATGGCAGACCCTAGCATCATCGTTCTGCATTTTTTTCAGTACACCAGAGATATACCTGGAGTAAATGGAAACCTGACGAAGACCACTCCATCATCCAACGAGTACCAGAGATAAATGCCCATAATTTAAAAGGGGATGGAGCCTCGGCCCTCCTGTTGCTTCAGAGTTTTAATGTTGCATTTAAGTTTACACCTACTCCTGTTTATGCTTTTCTCCTATAAGAATCCTGAAGAACATATTGTAAAAGGTTGTTTTTTGGCTGCTGCCGTTGTAGTTAGAAGGGTTCAGTTTGACTGTTAGAACAGTCTTCAAAGGGATTTGTAGAGTATTTTTTATGTAGTAGGCTGGGAGGAGTAGTTTGGATTGTAACAGCCATTGAGCTTAGTGTATGTGACTGGTTTTGCATCAATTAATCAAAGCACATTTCACAGGATCCTGGTCTATTGCTATTGGTGATGTTTTTCTAACTCTATTTATTACATTTTCATAATGTTCATTTTCTGTTGGCTTGCATCAGAAATATGGTATAGGATTTACCCTTGTTAGGTACCCTATGCTTCTGCTCTCTTTTCCTTCTATGTTTTCTGCTAAATGTGTTATCTAAGGGTTGTTTTCAGTAAATTTAACTAGTGTAGTAGTTCGTTATGCTGCTAACTGATGTATGAATTAAATGAATCTGTCTTTAGATGTTCTTGTTGGGTTTTAAGCTGGAATATTTGGGAACACTGGGGATTAGAGTTATCCCTGTCCACTAGGATCCTTTTGCGACCAGCTGGCCTTTCTAAGATCTCTCTATTAAACTCGTTCTCTATTTTTCCTCTTGGAGCATGCTAAAGCTGACCTGGAGTTAGATGACCCCTGGTCCGATCTATAAGCTGCCCCTTTGTCCCTCCTTTGAAAGTTGCCTTTGAGTATGTCCAAGCAGGTCTGGAGTTAAATGACCTCTGACCTGATCTATAGACATAAATTAGGTTGCTTTCCTTCTCTCACTTTCTTTCCTTAATGTTCCATCCCACCATCTAATCTAAAAGATCCTTTAGTATTAGATGACTTGCCCTCTGAAAGCTTTGGCTAGTTGTTGCATGTAATCACCTTTCATGACTCCATAGCCCAATGGATGGCACTTTCTTGACCTATCCTCTTTGCTGAAACATCCTGTTGTTTTATTCCTTTCTCCCATCACTTTATCAGTCTATGATCTCATGACCAACCCAACAACCAACCAACCAAATCACTTTAAAACCCCCTTTGTGCTTCATAACTATCCTAACATCTCATTTGAGCTTTCAAAGATATGCCATTCTTTGTTTTATTGGAGAGATCCCTCTCCGGGTCCAGGAGGGCTAGATCCTAGCGCCCCAAAGTGGTTCTGATGTTGTCTCATATTTTGGTCTTGCCAATCTGGCCAAAACATGGGAACCCCAACAACTCCCATAGAAGGTGATCATGAGGTTGATGATCAATAAATCGAAGAAAATCAGATGGACATATTGCAGTTGAAAGACAATGTAATTCCTAGAGGTCTCATACCTTTAGAGGAGCTTTTTGATCAGGATGATGTTGCAAATAAACCAAGCTTGGTGCCTACTGATAAAGGATTTGAAGATGTTAATCTTGGAATAGCTGATAAGCCTAAGATGGTGCAGTTATCAAAAGCATTGTCCCCCGAGGTAAAGGAAAAGTATGTTAAATTACTTTCTGAATTCTCTGATGTGTTTGTGTGGGATTATTCAAATTTGAAGGTGTAAGACAAAAACATAATTCAACATACTATTCCCATCAAGCCGGATCATAAGCCATTTAGAAAAAATCTGAGAAGGATCAACCCAAATTTGTTGCCATCCATTGAAAAAGAGGTAAACAGATTGTATAAAGCTGGTATCATTGTCCCAATTATATTTTCTAACTGGATTTCAAATTTGGTCCCAGTATGTAAAAAGACAGGAGAGATATGGTTGTGCATAGATTTCTGGAATCTGAATAAAGAATCCTAAAAGGATAACTATCAACTACCCGAGATGGACCATATTCTGCAGAGAGTAGTTGGAGCATCAAGGATGTCACTACTCGATGTTTACTCAGGCTACAATCAGATCTTGGTGCATGAGAAAGACCAAGACAAAACTACCTTCACAACACCATGGGGAACTTTCCAGTATGCCAAAATTCCATTTGGGCTAAAGAACGCTGGAGCTACTTTCCAGCGAGAAATGGACATTGATTTTGCCAATGAAAAGGATGTTTTTCTTGTTGTCTATTTGGATGATCTGATAGTGTTTTCTGGTTCAGATGATGAACACTTGCACCATTTGAGGGTGGTTTTTCAGCGATGCAGAAATTTTGGGATTTCTCTCAATCCAAAGAAAAGCCTGTTTGCTATGGATGAAGGCAAGCTGTTGGGGCATATCATCTCTAAAGACGGTATCCCCATCGATCCTTCAAGAGTGGAAGAAATTCAGCACATAGACCTCCCACATAACAAAAAGGAGATTCAGGCATTCAATGGTAAGATGAACTTCGTGTGCAGATTTATACCCAATTTGGCTGAACATTTAAGAGAAATGACTAATATGTTGAAGAAGGATAGCACTTTCAAATGGAGTGAAGAGGCTATCAAGTCATTTAATCTGGTAAAGTTTGCTCTGTCAAATTCCCCAGTCTTTATTAGTCCTGATTACACTAAAGATTTCATCATATTTCCATTTGCATTAGAGCATACTATGGTTGCGGTTTTGATGCAAAAGAGAGATCGGATTGAAAAGCCAATTTCTTTTTTCAGTAGGACTATTAGAGATGCTGCCTTGCGGTATAATATCATTGAAAAACAAGCATTGGCCCTTATAAAATTATTGAAGGATTTTAGAGTATACATTCTGCATTCACATACTATAGCATATGTTCCTAATGCAGCGGTGAAATATGTATTGATGCAAACTGATCCAGAAGATCGAAGAGGTAAATGGATAGCAGCAATGTTAGAATATGATTTGGAGATTAAACCCACAAATTTGATCAAAGGAAAAGGCTTGGAAAAGGTAATGGCCCAATCAAACCTACATGCCCTAGATATAAATCTCATAACAGAAATGTCAGAAGATGAGGATGAAGATTTTCTTGTTCCGGTTTCATACATTTTTCTCCAATCCCCATGGTATTCAGATATAATTTATGTTCTTCAGCATCTTTCACCACCTCCTGGGATGTCGAGAAGAAAAGGTAGATCACTGAAACTTAAGTCTGCTAAATTTTGTATTTTAAACAATGCTCCTTATTAGACATATCCAGGAGGTATTCTGCTTAATTGTTTGGTTAAAGAAGAGGCTCAGCAGGTGATGCATGACTTCCACAAAGGTGATTGTGGTGGTCATTTGTTTTGGAAAACTACAGCTAACAAAGTGTTGAGAGCAGGATATTATTGGCCCACTTTCTTTTCATATTTGTATAAAACAGTGATGAGCTGCCATGAGTGTCAAGTTTTCCAAGGGAAAAGGAAACTACTTCCTCTTCCTTTGAAACTAGTTTCAGTAAATGCTCCCTTTCAGCAGTGGGGACTCAATTTCATAGGGGAAATCCATCCCGCATCATTAGCACAACATCGATGGATCTTGACAGGTACCAATTACTTCACCAAATGGATCGAGGCCATTCAATCAAGGCAGGCCACTGATACGGTAACTATTCAATTTTTAGAATCAAATATCTTGTCTCGTTTTGGTTGCCCTCAAAAAATCATAACAGATAATGCAGAAGCATTTAGATCTAAGAAGATGGTGGAATTCTGCGACAAGTACAATATTGTGTTGGCCCATTCGACGACATACTACCCACAAGGCAATGGCCTGGCAGAATCATAATATAAGTCTCTGATAAACATAATCAAGAAAATGCTGGAAGCAAATAAGAGAAACTGGCATCGAAATCTCATCAACGCGTTATGGGAAGATAGAGTCAGCATCAAGAAATCCATAGGTATGTCACCATTTGAATTGGTTTACAGTACTGATGTTGTCTTTCCTACATCGCTTAAAGTTCTGATCATGAGATTATTGCAAGAGGCTGGAAATGAAGAAGATGATAATCAACGAAGGATCAATAAAATGATCCACCTTCAGCAAATAAGAGAGGAAGTGTCTCCGAACACTATTTAGTTGTAGGAGAAGATAAAGAAAATCTATGACCATAAGACCAAAGCAGAAAGGTTTCAGCTAGACGATGTGGTTTTGAGATGGGATGCACAAAATGAGGACAAAGGGAAGCATGGTAAGTTTGACAACCTGTGGAAAGGACCATACAAGATTTTGGCATACAGGGGGCAGAATGCTTTCTTACTCTGAGAGATGGATGGCCAAGATTTCCCTGGAGGACCAGTGAACGGTAGGCTGTAGAAGCACTACCACTATTGAAGTTAATGGATCAAAAAATATGTCACAATCATTGTATATACCATGATATTTTTGGGTCAGATTTGAAGTACACAGTCATTGAAGTTTGCGGCCCGAGGTGAAGGCTATAAAACTTGAATGATATGTGTAAGGTTTTCAGGTTCTAATTTAGTTTTCAGTCATAGTTTGAGTCAGAGTCAGTCTGCATTGTGTCATTTTTCAGTATTTTGATCATATTTTCCCAATGGATAAGGCTACTTGGTCTACGGTGTTCTTGGCACCTCAAAGGAGCTACCATCCCCATTGGAACCAATGTTAGTGTCAGTCTTGTCATACTTCCATCAGTGATCAAAACTTACTCTTTTGCATTTTCATATTAGGAGTCCCACCATAAATTTTCATCATTCCATTAGGTCATGGATTCATTTATGGTAGTGTTCTTTCATCATTTTTCCCTCATGTAAAACTTATTGATTCTCCTCTCTATGCTCTTTCACTCCCAATCCATACTATTAGGTCATAGGGTTGGTCTCATTAGGTTCTAGGGTCTCATCATGGTCAAATTAATTAGTCAAGTGTCAATAAATATTAGTAAAGTCATGAGGAGGTCAAATAAACTCAGAAGCACAAATCAAAGAAATGTTTTATCGAGCTTGATATAATTTTCACCTCAAAACTATGTTTTGAGGTGAAAACATGGTACTTTGGTTTATATTATTATTCTTTATGTAATTTTATGTCTTCATATGTAATAAGCTGCACTTCGGAAGCCGTTATCTCCAAAAAGCCACCACCCTGTCTTTTAGAGGTATTTTCCACAACATTTTCAGTGTAAAATCATATTTTAAGTATGTCCATCAGAAAGAGCCCAGAAAGAGCTTTCCAACGGTATATCATACTCTCAAAACTGACTCCTAGATTGGAAAATATGCCTAAGTGAACAAAAGTCCTCAAAAGCCCAACCCTACCCCTTTTCCCATTTGTCCCTTAAACTTTATTTCATAAAGGTTTAAAGTTCTTTTCTTTATAAGCCCCCTTTTCCCCTATCCGATTGCATAATCACATTGCAAAAGTCTTTGACCCACAAATTCTGATGCGATTAAACCATCTCCATTTAAATCCCACCTCCGATTGACCCTTCCTCGATTGCAAATCACCGATGCGATTCATCATAACTCCCCTCCTCCGATCACCAATCGCATCACATATTTATATTTAACACTTAACCCCCGCTCACCCTCCGATTCCCAATTGTGATTGGTGGGGTCCCGCCATAAATATTCTCCACCCATTCGTAATAAAAAGGGTTTTTCCCTTTGTAAACAATCATAGTTCGATTATTATTATTTTAAAAGATTTCTTAAGATTATTTTATCGCATCGCAAATTCGCAGTGCTCCCAACTCTTATCCCTACTCCTTTGATTTTTTCTGATGTCATTGACTCCCGAACCGCTCCCCCGATTGCATCTGCATCGTCGATCCACCCATCTGATCGGATGGCTCACAAGTCATCGCACCATTCCCGCAGTTCAACCCCCACTACGCTCCCACTCCGACTTGTGATTTCGATTGGTCAGGCCGACCATAAAATCTTCCACCCCACTCCAAAAAAAAAGCGATATTCCCTTTGTTAAATGCGATAAATAAATTTCAAAGTTTTTATAAGTAATTCCATCGCATCATGTCGCAACGTGTTTTAAACTTTCTCCCCTTCCCTGCCGATTTGCGATTACGATTTACTCCCTGAGTCCCACTTAAGCCCTTCCTCCTTATCAAAAGGAAAAGGGTATTTTCCTATGTAAAGCTGAAAATTTCATTTTATATAAGCTTATAAAAGGATTTTCTCCCATTCCTCATTTCATCACCCTTCGCTCCATCACATCGCATATTTCATTCCCAATTCTTAAACCTACTCCGATCCTCGATTGCGATTGTGATTATCTCATGTGACTCCCCCTTTGCTCCATCGCATCGCATATTTCATTTTTCCGCTATGTGTTACATCCGCTCCCAAACGGCGATTTATGATTGCGATTTCCCCTTTTTCCCTATACACTATCGCATTGTAAATTCCCAATCACATCCCTTTTACTATGTGATATACCCCCTCCCTTCTCCTGATTGCGATTTTCCATTGCAATTTTCAATCGCATACGGGCCCACCTCCCTTTCCCTTCGCTCTTTTCCATTCAAAATAGGACTTTTCTTCATTTAAACAACAAATATAGTTTTTCATCGTTTCAAAGGCATTTTCTCCAACAATTAGTTTTTCTTCAAAGAGTAAAAACATCAGAGAAAGAGTCAAAGGCCGAGAAACTAAATACAGACACAGAACTATTTTGGCCTCTTCAGCAGCGATTTAAAAGGGATTGGCTCCACAATTTCTTCTTCTCATTTGTTCGATGTAACAACTAATCTTCAAAGGTGGTCAAAAATGTATTTTTGCTCCTTATTTTTAGGGGCAGATCATTGGTCTTTTTCCTACGTTCATATTTCGGTTCTTGAGCTTGTGAAACAACTCCTTCTTCTGTGGACTTTCTCCCCTCAAATTTTGGTCTATTTAAAGTAATTTTTCATCATTTGTAAGAGGGGAATAAAGGTGGAATTATTTGGAAAGAACTGAGGACGCTCTACGCTCCATTTGTAACAGTTTGGCAGGGAATTAATAAAGAAATGTAGCTCTGATTTGTGGGATCCCTGTGGTATGAATTTTATCATTTGTCCTTTCCTTTGTGTTCATCTATTAAATTTTATGTTTACCATTCATTTCATTCACATTTCTGGTTGAATGCTTTCAAGATAGATAGGTAGAATCCATTTTTTAATGCTCTGCCTTGGGAAATCATTCAATGCTCTATGTTTTCTGTTGTTTGAAAAGGATCCTTCTTCTATGCCCTTTTCATCTCCTCACCAGTCTTACCATTCCATCATTATTTAAACTGAATTGTTAAAATTCCTGCCTACCTTGCCCGATGAAATACCCTGTATCTCTGATTTAATTCCCCAGATTCAAACTATCCTATCTGTTCCATACAACCCTAAAAATTTATAAAAAACATTTCCCATTACTATACCTAGCCTAAGATCAGTTTACTCTTATATTTCATTGAATATTTTTCACAGAGAGAGCCCTCTCCTAACCTTGTAGGGCTAGCTACAAGGCTGAGCATGGTTTGAGGTTACCTTAATTTTCCTTCCTTCAGCCTAAGGTTCAAATTAGGTGCTAATAGGTCTCATTCAGAAATGTTTGTCATTCCATTAGGTCATCATGCAAAAATTTGGTCACTAGAGGTATTCCTAGCTCAAAACCTCACTCTTTTCAAAAAATTCCATTACTTGCTGGCTCATTTCATCACTTTGTTGAGTGTCCATAAGTCATGAGTTTTTATCACCATTTCATTCATTTCACCATGAATTTCATTTAGTCAAGGTTTCCATTAGGTATTAGGGTTTTCAAGGTCCATCAAACTACCATCTGCATACATAAAAGACCAAGAAGTAAGAGAGTGACAATAAACACATTTTTATTATGTAAAGCTTAATCTGTAAATTTTATTTCAATTTCAATATGTACTTTCCTGTTTTTTATATGTAATAAGTACTCATGGTTCCAAACTAGATGCAAACTCGAGGTTCCAATTTCCAAGAAAGTCAAATTTCAAAAAGTATTAATGTTCAAAAAATACACCAACTGATCAAATTCAAAAGATCAAATGAAAGGTAAAAATTGTAATCTTTAAGTTGAGCGTGAAAAAGGAAAGTGGGTCCCAAGACCAATTTTGAAATTTTCATCAGGGTATAAATACCATCAAAGACCAAGGAGAGGCTCATTTACACTCTCATCCATCGAGGTCTCACTTCCCTAACTAAAAATCGAATTTTCAGCGAGGAAGGAAAATTATTTTTGGAGGTGTTGCACTCTTGGGCTTGGCATTGTGCTCCTAGAATTTGGTGCTGCGATCCTACCAAAATTCTTCTACAAGGTCCTGGTGAGCCCTAGTGAGCCTTGGTATTGCTCCAAGAGTGCTGCAACTCCCAGGGGCTTCCCTACTTTACTTTATCAACCCAGGGTTCATACAAACTTGGAGGTGATAGTGATATATACACAAAATATGCATTCTGTTCATGTCATCCTCTTCTGCTTTACAAAAGGGTGCTATTTATTAAACTATGATAAAAAAATGAAAATTAAATTTCTGGAAGGAAATGATAGAAAGGAAACTAACTTAATTTGCAGAAAGGAGATGATGGAAATCAAACTAATTTAATGTGCAGAAATGAAATGACATAAATGAAACTAATTTAATATGCAAAAGGAAATGACTGAAAAGAAACTAAACTAAATTGCACCTAGCTAGGCCAATCGGCTAAACCCACGCTACTTATCCTCTGATCTATTTATCATGATATCATGCTTCTAACCATGCAACTATTCATGATAAACTAAACTTGAAAAAGTGTGGCTTGCAGTTTGGAGGATAATGAGCTAAAGGTGCTAATGGAGGGCTCAACACATGAAACAAGGATTAGAGGTGGAAAGAGCGGGTTTAAACCTTATTAAAGCTTTATTATGCCACAAAAATTCTTTGGAGCGGAATGATTTAAAAAGTGGGATGGAGGAGTTGCGATGGAGGGTTGGCAGTGTGATATGTGATATGTGATATCGCAATCACAATATCGCAGAGCTGAAGGGGGAGAGAAAGTTTTTTTCGGGAGTGGGAACGAGTTGTGAGAGGCGATGCAGCTGAAATTGCGAAATGCGATTGCGATAAGGCTAAAATTTGTGAAATGAAAAATGAGATGGGTGACATGGCGGTAAGATTGGTGGTGGAGTGTGATGAGAATATCACAACCAGAATCGGGAGTGGTAAGTATTATTGGGAACCACATGAAAATGTGATTTTCGATTTGTGATGGGGATAAAAACTTCAAAATTCTATTTGTGATAGGGATAAATACTGTGAAATGTGATGTCCGATAGGGATGACGTGGAAGAGTGCTACATCAATTTCACAATCAGTGGTTGGGAGTGGTAAGTGTTAACGGAAACCAATAAAAAATGCGATGTGTGATATGCGATATCGCAATATCACAATATGACAAGGTTGGTGGAGAAGCAATAGTGCAATCAGGAGGAAAGTGCAAAGTGTTAAATGCAATAGCAGGAATTTTGAGGAGGAAAGGTGGAGGTCAAATTTTTAATAATTTTTGTGAACAAAAAAAGGGTGTGGCAGCTGATAAGAAGAGAAAAAGGAGGGAAATGGAGCAGAACAGCAGCCTTGAGAGCGTAACACAGATATGGAAAATGAAACGGGGAGGTGCCACTTGAGCTACTCTGGGGTTTTAACAATAAAATCCTACAATCTAACCTGCAAATTCATGCACGAAAATAAACAAAAATGCATGACAAGAGTAGTAAAAGACAGATTCAGACCTGGTAATGCAATTTCTTCCCTAAACTTAGACATAAAGCAGTTTTTGGCTCGTGGGAAGGTCTACCATGCTCGAACTCTATTGACAAAGTTGAGAGGGGGAGACTTGACCACAACTTTTGGATTTTTTCCTCTATTATATTACTCACAAGAAATTGAAACCTACAATAGCACACTGAAATCAAAACTAAACAGCAATGAAACTATCATAAGCGGATCTAACTAAATGATCGAAAACAAAACTAGCTAAATGACAGAAAGGAAAGAATGAAAACAACAGAGAAGATGAGGAACATGGGTTGGGTCCTAACCCATGAGCCCAGCTCTCTGGAATTAAATAAGTAAAATGGATTTTGTCTACTCATTTTGGGAAGAGAATAGCCTCATTACATTTTTGAAAGTTTTTAATCACATAGTACAATAATCAAAATCTCAATAGCTTGCAGTAAAGTTCTGAATGGAATGGAATTGAATCCTCCCTAGCTCTAGCTCTACTCTATTTATTCTCCAGGGAAGCTACCAACAAATTCCTTGAAAATAGTGATTGAGTCCACTTGAATCCAAGTGAACAAAGATTGAGTACAATTCGTCTTAATTTTGCTTGGTTGCATTTGATATTTAAGGAGGGTGGACAACCGCCTTGAGTCTCTCCAAGATTTCTCCATAATTTCCTGACATTGTGCTCATTTATTCTTTAATATTTATCTTCCAATGGCAAGGAGAAAGTCCCTAAACTATCTCCTTCTCCAAATCTGCATAACCTTCCCAATCTCACAAAATTCTACAAAAATAACCAATATTAGGCACAAATATTAAATTACCTTTCCTTCCAACGAACATATTAAAGCATAAGAAAAAAATATTAAGTGCAGAAGGAGAGATTTGATATATATTTTCATGTGCATAAGGAAGGTAGATGGGCCTAAGAAAGGTTATATGGGCCTTAATTTATGTCTAATTTAGAGGCCCATCAAGTCCCAGAAGCTCTCAAACCTTCTTCCAAGCAATCAAATCATCAAGTGAGGTTATCTACAGCTCCTAGCAAGTAAGTTACATCATTTCATACCCTCCTATGATTGCATGATAGTAAATTTGTGATGATAACCCTCCTCATCCATAGCTTCATGTTTTAAAGCTAATAAACCCCAAATTTACTCCTACATGCTATATTATTTTCCCTAGTTACAATTTACCCCTCCCACATCTCATAAAACATTTCCCCTATCCCTATATAACATTATTCCTTATTCCCAAGCTTCATTTCCCAAAACCCTAATCAAGAAAAAGGAGGAAGATAAAATTGAGATCCATGCTTATGCCTCATATATTTTTTGAGACACATCATCAACACTCTATCTACCAATTTTCAAAATTTTTGGGTGAGTTTTTGAAATTTTGGGCATTTTGACAAATTTTGACTAGTTTTCAACACAGTCCACTTATTAAAAGCTCAAAGCCTAGGGTGTTGTGCTTCTTTTTTTATCCTCCAAATGGAAAATGGCCACCCACATTAGATTCAGAAGGCCCTGTACATTCAATTTTGACTATTGGCACTAAAAAATTGGACAATATGGCAAGGATAAATGGCCCAAAAACACTTAAAAAATCACCTTTCCACCCCTATTTTTAGGCTAGCGTTGTGCTTTGGAGAAGTGTTGGGAGATTTAATTTTTGGAGGCTTTAAACTTATCATTTTCGAAAACCAAGAGAATTTTTGGAAACCAGATAGGAACAAATTTCCAATGAGCTATCATGAACTCAATTTTGACTATAGGAAGTCCCTCAAATTTAGCCTTGAATTTAGTGTTGTGCTCATGCTTCAGGCACTACGCTCCTACCAAAGGCGCTGTGATTTTGCCAGTTTGTTGATTTTTTCCAAAATTTCCAGATTTTCTTAGTTTGGTCAAAGAATTCATGAATTTTACAAATGTAATTTGATTATGTAAATGTAATTAATATACTTTTAGTTACTAGAGGGTAAATACATAAGGTAAAAGTGTATTTGTGGATGAATGAATCAGTTTCACCAAAGTTAGGGATGAGTTTGTTGACCTCCCTAGTCTTTGGGTTTTTAGTTTAATATTTTGGGGATTAGCTCCACAAGTGAGGGATTCGACCCTTGAGAGTGGGAAAAAATTTTTTTTTCATATATCTTCCACCTCCTTTCTCATTGCAATGGTTGGATTTTGTTTTATTGATCAAAGAAAACTATTGTATCAGACTTTTTACAAGAATTTATTAATAGATTTGTAGCTATTTTGGTGGGATTCCTATGGTAATGTATTTTGACATAGTTTCTTCTTTTGTTTGCATACATGTGATTTTTTTGTACTTTCCATGATCATGCAATTTCTATAATATGGTTGATTCTTAAGTGAGATAAGCATAATTCATTTTTAATGCTCTTCTTTGGGAGAATCATCATAAAAGTGTTTCATTTCTTTAGTTTAAAAAGAATTCATGTATGCCATTCTCTTTTTAGCACCTCACCAGTCTAATTCACTCAGATCAAGTTTGTGTCCATGGCTATAAGACAAACCAAATGTCCTAGAATCACAAAATATGAGGCATTCAATGCGAAATTCCAATGCTCCAGCTGGCTGATCTCAAACCATCTAAAGGGATTGCCATAGTTTAATGCCTTAGGAAATTTTATCAACAAACACAATACCGGAATAATGCATAAACCTCAACATATATTAAAATGTCACAGTTTTAATTGATAATAATAATAAGTAGGAGTGTGATCACCTGGCGATGGCTGCCACCTGACATACCTGAAATGTTAAAATCTTGTAGCAATTTAATGTTATTAAGGTCATTCTTAGCTGTCAGTGACAATTTTGGTTTGATATAAAACAACATTGTATTTTTTTCAATGACAGAAAGTTAAAGTTGTAACAATATCGTGTTGTAATCATTCACATATAATGGAATTTAATACTTGACATTGAGATTTGTGCATAGTAAGGAATGTAATTAAATTTTTTTTTACTTTTTGTGTGTTAAGTATGGTATAATGATTGGTGTATGTTACAAGTGGTATTAGAGCGAAGGATTCAACACTGGGACCTATGAGCATGACTACGATTAGGAAGATCGTCTCACAAAGGGAATAGGAATTGATAGAAGAAATATGCTAGAAGAAACTTTCCATAAGTAAAAAAGACTGAATTTCGTTAATTAATGGATTTATTGCTCGTATGCCATTTCCTATAAGAGGTGATATATTAGGCACTTAGGTGAACCAACAGTCGTGCAAAATATTTATTTATTAACACATTTTATTTATCTAGTCATAAAATCATGATTGGTAGATAGTGTGTCACGAGATAAATTCATGATTGAAATGATAAAAAAGTAGTTGTCTGAGAAGATTAGGAGATATAGATGTGTGAAAAGGAAATAAATATCAAGTCCCATGTTTAAAAAAAAATCGATACCATGCGGGTATGTTAAAACAATTGTGAGTATGACGCATATGAAATGTCCTTGAGAAGTTAAGGATTATTAGTATAATGATTATATGACCTGGGAAAGAGTATTTTTTTTTTTTTAAAGTGGAGCCCCTATATGTGTGGACAGGTGTAAATAACATGACAAGAGCTGAATAGAAAAATTTCCTTGGGAATTATTAGTGTATTGTTCATTGATTTATTGTGACTGCATTTACTCTACTTTCTTATGAATTTGTTCCTGTTGGAAAACTACTAAGAGGGGGGGGGGGGTGGGTGAATCAGTATTTAGAGCTGACTGACAATTTTTGTTTTCCTTTCTCTTAAAACCATATGTTGCATTACTGCATACAACTTGTATGTCCAGAGATCTTATTATGTCTTTACTTAGATCATTGCATCATTTGTTTATCAGATAAGCAGTAAGCATGAACAGAAATAACAGAACAAACCATCAAACATAAGCAACACATATGAACACCAGGATTTAAGGTGGAAACCCAATTCGGGAGAAAACCACCGCTATTGTTATCTCAGTCTTCAATATCTATTATAAAGAAAACTTCTTACAATTTTTATGCTGGCGCAGACTTATACCAGCACGGAGGCACCCACCTGCATAAGGCTACAACCTTCTCTCGTTTACCAGCCTCTCCTGGAAGGGAGCTACAACCCCCTGCTCTCGTTTACCAGCTACCACTGGAAGGGAGCTACAACCCCCTCACTGAAGGCTTCGACCCTCAGATCTACTGCGGACCACGTTTCATCCAATTCCATACAACATACCTTGCAGGCCACCATATTTATTTATTTTCTTCAGAGGTGCATCCTTAATTCAGATCTCTCAGCAATCTGTTACCCATACCATACAAATATACTTAAGAGTGAAGTATTCATTCACAACCCTTACTCATGCATACGTTCTTCATGGTTTCGTCAGTCAATTAAACCAGGAATTAATCATTGTCTGATCTAAAGATCTTGATCAATCATAATACCCACAGGTGCACCATAGATTCAGATATATCAGAGTTTTATACAGATATCTCTAAAAGAGATTCGTTTAGTATCAACCCTTTTACATGCACGCAGTTCTTCATGATTCTCATCACCTTATATAGTTTTCGCATTTATTAAAACCTTGGGTCAAAACCATTCACTTGCTAATGGTATTCCAGGACGGGGTCAAAATAGATAATCCAATGGGGCCTCCATAACTCTCACTGTTCTATTGATCTTGGAATAATTAATTTAATACTTTTGAACTTAAATTTAGGATTAAGGTTAACCTTTCGCATTTTAACGCTTTCAAACAGTATGATAAACCTTTGACCCTGGGCCCACAAATATAGTCAATAGCCAATCAACTACACGCACGGTACCATAAACAAATTTCGCGCAAGTCCAGCGTCCGATCACCGTTAGATTAGCAAGCTTCCAGATCAACGGCGTATATGGATATTTCTCGACCTCCGATGCCGAACGTTAACGTGCAATGGCCCACCGTACCTGTGTTAATCTTCGCGCACCTTCAACAAATGATGATCCTCCGATGACCCCTTCCCAGATCAACAGCGCTCAACGATATCGGTGGGCATCCTGGGTCGAACTATAATGCGCGATGGCACACAGTGACAAGCAGTTTTCCGTGGGTCCTCCTTGCCACGTGTTGAGTGATTTATGGAATCGCTCCCAACTCCTCTAATACCGCTCACTCCGCATAGGTGGTGCGATGAAAACCATAAACCGCCTTCACTATTTACTCAGTCATGGTTTCAATCTTCCACGCAGGGTTCCGTCGTACTTCCTTTTGTTACGATCTACCTCTTTCCTTCCAGGTTCCGTTCATGATTCCAAAGTGTTTGCGCTATCCTTCTTACTTATTTAACTCTGGTCTATCTTCGGCAGGATTTCCAATAATCAACGAACAAATGTAGTTATCTTCCAACGGGATTTTCACTACCATAGAGTTAGTTATACGCAGGATTCCTTTATGAGGGGAATGAATTCAACAAAGTTGAGGGCATTCCATACGAGAATTGAACCAATCAATACCCAAATACACTCGGTATTCTCCACCCATCAGAATATCACCAAAACACAATCATACACAGAATTTTCTCCATCAGGATGCATACATACACTGAATAAAACTTCTCATATGATTTAATTTCACAGGGACACAAATATCATTCCTACTGAATTTAAGTTGCTCCTTGACTGATACTGATCTCTGTAGATGCACTCATTCTCTGTTCTTCTCTGTTGACCTTTGTCCTTTGTTATGTTTCTTTTCTCTGTTCCTGGTTACTGTGTCAGATGCCAATTCCTGTGCCACTTCCTTTGCCATCAATGAAAATATTTCCAACAACCTCCCCCTTTGGCATTGATGGCAATACTCTTCCTTTGATTGTTTTATAGAAGCCTTTTGTTGCTTTTCCTCCCCCTTTGACATCAATGGCAAAGAGTTTACCAAGATCCTTTGAACCTACAATACCATTCTCCCCCTGAGATCATGCTGCATCTTCAATTGTAACAAAATGACTTATAAACTCCAACGGTGCATCCTCTTCATATCACCAATGCTCCCCCTTAGCTTGTGCAATCAGAGATACCGAAAATCACCTCACAACCAATTTAATCTTCTGTATTTAAGTAGATCTGATCTTTTGGATGGCAGAGACTACTCCCAGTTTCTGTCTGAGATATTCGAATGCTTCCCTGGGTAGAGGTTTGGTAAATATATCAACAACTTGTTATTTGGAGGGAACATACTCCAATTTCACCTTTTGTTCAAGCACTTGTTCACATAAGAAGTGATATTTGATGGGAATGTGCTTGGTCTTGGAATGCATAACATGATTCTTTGAGATACTGATGGCACTTGTATTGTCACACATAATGGAGATAGGAGGTGAAAATTTGATTTGAAAGTCTTGTAAGGTTTTCATCATCCAGAGAAGTTGAGTGCAACATGATGCAACAGCCACATATTCTGATTCTACTGTAGATAAAGCAATAGATATTTGCTTCTTGCTAAACCAAGATACTAACCGGAGCCCCATATAGAATGCACCTCCACTAGTACTTTTCCAATCATCAACACTTCCAGTCCAATCTGCATCAGTGTATGCATGAAGAGTAAGATCAGCATTCTTTGGATACCATAGTCCAAAGTCTTGAGTTCCTTGTAGATATTTGAATATTCTTTTCACAGCCTGAAGATGAGAATATTTTGGATTAGCTTGGAATCATCCAACAATCCCAACTGCATGCATGATGTCTGGTCTTGTCCCAGTGAGATAAAGTAGACTTCTTATCATAGATCTGTATTCTGGTTGATTCACCATGGGGGAATCATCATTAAAACTGAGATTACATCCGGTTATCGTTGGTGTACTTACAGGTTTGCAATCTTCCATGCCATACTTCTTCAGGATTTGCTTGAGGTATTTTGCTTGTGATAAGAATATTCCATATGTTGCTTGTTGCACTTGCAAGCCAAGAAATAATGTTAGTTCCCCAAGTAAAGACATTTGAAATCCTTGTTGTATATCAGAAGCAAATTTCTAACTCATAGACTCTTTGTTACTTCCAAAAATGATATCATCAACATATACAACCACAATCAATAGTTTTTCATTTTTAGTTTTTGTGTATAAGTTACTATCAGCAGACCCCTTTGAAAATCCTTGTTGATGAGGATATTTGTCAAGACGATAGTACCATGCCCTTGGAGCTTGTTTGAGACCATATAGAGAATTTTTAAGTCTAAAAACAAGTTTTTCATCATTTCCCAGAATGAATTCTTCTGGTTGTTCTATATAAACTTCTTCTTCCATATCACCATTGAGAAAATTAGATTTAACATCCATTTGATAAACTTTGAATTTTTGGAAGCTTGAAAAAGCAAGAAACATTCTTATGGCTTCAAGTCTGGCTACAGGAGCAAAGGTCTCTTCAAAGTCTATACCTTCTTGTTGAGAATACCCCTTGCAAACAAGTCTAGCTTTATTTATTATCATATCCCCATTCTCATTTAACTTTTTTTTGAATATCCATTTAGTTCCAATGACATTTTTTTCATGAGGTCTTGGTACTGATTCCCAAGTGTGATTCTTTTCAATTTGATCAAGCTCTTCATTCATGGCTTGAATCCAACATTCATCTTTTCTAGCTTGACTGACATTTTGAGGTTCAATAGTGGACAGAAATGCAAAATTTCTAGAAGATCCCACAAGAGTCCTTCTTGTTTGTACACCTGATCCCTTTTCTCCCAAAATTTGAGATTTTGGATGAATTCTTTGAACATATCTGGATGGAGCCTTTTCAGACAAATCATCTTCGGGTTCTTCATTGGGTTCACTATTTGTATCATTACTATCTGATGTAGAAGGATATATGTCATCATCATCATCTTCATTTGTTATTTTTTTTTCTTCTTTTGGAGCTGTTGGAGACTCATCAATAACAACATCTATACATTCAACAATCCTCCGAAGTCTTTTATTGTAACATTTATATGCCCTACTCCTAGAGGAGTAACCATGAAATATTCTGTCATCTGCTCTGGGTTCAAACTTGCCAAGTTTTTCATCATTATTTTTTATAAAACATTTTCTTCCAAAAATTCTAAAATGCTTTACAGTGGGAGAATTACCATACCAGAGTTCATATGGATTTTTATCACTATTTACACTAACATGTGCCTTGTTAAGAATATTTACTGCTATTTGTGCTGCTTCTCCCCAAAATGTGTCAGGTGTTCCGGAATCATCAAGCATAGCTCTAGCCATTTGTTGAATTGTTCTGTTCATTCTTTCTGATACGCCATTCTGTTGTGGAGTGCCAGGTACAAAAAAATATCTTTTTATGCCATGTTGTTCACAAAATTCAAGGAATTCATTGGATGTATATTCTCCTCCTCGATCAGATCTAAGACACTTGATTTTTAGATCTAATTCATTTTCAACCAGTGCTTTGAAGATCTAAAATTTCTCAAATGCTTCATCTTTTTGTTTAATCAACCCAATCCAACACATTCTAGAGAAATCATCAATAAATAAGATATAGTATTGTTCACCACGTGGTGACTTTTTCTTCACAGGTCCACATATGTCAGTATGAATGAGTTCAAGAGGCTTACTTGATGATCCTTCCTTGGCATTAAATTGTACTCTGGTTTGCTTACCGAATTGGCAAGATTTGCATATGATATTTTCAGGTAGAGTAATATTGGGAAGATCACGAACAACTTTAAGTCTGCTTGATTTGTTGATTTGAGAGAAACTCAGATGCCCCAACCTTCTATTCCATAGCCAATTTTCTAAAGATTTACTCAAGTAACATTTTTCTTTGCAGTTATTTAATACATACAAGTTGCTTGGAGTTCTTTTTCCTTTTATAATTGTTTTGCCTGTATCAAGATCACGTACCACACATTCTTTTGAACTAAAGACAACTTCGATTCCTTGATCACACATTTGAATTACACTTAACAAGTTATGCTTTAATCCATCCACATACATGACTTCATTAGCTTTCACCTTTTCTTTTAGAAAAACAGACCCTTTTCCCTTAATGACCGCAGGAGTATCATTTCCAAATGTTACATTCTTTTCCTTTTCCAGAGCACTATATGCAAGAAGTTTGTTTTTATCACTTGTCATGTGTCTTGAGCATCCACTATCAATGTACCATTGGTTTTATTCATCTTCTACAAATAACGCTATGCCACAATTTTCAACCTGTAATTCCTTCTTTTTCCATACTTTGGAGCTTGAAGGAACATGTTCTTTTAGCTGAACTTTGCTCCTGCATTCGGATTCTTCATGGCCAAATTTATTGCAGTAAGCACATTCAACTTCATTTTGAAGAGGAGAAAAGTTGTTATAAGTATTCTTCTTTGTTTCAATATCAATCCTTTTCTTTCTTGCTTCTCTTGTCATGATGGTTTTATATGCTACACATTGAACAACTTTATGACCAAAATTGTGACATGAGAAACATTGTCCATTGAAGAAGAAATTTCTACGATCATAAAATCTCCTTCTTGAATTTACCTGTTGATTGTTGTTTCTTTAAAAGATATTTCTATTAGTGTTCTTTGAATTGAGATGATCATGCTTTACCTGCAAATATTCTTTATTCCTTTGCTGAGTGGCAACATGTTGTCTACCAGTAGTAGCTACTTTTAGATAATTTGGTGCTAAAGCCTGAGAAGATTCTCCGATGTATCCAAGACCTGTATTTATAAGGGGAGAACGTTGTACCTTGATAATATCATATAAGGTTTAAGATCCTTTAGCAAATCTAAGATTCAGAGTCTTTACTTTCTGAAGTTCTTTTCTTAGACTTACTACTTCACATTCTAATTTCTCATTGTGTTTCTCTTTTTCTTCAAGCTGATTATTCAGAGTTTCTATGATTATTTTACTTTCTTCTAAGAAAATCTTGAGTTGATTGTTTTCATCAAGAAAATAATTGTCTTCTAAAGCATCCAAAAAAGTATCCTTTTCTTCTCTAGATTCTTTTTCAAATGCCATGATAAGTCTAAGATCTTGTTTACATTCTTCCTCACTATCAGATAACCCATCACTGTCTTCATGAGTATAGTAACTTTTTCTGGTGCCATAATGATTCTTATTCCTTCTTGATTCTTCCTTCCCCTTTTTATGTGTTTCTTTATGAGGACACTTAGCAGCATAATGACCAACTCTTCCACAATCAAAACATTTGAAAGGAAGCTTACCTCTGAACCGTCCTGTGCCAAGTTGAAGTTTCTTTACAAAGTTTACCTCATCTTCTTCTGAGATATATCCTGATCCTTCTGTTTTTTTTACTTCCTTCCCTTTTGTAGAAGTTCTAAAGACTTATTCTTTGACATCAGATGGTCCTCCTCTTCTCATTTCATATGCAGTTAGTATGCCATGAAGTTGCACCACAGTAAGATTTTGAAGATCCTGCTTTTCTTCAAGAGCAGAAACTTTTGACTCAAATTTTGTCGTTAGTGATGTTAAGACTTTCTCAACCAAAGTAGATTCGGTTATTGTTTCTCCCAGATTTCTCATACGATTTACAATATCATCAAGATGTAAAAAGAAATTGGCAATGCTCTCCTCATTATCCATTTTTAGATTATCATATTGAATTCTGAGAGTTTGGAGTTTAGCACTTTTTACCTTTGCATCACCTTCATAACTTAAAATGATTTTGTCCCATATTGCCTTTGCTGTATTTAGCTGCATGACTTTGAAAAATTCTGATTTAGTTAGACTTCCCAATAGAGCATTGACCACCTTTGCATTTGTTTCATAATTCTTTCATTCTGTCAGATCTGTTGGTACTGCAACTGGATATTGATATCCTCCTTCAACAATTTCCCATACCTCCACTCCCAAAGACTGAAGATAGGATCTCATCCTTGTTTTCCATAAGATTAAATTATTTCCATTAAAGAACGGAGGCCTGATAGATGTTGTTCCATCCTAATAGCTCATATTGCTTGATCTTCCTTCTAGCGGCTAAGATTTTTCAGAAGGACCTACTCTGATACCAATTGTTGGAAAAATACTGAGAGGGGGGGGGGGGTGAATCAGTAGTTAGAGCTGACTGACAAATTTTTTTTCCTTTCTCTTAAAACCATATGTTACATTACTGCATACAACTTGTATGTCCAGAGATCTTATTATGTCTTTACTTATATCATTTCATCATTTATTTATCAGGTAAGAAGTAAGCATGAACATAAATAATAGAACAAACCATCAAACATAAGCAACACATATGAACACCAGGATTTAAGGTGGAAACCCAATTAGGGAGAAAACCACCGCTGTTGTTATATCAGTCTTCAATATTTATTATAAAGAAAACTTCTTACAATTTTTATGCTGGCGCAGACTTATACCAGCACGCAGGCACCCACGTACAGAAGGCTACAACCTTCTCTCATTTACCAGCCTCTCCTAGAAGGGAGCTACAAACCCCTACTCTTGTTTACCAGCTACCACTGGAAGGGAGCCACAACCCCCTCACTGAAGGCTTCGACCCTTAGATCTACTGTGGACCACGTTTCATCCACTTCCATACAACATACCTTGCAGGCCACGAGATTTATTTATTTTCTTCAGAGGTGCATCCTTAATTCAGATCTCTCAGCAATCTGTTACTCATACCATATAGATATAATTCAGAGTGAAGTATTCATTCACAGCCCTTACTCATGCATACGTTCTTCATGGTTTCGTTAGTTAATTAAACTAGGAATTAATCATTGTCTGATCTAGAGATCTTGATCAATCATCATACCCACAGGTGCACCATAGATTCAGATATATCAGAGTTTTATACAGATATCTGTAAAAGAGATTCGTTTATTATCAACCCTTTTACATGCATGCAGTTCTTCATGATTCTCATCACCTTATATAGTTTTCGCCTTTATTAAAACCTTGGGTCAAAACCATTCACTTGCTAATGGTATTCCTGGACAGGGTCAAAATAGATAATCCAACGGGGCCTCCATAACTCTCATTGTTCTATTGATCTTGGAATAATTAATTTAATACTTTTGAACTTAACTTTAGGATTAAGGTTAACCTTTCGCATTTTAACGCTTTCAAACAATATGATAAACCTTTGACCCCGGGCCCACAAATATAGTCAATATCCAATCAAATACGCGCATGGTACCATAAGTAAATTTCACGCAATTCCAGCATCCGATCACCGTTAGATTAGCAAGCTTCCAGATCAACGGCGTATATGCATATCGCTCGACCTCCGATGCCGAACGTTAACGTGTGATGGCTCACCGTACCTGTGTTAATCTTCGCGCACCTTCAACAAATGATGACCATCCGATGACCCCTTCTTAGATCAACGATGCTCAACGATATCGCTGGGAATCCTGGGTCGAAATATAACGCGCGATGGCACACAGTGACAAGCGGTTTTCCATGGGTCCTCATTGCCACGTGTTGAGTGATTTATGGAATCTCTCCCAACTCCTTAAATACCGCTCACTCCGCATAGGTGGTGCGATGAAAACAATAAATTGCCTTCACTGTTTACTCGATCCTGGTTCACTCTTCCACGCAGGGTTCCGTCGCAATTCCTTTTGTTACGATCTACCTCTTTCCTTCCAGGTTCCGTTCATGATTCCAAAGGGTTTGCACTATCCTTCTTACTTAGTTAACTCTGGTCTATCTTCAGCATGATTTCCAATAATCAACGAACAAATGTAGTTTTCTTCCAACAAGATTTTCACTACCATAGAGTTAGTTATGCGCAGGCTTCCATTATGAGGGGAATGAATTAAACAGAGTTTCAGGGCATTCCGTACGAGAATTGAACCAATCAATACCCAAATACACTCGGTATTCTCCACCCATCAGAATATCACCAGACCACAATCATACACAGAATTTTCTCCATCAGGATGCATACATACACCGAATAAAACTTCTCATATGATTTAATTTCATAGGGACACAAATATCCTTCCTACTGAATTTAAGTTGCTCCTTGACTGATACTGCTCTCTGTAGATGCACTCGTTCTCTGTTCTTCTCTACTGACCTTTGTCCTCTGGTATGTTTCTTTTCTCTGTTCCCGGTTACTGTGTCAGATGCCAATTCCTGTGCCACTTCCTTTGCCATCAATGACAATATTTCCAATAGTTCCTAGAAATTATTTATATTTATATTCTATTACAAAATTATAACCAAAAGTATCCTTTTGAAATACTCGTATGCTAGCTTGTTTTGTCTCAATGAATCTTGTGCCAATCCTAGATAATCAAAATTTTGTCTTGCTACAACTATGTGCATGAGTGTATAGGCATGTATATTAGTATGACTTCCCAGAGTATGTATTACAGTAAAATCAATTATTTTATATATATATGACAACTATTCTCTAAAGTTGAGTCATGAGACAGTCACTTAGAGGTCTTAGAAATGTGACATTTTCCAATCAGTTTGTAAAACTTAGGGTTGCAATGACATTTGATTTTTTTTCTCTACACATTTTTTGTATTTTAGTAGTGTTTTTCATTTTCTTTTAAAGAGTGAGTAATCTATGACTTTTATGTATAATAAAATATGCCACGATCTGTTTTGCATATTTGCAATTACCATCAAGGAATTCCTTAAATAGATGTCATACATCATTATGTGGACTTCTTGGATAGGAAGTGATAGGGTGACCTGTTATTCAGTGTAGATTAAACTTCTTAATGCAACATACATTAATAGTGTTTGAAGAAATTATTTTAAACCACCCAAAATTTTGGTAAAGTGATTCATGCACAGATGGATTCCTTTGGGTTGGCTTGTGTATGTTGTGTTTTATTTCACCAGCAAAATTTGAGTAGGAAATTATCAAAAGGATGAATCAAAATTACTTTCTGGGCATGAAACTGATTTTTATGTTTAATGATGAATGTGCCTATCCTCTCATATACAAATAACTGAATGGGAAAGCCACACTTGAGTTGTATGGAAAAATTATAGCTCACGATGGTTACACCGTGCTACTGTTATTAACCTCAAGTATATATTTATATTCTTGGTTTTAAGAAGGAAATTTTTCTGTTGGCATCCTTGTTTGTATAGATCCTTATTTTTAGGTGTTTCATATAGGATTTTGGTTTGAATGCCATTTTTCTGGGTAGAATTGAAGTCTTAATACTTGCATCTTCCATGGATAAGCACAATTGTAGAGCAATGAATTGTGTACTATGTGAGAAAATTGATTTGTGGGATACATGAATACCAAAATTACTATTATTGAGTAGGTTTGATTGTGTATATTGACATGGATTGGAAGAGAGGATTATCACCCTATGTGATTTATTCTTACGATCATAACATATTAAAAAAAAGAGAGAGAAGAATAAACCTTAAACCTTTGTGTGGTTGAAAAACAAGTTTCACTAGAAGTTTTATGTTGGCATTGTTACCTTGTGGATATTTCTTTTGAAAAATTTCTTTCATTACAAGTAGTATTTTAAAAGTTAGAACAAATTTATTTAGTTGTTTGGATGACAAAATATGTATGAACAAAGTAAATAATACACTTTTCACACATTCTTGATATGAGGCATGGGAAGTCTTGTTTGCAAAATGTTATGCCTTTCTTTCAAAGAAATAAATACTATTCAAAATCAACAGAGTTAGAAGTGTGAAGTATGTGTTTGTACCTTTTCTTCTCTAATGGGCACCGACTCATGTTTATACCTTCAGAATTGGACATTGATGGTTGATGCTTGTACTTCAAATAATGGAATTTTGACTATGCAAGGAAACCTCAAAAGGATAATAAAATGGTTAATGGTAACCACTGATATCCAAGACCAAGGATGATGATCCTTAAAAATTGTGTCTTTATTGTTGTCTTGAGAAAGAATAAATATTTTGATCTTTTAATTTCTTGTTGGAAAACAAGAATGTACATTCCAGGTGTCAATGAATGATCAATGAACAAGAGATAGTTCAATCTCTTGGTGGGTAATGTTGTTTATTGCACAATGGAATGGTTTTTATGGTATTACATGAAGAATGAAAATGATGGCTTGTATTTGGTATTTGTATTATGGATGATGAGTTATGTCACTGGTTGTGTCCTTATAGGAAAATCTCGAGCTAGATGATAATTATGTTCTTGTTTGTATATATATATATATATATATATATATATATATATAGTCAACTGTTGTTTATTGTTGATGATGTAACAAGTAGCCATTGGCTTGAATTTTTATCTAGTCAATTGTGGTGTCTAACGAGAGCACTCAGTGGTGATTACCTTGGAAAAAGATATAATTGGGTTAATTGTAATGGCTCTGAATCTAAATGGATATTTTAGATGTTTCCATCAGGCCAAGATATATGATATGTTTGAATCTTTCAGATCAACCATTAGAAGTGATCAATAATGCCCCAGGATATATGATATTGTGGGAATGGATATTTCCATACATAATGACATCCCTGTTGCTGTATGCAATTTTTCTTCTGTTGGATTTTGTTCAGTGTCATGGGGCATTCATGTATATAAAAAAATTAGCCTATTTTTCTTGTGATGGTTCCCATCCACATACTTGCAGGCTTTCTTCATGTGCATAGCTTACCAATTTATTATAGTTTGTTTTTAGAAAGCTTCCAAAATGATTCTACTAATTAGGTCCATCCTATGAGAAGATTAAGAAAATAAATAAAGTTGCATTTGATCTCCTTTATATTATTTTAGGGATGCATCCTAGATGTATTTCCACTGTTACGGTTAAATCAGTATACTTATTCATGACTCACTAGATAACATAATTCCACCATAGTGACAACTTTCCTAATGATGCATCTGGTGAGTTGAATTTGAAGGTAAAAATGTATATTCATGAATTTGTATTTGCATGATGTTTAAATCTGTTTATGGAATATGTATGAATTTTGAGACATATGATGTTCCAATATTATAAGACGAGTTACTAGATAGTTATTTGGAACTGTCAACAAATCGTGTAAATGACATTTATGTTGTAGTATTGATGTATTTCAAATAGAGTCATATTACATTTAGTAACCCACTGACCCAATAAATTGAGTAACATTCTAAATAAATTATATAAATGTGATAATAAATCCATGAATATACAAAATTTATCCATTATCTGCGACGCGACAAAGAAAATAGCTAAAAACTGAAAAGTAGGTTGCATAATGGACTTCGTGTTGCAATGGATTCCAAATAACTTAAATACTAGATAAAAAGGGGGAAATCCATGATGAAGAAAATTAAGCTACTTAGACAAGTAGAAATCATTACACTAATGGAAAAGAAAATAATCCATATTGAACTTTATTGGTGTAAAACTAGTATGCATAAACATGTGAATAGGTATAATGGTATAATAGTGCTAATTAGTACGATATCTCATGAGAGACAAGAAAGATTGAACTCTGAATGCATCATTATTATTTATTAACAAAGTAGTGAAACTAAAGCCGATACAATGTTGGATTGAAAATTGTGATAATAAAGACTTGGAGCAATCTTTATCAATTTGTGAAATTGTTGGATAAATAAAAAAATTATAATGATGCTACAAACTCAAATTAAGTGTAAGTTATTAACCCTTGATGGGTTATGATGTATGCTAACTATTTTTTTGATGAGTATATAGATAAGAACTGATAATGTAGTAATGAAGATTGAAACGATATATCTATATATGACCCTAAATAATTATTGATGAGAAATTGATAACCACAAAGATGGTGAATGTAGGTCAAACTAGAAAGGAGGACCATAATTGAACCTCTGAGTATTTTACTTAAAGGAAATGGTGTTACAGAAAACAAGCAGTTATCACATTAAGTGCAGCAAAGGTACTCCAGTAAGGAAGAACTACCTGTGAAAATTGGAATAAATATTTTATGCATAAGCATGATCCGGCCTGTGTTCAGAGTTAGGAAACAACAGGGATGGTGTTTAGCTCAAGGAGGGGAATATGTAACACTCCCAGTGAAAAGTAAATTCTGGTAAATATTAGACTTGTTTTTTTTATGAATAAAAAAAATCATATTCGGAATTGGTATAACTGAATGGAAATTTCCAAGATTCCATAGTGATTAGAAGGAGCAGTTAAAATAAAATATTTACCTTCTCCTGTGCATATAAATAGAGGGTCTCAATAAGGAAAAGGGGGTTCTATGAAAAATAAAGGAAAATGGTTAGATGACGAAATTTTGTTTAGAGATATTATGAGATGGTTTTTACTAGTGCAACTCTGTAACCGGCGAGAAGTGTAGGCTGGACGAGAGTCTTGATGCATAGCTTCTAGGAAGTGTAGGCTGGACAGGAGCCTTGATGCCTAGCTTCTAAATATATATTGTTGCCTTAGGATCTGGTGAGGATCACGAGGGGAGTGGACGACTTCATTGCCTCACTCATAGTTGGATGGAAAAATTATTTTTACTTCTTCTGATATAAGTATTTTAATTGTGTCTGAAAGTAGATGAGCAAATTAACTCTATATTATTGTGAGAAATGATTAATTGATCATGTATATGAAAATGGAAAAGTAGTGATTTCCTTTTATGAATTCTGTAGAATGAAACCTCTGCAGTACTACCATTGAAAATTGTTATAAATTTATAGGTGATAAGAATATGGCATGTATGGTTATAAAAAATATGTGTATCAGTGAATTTTATTGGAATCACTCCAATTGATAATAATTTCTGTCTATAGAAAATATGGACACATGGAGACCTTCCACTATGCCATATAATATATTCAGAGAAGGATGGCTAGTGGTATTAAATGTAACCTTGGCCAGAGATATAGTGTTGAGTAACAATGCTTCTAAATAACGATAGAAGGAAATAAACTAATTGTCGAAAAAAACTAATAGGAAAATAATGGAACCTGGTGCTAGTTGCTCAACTTTAGTCATTCAATCTTAAAGTAAGTTAAATTAAATTACTTGGAAAAAAATTCGCGAAGGTTTAGAACCCTGGTTCCAACTAACATTCGGATTTGAGGTCCTTCATCCTCCAGGATGTGGGAAAAATGGTTACATCCATTATGTTTAAATCCAAGTAAAGAGACAATATATATGTAATCAGAGAATGGCTAATTGAAAAGGAATCTGAAAACTATTGAGTACATAATCCTCACAAATATATACACAATTTTACTAAAACCCTGGAAAATACATAGATTCTACCAAAGATAGAGAGAATTAGGCTCGCAAACTCATTTGTAAGCTGCAGAGCAGCTAAATTCATTTGGGAAGCATGAGAAACCCTAAGCTGTCGAAGGTTTCTCACATACGAGAACATGTAGATAGAAGAATGGAGAGACCAAAGGCGTTATTGAAGCTAGTATAATACCTGGTGGAATGATGTGAGTTAAATCCTAGTGCATAGATAATAAGAAAGAAGCATTGCAAGCTTCAGATAGAAGATATTCTTGCAGAACAACCCAAACCATGGTTAGCCATGTGTCAAAACAAGATAGGGCTAGCACCAAAAATCTGGAAAGGACTTTGAATGCACGTTAGGGAAACAATTTACCTGATAGAGAAGAACACTCCACCATGATAGAAGGCCTGGAGTTATAAGAATTGTGTAATGAATTAATATATTGAAATTATTTTTATAAGACATAAATGTAATTTTCAAATCAATAGTAAATCACCCACATGTAAGGGAATACCACCATTTAATTTCTAGTGGGCATATTGTCATGAGACAAAGAGAGGTATGCTCTAAGCCAAGGGAGCGCAGTAAGAAGGATCAAGGTGTTGCACCAAGTTTTTTTATGGTGTTACCGACGACTACAATACATAAGAGGATGTTGGAGTTGTCATTCCTCCTCTGGAAGATGCAAAGAGAGCATGGTGTTGGGGCTGGAGAAAATTTTTGGCACGTCGGGGGTTTAGGTGGGGATAATACCCTAACCACCCTTCGGGTTGCCTAATCCTTCAGATCAAGTTTTTTTCCACATCTACAAATCAAACCAAATATCCAAAATCCAATGTTCTAGTTGGTCGATCTGAAACCATCAGAAGGGACTATCAGATTTTCATGCCTTAGAAAATTTGATCAACAAACACAGTATCGAAATAATGCATAAACCTCAGCATATATTAAAATGTCAGGGTTTTAATTGATAATCCTAGGTAGGAGTGTGATCACCTGGCGATGGCCGACACTTGGCATACCTGAAATGTTAAAATCCTGTAGCAGTTTAATGTTATTAAGGTCATGCTTAGCTAGCAATGACAACTTTGGTCTGATATAAAACAAGAATGGATTTTTGTAAATATTTGAAAGATAAAAAGTTAAAGTGGTAACAATATCGTGTTGTACTCATTTGCGTATAATGGAATTTAATACTTGTCATTGAGATTTGTGCATAGTAAGGAATGTAATTAATTATTTTTACTTTATGTGTCTGAAGTATGATATAATGGTTGGTGTATGTTACAAAATATATGGAAAACAACTTGAAAAGAATTAGGAAAATTGCAAAAGGTATCCCATCCAAAGCATATATCATATTATAAAAAACTTTAACAAAGAAGTAGACAAGTATGCTAACAGGAATGTAAATTGAATATTGTTGAATTATAGATTAATGGTCAAATCTAACATGATATAATTTCCTAATGGTGGATGAATTATATTAAAAAATTCCCTAGTAGCATTATGTGACGTAAATTTTGTATTTTCTTGAAGCATTTTTGTAAGGTATTCACTTACAAAATCCCTTTTTTTGTTGCCCAAATATATTGTCCTAAAAAAAACCATATATGCTTATTAGAAAGGAGAAAACAATTGTAAAATTTTGATGAATTAGCTCTAACTCTTTCATGCATAATGTATTTGTTGCAAACCAAACACACATTATATAATAAAAATACTCTTTCCAATTAAAAAATAAAAAATAAGTAAAATCTTTCTCTACATTATTTTTATTTATACTTCAATTTATTTTAGTTTCAAGTTTATATTTTCAAAATTTATATATAATTAAAACTTTCAATAATTTTAATATTCCATTAAAAATATTTATTTCACTTAATATTAATTTACAAAATTGATTTTTTATTATTTTATCTTTTTTTGAGTGCAATAAACTAAAAAATTTCTCCTTTCAAATTCCTTTATTAATACTCATTATTAAAATATTACTCATTGATCAATAAAAATATATATGCAGCCTGTTAAACATTTATACACTTGCACACAATTTTATTTTAACAAATTTATACAACAATTTTGCAATTTTATTTTAACAAATTTATACAACAATTTTGCAATTTTATTTTAACAAATTTATACAACAATTTTATTATAATTTATATTTAACATAATAATGGTATACTTTTATAATATAAAATTAAAATTAATATTAATCTAAACATATTAATTAATCGAGACGAAATACATTAATAACCTTGTTAATGGTTTATTTTTGGTCAAACTTTTTAATGACAACGTCCGAATCACATATAACTTTCAACCCACTTTAAGAAATTTGTGTGGAATTTGTACATCCATCACTGGATGAAAATTTTGAACGTCATTCCTGACGTTAGTATAATAGCGTAATTTAATATATATATATATATATTTATTTATTTATTTAATTAATGAAATTTGGTAAAATTTCTCAAGAGTATAAATTAAAATTAAAATAACATGTATGATTTTTCTTCATTAATACTTGGGTTTCTAATGAAAATTTTGCGGTGAATTTTCTCCATTATTATTTGGGTTTGCGGTGATTTTTTATCGATAAATTTTCGGACCTGTGCACTTGAGGTCTGCTGTCCGATTTGCTGATATTCTAGTGAACACATTCCTTATCTTTTTTTAATACAAATTTGCTCATATATTCTCAAGTATGAATAATTCACCACAGCTACCAAATATTAACCAAAGATTACCAAAGGTAGACCTAGCACAGTTACTCTACAGAGCCTTTATGAGTATATAGAGTCTTTAGAGAAACGTAGAGAAGAAAGAGAAGTCAAGCTACAAACCGAGTAGAAGTCATGCTAGAAAACAAATTCACATATCTTGAAGAGAAGATCAAAAAACAAATAGAAAATAAAATAGAACTATTGGAGAATAAAATGGAGGAAATGGAAACTAGGTTGCAGGTCATAGAAAAACAAAACCAAGATACGAACCAAACATCCCAGCAAGGAGATGTTGATAATATAGAGAGACTTAAAATGAAGGACATGATTAAAGAACTAGAAGAAAAATTTAACAACAATCTCACCCTAAATAGTGGGGCAGGTATATTAGATATCAAACCAATTAAAGATGGAATGAAAAAACTGATCGAATTAGACCATGAGTGTAATAAAGGGACCTTGAACCTTATAATCTTTGGTTTGAGAGAGGAGCTAGACGAAGATACTTTAGCCATAGCCCAAATAGAATTACATAATAGATTACAAATTGAAACCACGTGTCTCACAAAAGCAGCAAGGTTAGGGAAATTAACTGAGAATAAAGGAAGGTTGATCCGAATAAAGGTGAGCTCTACTGACCATAAGTATGACATATTTAGTAAAACCTCAAGTCTAAAAAGAACAGGAATATTTATAAACGAAGATCTCATTTCATAAGATCAAGAAGAATTAAGAAAGGAGGTTCAAAAGGTAAAAGAAGCTAGGAAGGAAGGAAAATGGGCAATAATCAGAAATAGAAAAACCGTTATTTGAGATAGAAAGCAAAAACATAGTAATAAATAGCAATTCAACATGCTCTGAATTCTTTCTTGGAACTGTCGGGGCTTTCCATAGAACAAAGGCCCCAAGCTAAGTTGGATCTCAAATGATGTTGATATTATATTGCTTGTTGAAACTTGGGAGCACGAAGAATCTAAGGTCCCTGACATAGATGGCTTTGCACTATGGTTTACCTAGAACAAGCGATCCTTTAGTAGAGGCATTGGGGGCATAGCTTGCTACATTAAGAAGAACATCTCCCACCATGCTAGGATTTATAAAAATGACCCTTACAACCAATATAGTTGGATTGAGATTACTAACATTAATGATAACAATACCGACATAGCAATTTGTTATTTTCCCCCCATTAATTCTAACTTCTATAAGAAAAAGAATATAGATAAAAATAGTCCTTACAATGGTTTAAAGAATGATATTTATAGCTTAAGGAATGAAGGTAATATCCTTTTAATGGGTGACTTTAATGTTCGAATTTCAAGCAACCAAGCTATTATTCTAAGAAATCATTCCAACCCCAATCCTCTTTGGTTAGACGAAGACCTTACACTGGCTAGCCGATACAAAAGGAGCTTTGAAGACCTTGGGATAATTTTTTTGGGTCGGAGCTAGTCAAGCTCTGTACTGCTCAGGATCTCATAATTTGCAACAGTCTAAAGAAGTGGCCCAATTCTAGCAATATGACCTGCATCCATGGGCTTGGCAGGAGCGTGGTAGACTATGTTATTTCTAATCTCCCTTTATACAACGAAATAATAAATTTTGACATCTTAGACAACCACAAGCCTGACTCTAATCATAGGCCTTTACTCATAACTCTCAATTTTTTCACGCATAGAGATCCCATAGAAGATAATCCTTATATTCAAAAGAACTCAATCTTTGATAGAAACAAAAACGATCTCTTTCTAAATGAATTAAAAAATAATTTGCTTCATTTATCTAGTATAGACAACATAGATGACCTCTATCATAATTTTACTATAACCCTCTCATATTCTATTAACAATTTCTCAATTGAAGTCTCAAGTAACAAAAGAAATAGAAAAACCAACCCATGGTATGACAAAGATTGTAAAAGTGCGAGGAGAGAAATTAAGGAAGCTGTTGATGAATCTCTCAAAATTAACAAGATAAAAATCTACAAAACCCTAACTAAAAGGAAAAAAAAGACAATATATTCGTAAAAGGCAAGAGAATCTCTTACACCTCTCTAAGGTGGCTCCTAAGAAATTCTGGAGGCAGATTCTAACTAGGAAAACTAAAGATAATAATAAAATTTCTTTACGCAACTGGAATTCCTATCTTAAAAATCTTTATGAATCTCCAAATGCTAGGGATTTTGAAACCCTGCTCACAACGAAAGAGGTTTTCTCATTAGAAGACATTGATTTTGGGGTTAAACGCTTGGAAAATTGGAAAGCTAAAGACATTGAAGGTTAACAGGCAGAAATCTTAAAAATTGGAGGTCCTGTCCTCATCCTCCACATCCACAAGCTTTTCAACCAAGAGGTCAAGCAAGGGTTCTCTAAACCTTGGACTTAGAGCCTCATTATCCCTATTTTTAAAATTGGGGGTACAAATAACCCCTCTAATTATCGAACAATTATGATCAACCCTCTCTTAGCCAAGTTATATGGTATTATTTTGGAAAATAAGCTGAGCATTTGGCTTTAAAGTGAAGGTAAGCGGGCTAAAGGCCAAGTGGGTTTTAGAAGGCAGTGCTCAACAACAGACCACCTTGTTACGCTTAGGATCATTGTGGAAGAATGTCGCAATGATAAATCCAATATCTTCTGTTGCTTTGTGGAATTTAGAAAGGCTTTCGATACAGTTCCTAGAAATAACCTATGGAATAGATTAGAACAGATAAATGTTCCTTTCGAGCTAAGAGCGACCGCTATAAGGTTATACGAGAATGTAATTTTCAAGTTAAAGAGAAATGATGGGTGGTCGAAAGATATTAAGTGTAATATCGGAGTTAAACAAGGTTTCCCCCTCTCCCCTACCATATTTGGCATTTACATTGACAAAATAGAAGGTTGTTTATAGGAAGTAGGATGTGCTAGCACGATCTTAGCTGGGATAGTCATCATCCTTCTTCTCTATGCTAATGATATTTTTCTTCTCGCGAGATGCCCATCTGATCGTGATAAGCAACTTAGACTTCTTAAGGATTCCTGATCTACCATGGGTATGTCTGTTAACACTGACAAAACAAAAGTTATGATTATCAAATCCAAGAAGGACACTTATGCTAATTTTATGTATGAAAATAGTAACTTGGAGGAAGTGTATTCTTACAAGTACCTAGGAATTGATATTCATCACAAGCTCAACTGGAACTATAGCATTCAAAAAAGGATTAATGGGGGGTGGAAAGCTTATTTTGGTCTTGAAAATAATTGTAAAATGGAAAACCTCATAATGTGGGATACAAAGAAGTTCCTCTTTGAAACTTTAGTCACTCCTGATATCTTATATGGATGTGAGGTTTGGGGTTGCAGCATCTCTAGAGAATCCTGGAGAAATATTAAGCAAATACATAAGCGTTTTATAACATATAACCTTAAAATTAAAAGCAATACACCCTATCATATTCTCCTTATAGAAGTGGGTCTTTTCCCTTTTGAGAGCCTAGCTATGACTAGGCTTCTGTTGTACAAGCACAAGCTCAATAGCATAGGAGACCATAGACTTCCTAAGCTAGCTTTAAATTCCAGCCAAAACCACCTAAGGCTTAAACGAGGTTGGTATAAAGACACCAAGGCCTGGTTGAACCATTTGGATATTGATGAGAATGTTGCATTGCAAAACATCAATAACATTTAAAAATTTGTTACTTCTAAGTTCAAATAAAAAATGTCGTGTGAGAAAGATCTAGCAGCTAAAAGAAAATTAAGGTATTATAAGGAGGTCATCAACCCCACCTTAGAAGATCAAAAGTATCTCTCTTTTTTAACTATCTCAAAGAAGAAAATTAATATAGCCAAGATTAGAATGAACTCTCATGATCTCCATAGTGAAACAGGTCATTGGACAGTTCCGAAAACACCATGGATGGAAAGGCTCTGCCATCTCTGTGAGAATATGAACATCGAGGATGAAAATCACTTCCTCTTAGACTTCCCCGTGTACAACCACATTAGAGATCAATTTCATAATCTTTGTTGCAATACTGACATTCCTAGCCTTTTAAGATGTCAAAATTATAGTGAGCTCGGGAGGCTTCTCTCCAAGCTTTTTGAGCATAGGAATAAAATCTTAAATCAAATTAAATAACTCTTTTCTTTAAGTCCGATAGATCAAATATTGGTCTCAATGGACGTTAAACATCATCATCATCATCATCAGATGTGTCCGAATCACATATAACTTTCAACCCACTTTAAGAAATTTGTGTGGAATTTGTACATCTATCACTGGAGTCAAATCCATCATTGGATGAAAATTTTGAATATGTTAGTATAATAGTGTAATCTAAAAGTTATTCAATGAAATTTGGTAAAATTTCTCCATAGTATAAATTAAAATTAAAATAACATGTATAGAATAGATGTGTAAGTGTCATACTAGATGTAAATATTTTTTAAAATCAATTTTTTTAATATATATATATATATATATATATATATATATATATATATATATATATATATTACCATATAAATTAAAATTATGATTATGTAATATTTTTAAATTTAATGAATAAGTACATAAAATTTTAATATTTACAATATATTTATTTTATTATGAATAATAATTTTTTAAATATACTTTGTTACAATATCATGTGCTAATACTATAGCTATAACATCTAGATTTGTTTCTTAAAATATTTCTATTTATTTTAAAAAGGAATTATGCATTTAATTTTTTAAATGAGATTAACATGTAAAGTTAATCTGGTAATGCACATGGATTATTTATGTCTTTGAATAAATAATTAATTATGGAATGTTTTCCATAAATACTGATGATAAAGTATTCCAAGATTCCAGAGAGTTAGGCAAAAGTAGTTAAAGACAGATACCTTTTCCTCTTAGGATAAAAGGAAAATCCCAGTGAGGAAAAGGGGTTGTGTGACTTTAGAGAAAAGCCAGAAGGCTTGAGGGTGAGAGTTAATCCAGAGTTGGTTGGAACTAGTGGAAACTCAACAATCTTGAATCTCGAAAGGAAGACTGGACTGTAGGTCTTGAGGTCTCAACCAAAATTACTACTAGCTAAGACCTACTCTGGTGCGAAGCACGGGGGGAGACAAGGACATAATTGCCTCTCTCAAGGCTAGGAGGAAATCCTCAGAAGATTTAAGTGAGATAAGTAATTAGACAAAGTGAAAAGAAATATTATGAAACTGACTATGAATTCTAGTCACATAGACATACATTTCTATAACTGATGAATCTGAACACAAAAGTAGTATTTATCTCTTTATGCTTTTTTTTTAAAGTATTTACATAAAGGTATTTATCAGGAAAAGGTGAATAAATGTATATACATAAATATGTAATTAGTATGAAAGAAATATGTTAATCAAGTCCTAACAATGTACTACTATTTACGCTTATTGAAAGAGTTAAACCCTACTGTATAAGTGTAGACAGTTCAAGAAAATAAATAGGAAGAATATATGTGAAATTACAGATATGTATGGTAGAGGAGATCGCTAGTTTAGCTAAGAGTAGACACCTCAGAAAAAACATGCTATCTCCTCTTATTTCACATCATATACTCGGACTAGGGATACAGTGAGTATCCCAGAACCTTGATGGTATGGACATCAATCCTAGAAGCAATAGAAAGTAGAACAAATTCCAATAAAGTGAAATATTATTTCTAGTTATGTATTTCAATAAAGATTTTCCTCTAGCAAAAATGTTATTAGCATAAAAATGCATCGATGAGAACATTCAAATGTAATAACAAGGAAGAATAAATTCTGTAGAATAAAATAAAATAGGAATACATCTACAGTACCTTCATGTTCCACAAATTAAAATTAATTAACTGCTTCCTGCATATAAAAAGAAAACATAATTATGAAAACATAGAGAATTAAATTCCAGTATGAAAATTATAGACTGCAATATGTGGAAACAAGAACAATACACAATAATTGTGCTATGAAGGAAGATATAATTTTATGTCAAATACCAAATATGTCTGAGCAACGAAACAAATTAAATGTTACCATTAACATTACATAACGGTCTTGACAATTATCTGTACTAAGAGATCGCTTGGTCAATTGATAACATATTAAATAAGAGTTACACTCAAGGCCAAAATAGTGACTTGACTCTAAAATGGAAGGAAACCAAAGTACGGACCTGGAGAATCCTTGCATGCAAAGGAACATATGAAAATTGAACAAAAACAATTTTTTTTATGCCAAGCCTAATACAGATGGTAACTATTACACACAATTTTCGAAATAGGAAGAAATAGAGCCATAAGGCTTCTAGAATAAGAACGGATTATAACTTCTTAGGGATTTAATTCCGTAACTCCTGGAGGATTTTTCATCTAGCTTAAGAAATAAATTCGGAGACTGCAGTACCTGTTCATCATGAAATACGAAAGTCACTATAGAAGACAGAGTCAGCATAAAAAGCAGCGCCTTACAAGTTGAGACAATAAAACAGGTTCATAAGTTACCTGCAAACCAACAACCAAAAGTTAGAGTTGAAAACTCAATAAACCGGTGTAGCATCAACCATTAAGAAACTACCATATGCTACGAGGATTAAGGGTTTACCTAGGTAAAAGACCAAAGATAGTCGATTTTGTAACCTAAGACATCGAAAAATATTTTATGGTTAAACCCTAATACGAGAGATGGATAACCCCGTAAATGACACAAAATAAAACACTACTAATCAAGAAGTCTTACATGTATTAATGAGTCGTGATTCCGAGCTTGAATCCTCAGTGATAAGAGGGCTTTTATACGCCATGAATTTTCATGGTAAAGAAGCCGAGTTCATGAACTGAGTGAAGGGAAAATAGTAGCGAAGATAAGCTGTGCAACAAGCAAGCTAGGGAAAAGCAAGACCCTATACCAAGAGTTAAAATATTTATATTATGTCAACCGAAGCAGACTCGCAGAGTAAAGGAAGACCAACAACTATAATTCCGTTAGAAAAGCGATGCCAAAGAAAATCATAAGTTCTGTCAAAGAATTACCTGTTGCATAGCTATGGTGCCGGCTCCTAACTTAACCTAAAGAAAGCTTGAACCAGCATGAAACGGAATGTCGACAAAATCAAATTTGCAAAGCGGCGGAGAAGAAGTAAAAATTGCATTGAGCTAATGGGAAAAGTGGTTAGGGTTGAGGGGAGATTGACTACCCTAGCCCCAGGTCGACTCGTTTCCACCATCAATCGTCACCAAAGATCCAATGATGCTTAAGTCTATAGATGTCAATTCAATCACATCAAAGTGGCATGGAAAATCGGATTATAGATAAACACATGTACGCCTTAATTTAAATACATATATAACCATGTACGATGGCAGAACCAATGATAAATATTTATTTTTATAATGTTGGTTATGTATATAAGTTATGGGGTTATGTATTTCCCAGATCATAATTTTCAGAACCCTAATATATGTTTCGTACAATAGTTATTAATTCCGATGGTAGGCGTAAAGTCTCATCACATAGATGTTTTTTTTTTCTAAGTATGACTAATTCTATTATGTATAAAAATTACTGGTACAAAACAGCCACAGTGTCATCTATGTGAGTTTGAACACTGGGCTTGATAAACAAGTTATTCAAAGAGTGTCTAGACTGCCCAGAATGGGAAACCAGTCCTTTTAACCACAGAGTCTGAACCGCCCTTGAGAGGGAAACTGGTTTTGAGTTCATACAAGCTAAACAAACATAAAAATAAGTGCTAAAATTCAAAATCCGCTTTTGCAGCTGAGCTGTGAAGTGATATAGCATAGAATTTTCTGCAATGTTTGAGAAAAAAACCTGTAGAGCTTTGCAGAGGCTAATCATGAGTCGGAGAAGGAGGTTCCTCGATAATCCTACATCCGAAAACATTTCTACTGTCATCCTTCGTAGCGTCGAGTGCGTCCTCCCTGCCAGCGTGCGCCACCTTCATGCTTTGTTCGTTCTGTGGAAGGGGAGAGGAAGTGGCAGGAGCCACCACTTCACAAGGGAAACCAGAGCCCGGAGGGGAAAGGAGAGAGACAGAACGGGGCGTAGCATGATTAGGGATTTCTTCACGGAGAGTCACAGTAATATAGGCAGTGAGGATGGAATTGGAAGAGGTGCAGTCGAACCCGAGTTCAGCTCGTTGAGAAGTTTGCCGAATGGTGGGACGAGCACAACTATGAGAGACAGGGGGGGAGAGCTTCTAGTAGGCTCGTGAGCTAAGGAAGGGGAGGGCGGAGCAACATTAACAGCACCTCTAGAGTGGCCACGACCTCTTCCTCTTTCACCACGCGGGTCAAGTGTATGACCGTGATCTTCATCCGCAGAGGAGGAGCCTATGCCAAGACTGGGAGGGGGGCGACGGAGACCTCGGCTGAGACCTCGCCTGCTCCTCATTCTTTCGCAGAGACAGGGAATGTTGACAGGATTTTGACGAAGAGGACCAGGGCAGTAATGGCTGACAGGTAAAGTAGGGGGAGAGGAAAAGGACTGGTCGTCACTAAGGTTAGTAGAAGGAGCTTGCAAAAGACAAATGAGACCACTTCGCTGGTCAGTCCCGATGCCATAGATTGAATTGAGGCAGCGCCGCCCCGTATTAGTCTTCACACTGGCATCTGCAGAACCTGGAGCACAATTTCCTTGCAGAGGAGATGGTGAGCCTCCCCGACCAGCATTATCGTTCGAACTATCTCAAATGTGCTCCATTGCAAGAAGAACCGCCATAATTGAATGCAGGGTGATCAGACCAAGGTGAATAACTGCCGCGAGAGGTGGAGAGTAATGGTCTTCATAAATGCAGGTACAGGGAGCCATGTGGGCTACCCTGGCAAACACTGTTGGGAAGAGTGCGGGAAGCCACGTCCCGTCCAAACCTTCAGGCATCCACATCCGGAATGGAGTAGTCTTTGTGCACCTGCATTGTGCAATGTTGTAGCAATTCTTCATCGTGGATACTGTTGAGAGGGCCATGAATGAGAGTGCTAGTACTGTCTGTTCCAGAATTGGCCAAGAGGTCTGCAACTTTTTTTCCTTCCCGCTTAATATGCTTGAAGGAGATAGCCCTATGTTGAGTTAACCAGTTTCTTAACCTGTTTATTCTAGCAGCCAAACGCCAACTGTGGGACACTTTTGCTGGATTGGTGCCCCAAAGTAGCCGGTTGGCTATGTTGATGAGAACTTGTGAGTCTCCCTCTATTATGATAGGAAAGAGATTGTAATGTTGAATAAGACAGAGACCTTGCCAGAGGCCTTCTAATTCAGCTGAGTTATTTGTGTCCCATCCGATAGATCCATAGAAGATGATTTGAATTTCTCCCTTAGAGTTTCTAACAATGCCCCCAAAACCTGCTGGACCGAGATTCCCTCTGGAGGCACCAATGAAATTTAGTTTGAAGACACCATCAAGAGGAGGAGACCATTGCATAGGAGGATCGGGGATGGCACGGTTCATGATGGTAGGAGAGAATGCAATTTGGAGATTCTAGTTTTGCCAAATGGTAATTTCTTTGGGTTTTTTAGGATAGTTAGCTTCATGCCAGGAGTGGAGAGCAAGAGTTTCCTGAAGGTTGTTGCTGAGAGAGGACCACAGGGAGTCCAGAGAGGAGGCCTGATTTTTGAAGATACGTTTATTTCTTTCTTTCCACAGAGACCAAAACACAAGACCAGGAAGAAGCAGCCAGAGAGCATTGAGAAGGGAGGAGTGGAAGGGGCATTTAGGCCAAGTGCGAAGAATGTTGGTTATATCTCCCATGGGTTTGATCCTTTGGCAGCGAAAGCTGCACTTTTCCCAGATGGTATTGGCTAAAGGGCAAAGCAACATGAGATGCTGGATGGTTTCAAAACTTTGAAGGCAGTTGGGACATTGAGAAGGCCCAGTGAAACCCCATTGAATCAGATTGTCCCAAGTGAGAATTATTCTATGACTAAGGAGCCAGAGGAACGTGGAAATATTAGGCCAGGAGTACTTGACACAATCCATCCTTGTAAGGCTTTTTCAGTTGGCCAAAACCCGATAAATTTTCCTATGAGCACATGATCTCTCATATACTGAATCCTGGCATTAATCTGATGACTGGGTAGGTCAATTTTGGGTCTATCTGGAGCTATAGGCTTGCAAGTCGAAGACGTGACCTGCGGCATTTCCGTTTGTGTTTCAGAGGTCGATTTCTTATTCACCTCAGTCTCCTGCGCAGTAACTGAATCTTTCATGCTCAGGTCAGATTCTCCTTGTTTCTCTCTTTCATCAGCAGGGGGAGGCTAACCGGCCCCCCCCCCCCCCCCCCCCCGTCTCCGGTGCCATACCTGCGTACAACGCTTCTCTGCAGAAGAGTGGTAGCGCTGTCAGAGCTTGGCAGAGTTGCAGGGGATGTTGGGGTTTCTGCAGAACAAGAAAATTGAAAACCCTAGCAGAGCGCGCATCGCTAAAAGGGGGAGTTCAGATCTTACATTCATCCATCAACACATAGATTTTTTAATAACTATAATGATATGTATATGGATATGTGTTATTCAAGCTAATTCATGTGGTGATTTAAATTTTAATGAAGGTATGTAATGTTTATATATATTTGTCATATAATTTCAAGCATTGACAAGGATTAACTTCATATAGTTAGTTATGAGGTGACTAAATATGAAGCAAAGTAATTTTTTATTTTTATTTTTTATGTATGGTTGTCACAAGTGGTACCAGAGCAGCGCTCATACATTGGGACTTAAATGGGTTACCTAAATAACAAATTGTTGTGTAAAAATTGTGCACAAAAAGTAGAAAGGATAATATGGGAAGGGGATAAATGCATCAAGTACCCAAGAATGTTGGGGAACCTCCTCCCCAAACCATCCCTGAAATGAACCTAGAAATGTGGGTAGAACTGATCATAGATCAGCACCAACAGGCCAATATATTATTCAAAGAAAAACAAAATTAGACGAGTATACTACTAATTACAATGCAACAGTTACAGGAAGAAATGGTCTAGGTGAGAAGCGATAATGAATGACTGATGCAAGAGCAGGAGAGGATTCTAAAAAGCCTCTCTGATAGGTAGAATCAAGGGATGGTGGAAATAGTTCCACCAAGACCTGAAAGAAGCACTCTGGAAGAAAACAAACATGGAAAACATACTAATGACAAGCCGGAAGGAATTCATACACATCGGAGTAATTAAAACAAAAATGATAATGAAGCAGAATCTAGAAATGTGTCTGAACAACAAGAGATGAAGAAACAGAAAGTCGAATTGCAAGGTGAGTTTCGGAAAATCAGACCTAATAATTTCAATGGAGAGGTCGAGGAGGTGGCCAAAGTATGGCTAATTAATATAAACAAGTAATTTCAAGTGTATGAATATATCAACAACCTCAAAGCTTTCATGGCTATTTATCAGTTGAGGGAGAAAGCTACTTTATGGTGGGAGGAATTCAAAAATGTTCGAAGTATTGAGGACTAGAATGTAATGTGGGATGAGATCCAACAATATTTCAAGGATAATTATTTAACGAAGTGTTTCTATGATGAAAAATATCTACAATTCCATGATTTAAGACTGGTACAAATGTCAATGGATGAATTCATATCTAAGTTCACATCATTGTTAAGATATGTACCTTACGTAAGAGATGAGAAGGCTAGAGTCTGACCATTTCAAAGCAATCTACCTACTCACATGAAATAAAGAATTGAATTCATAAACATGAAGACTATGGACGAGGTGTTTTGGAAAGCACAAATGTGCTATCAGCAGTCCAAAGAAAAAGGGGAAACATGCAAAAAATAGCCACCAAAGAAAGGACAGAAAAGTAATTCAAATTTTAAAAATACCACATCTGTTAATTTTAAAAATTATGAAAGAAATTTAGTAAGTAGGTAGTTTGGGAGAAATCACAAGAGAAAAAAATGGCAAATAGAGGAATGACCAACAAAAGCCTCCAGCAAACTAGCAGAAAACCCCTCTGCAATGCTAGGGATGTGGTGAGGCACATTATTACAAAAATTTTCCTCATCGTAGGAGAGGTGAAACAACAACTAACCTGCAAGAGGCTTCTACATTGGAGGATGTGGATCGAAATATACCTATAATTAATGCAGTTCGTGAATACTGACAAGCAAACCACTAGCCGACCATGATAGAACTTGAAGGTAATATATTTTCACAATTTTTTTCTATTTGGGTTGACCCTGGTGCAAGTTTAAGCTACGTAATCCCTCAGATAGTAGAAAATCGTAACTTGCAAAGCCATAAATTTAAGAACCCTAGGCTGGTACAGCTAGCCACTAGGGCAAAGAGATGGGTTAGTGCTAAAGTTTTGAAGTGTTCCTTGGAAATTGGAAATCAACAGGTAAAGATAGAATTAAATATTTTACCTTTGGGTTCCTATGACATACTACTGGGTATGGACTCACTAGAAGGACATTGGCCTCTAGTAGACTATAAATATAATATCATTTACTTCAGAGCTGAAGATAAGACATGTCAAGAATTGCAAGGAATCGAGAAACCTTTGCAATTATGTCCTCTCACAATAACCCGGTTGGATAAATGCATCAGAAAAGGATGCCAGATTTATGCCATCCAAGTGGGATCTGCTAACTCTAAGGAGAAGACCCCTATGATAGAAAATATACTAGTAGTATATGTAGTATACCTAGGGGGGATAATATAGGGTACAAAGGGAGGTATCCAAGGAAATAATATGAGGTAATAATATAAGAATGATAAATAATTAGGCCATAGTTAATAAATAAAGTGGTTAACCCACATTATGTAAGGGACCACTTGTAGCTAGGGAATAAAGTGATGAGCCCATTGTATTGGATGTATGGTATTGAGAGACCTATGGTAACTACCCATGGTATTGCATGTATGAAACCTATATAGAGGCTAGAGACTCTCCATTGAGGGATGTCAAGGATTATTGTATTGGCAAGCATATGGCTTGTGGAGTGATCTCCTTCCTTAAGGAGAGAATGTATGGTGTTGCCCTACCTTAAGGGTTTTGATATTAATGAAGATCTGAAGTTTTGTCTTCTATGGTGTTATTTCTTGGGCATATTTTCCATTTCTATACATTTTCTTATCAGATCTATTACAAATGGTATCAGAGCACTTTCTTGGGCAAAGTTTGGAGATTTGTTTTTTCATTTTTTGCAGGAAATTTTTGGGCGGCGAGTTTGTAGAGCAGATCTGGAAAATTTGGTGAAAAATTTTCAGAAATAAATATCAGATCTGGATTCCTTATCGAAAATTACCCAATTTCAAAAAAAAAATCAGTCGAATCGGAGTCCGGATGAGGGTGATATCGCTGATTTAAATTCAGCTATGTGACAGAAATGTTTCTGACGGCAATTTCTGTACGGCGGCTCTCCTGACGTTTTAATAGATTCTGGTGCAAAATTTCAGATAACCAATTATATATCTGAGCTTTCCTTGAAAAATCACCCGATTTCAAAAAAAAAATCGGTCAAATCGGAGTCCGGATGAGGGAGTTATCACATATTTAAAATCAGCCATTTTTTCAGAAATTTTGTGACGCCGAGGCAGTTGCAGCGCAAATCTGTGTTTCTAGAGTGCCTAGATCGGGATTTCAGCAATATGGTTAGATGCAGAATGGCTATTCCATTTTCGAAAACAGGTTATATTAAGGATTTTGAGTTATATTGACCGAGTAATGTCCATTTTAAATTTTTTCCAAAGTAAGTGATTTTCTTCAAAACCCTTACTTTATTTTATGGATTCTCGCAAGATGAAGTTTACAGGAAAAGATGATGGTCCTACTATTGAAGATTTTTTACAATATCACAAGGATCAATACCAAAATTTTTGGATAGGCTCCATAGGGCTTGATATGGAAGATGAGGCAAATGAATGGTGGATCTCACTTGACAGCTCAGTGAGGGAACTTCCCGAGAAACAACTTGAAAAAGTCCTTTTGGACAAGTGGTCACAAGCCGGAAAGAAGGATAGTAAGAGCCATAAAGACTTATTTTATACTAATATTTCCATATTACAGGTTCATGGACGTATTCAGAAAGAGAACATCATTGTGTCTATCATTCCTAGTTGCAAGCATAATTGTATCAATGTGAATTTGGCAAAAAAATTGCAAGTTCTAGCAAAGCATATTGAAAACACACAGGTTGATAATGAAGATTTTCAAATTTATAAAGATTTGAAGATTTCTATGGATAAGTATGTGTTGCATTCTGATTTTTATGCTTCAGATATGGATGATGTGGACGTTGTTTTGGGACACCCTTGGATGGAATCCATTGGTACTATCAATTTTAATGTGCAAAAGAAATTCATGAAACTCTGGTATAAAAAGAAGAAAATTACATTGCACGATATTTGCATTAAGAACCATGCAGAGACCGGGGAGGCAGAAGCACAAATATCTAATGAGACAGACACATCAGATGATGAGCCTTTGATGGTAGACAGCCAAACACAGACATCAAAGCAAGTACCAACAAAAGAACCTGACACCACTCCATCACCAATAATGGAGGAATTAATGAAAGATGTTCCATCGGTTAAAGCTTCAACATATCACCACCCGCATCACCCAGCAAGACAACAACCAGGAAGGTGGAAACGAATTAGCAACAAGGACAACAACCCCTGGATGACACATAGAGAGGTGCGACGATCCACCCACAACACATCAACACAGAAGAACCACCAGAACCCACTTCTATCTCAAGCGAGCGAGACATCGACCAGATCGAGTATTCAACTTTCTCTGGGATGGTTGGATGCACGTGAATGGTACCAGTGGAATACTCTTTTGAGTAGATCTTATTATTTGTGTTCTTCTTATGTTTCGGGGACGAAACATGTTTAAGGGGGGTGTAATGTAGTATACCTAGGGGGGATAATATAGGGTACAAAGGGAGGTATCCAAGGAAATAATATGAGGTAATAATATAAGAATGATAAATAATTAGGCCATAGTTAATAAATAAAGTGGTTAACCCACATTATGTAAGGGACCACATGTAGCTAGGGAATAAAGTGATGAGCCCATTGTATTGGATGTATGGTATTGAGAGACCCATGGTAACTACCCACGGTATTGCATGTATGAAACCTATATAGAGGCTAGAGACTCTCCATTGAGGGATGTCAAGGATTATTGTATTGGCAAGCATATGGCTTGTGGAGTGATCTCCTTCCTTAAGGAGTGAATTTATGGTGTTGCCCTACCTTAAGGGTTTTGATATTAATGAAGATCTGAAGTTTTGTCTTCTATGGTGTTATTTCTTGGGCATATTTTCCATTTCTATACATTTTCTTATCAGATCTATTTCCATTTCTATACATTTTCTTATCAGATCTATTACAGTATAATACTTCATGGATGTGTTTCCATAGAGTATACCAGGATTACCTCCAAAAAGAGATATTGATTTCACTATCGAATGAATTCCTAGCACCACACTAGTATCAAAAGCACCATATCAGATGAGTGTACCTGAGTTAATAGAATTGAAAATGAAACTACAAGAACTGTTGGATAAGGGGTATATTCGACCAAGTGTATCCCATTGGGGAGAACTAGTGTTTTTCGTAAAGAAGAAGGACATAACCATGCAAATGTGAATGGATTACAGGAAGCTCAATAAGTTGAGAGTAAAGAATAAATACCCACTATCACGTATAGATGATATTTTTGATCAAGTGAAAAGAGCGATTGTATTTTCAAAGATAGATTTAAGGTCTGGATATCACCAGATCCGAATTAAATATGAAGACATTTAGAAAACAACCTTCCGAACCCTATATGGGCACTATGAGTTGGTGGTTTTACCATTTGTTTTAACCAATGCACCAATAACGTTCATGAGCTTGATACATGGCATATTTCACCCCTTTTTGGACAAGTTCGTTCTTATATTTATTGACGACATATTGATTTATTCCAGAACCATGGAAGAGAACAAGGAACACTTAAGACAAGTGTTGGAAATATTGAGGAAATATCAGTTGTATGCCAAGTTCAGTAAATGTGAATTTTTTAGAGAGCAAATACAATATTTATGCCGTGTCATTTCCACTGAAGTCATAGCAGTAGATCTCGAGAAAATAAATACTATCATGGAATGGAGAGTGCCCAAGAATGTGGTAGATATATGTTCTTTTATGGGATTGGTTGGATATTACAGCCACTTCATCGAAGGATTTTCGAAAATTTCCTTTCCTATTACATCTCTACAGCGAAAGGGGAAGGCGTTTAAATGGACCAGCGAATGTCAGGCTAGTTTTGAATTGTTAAACCACTTGTTGAATACTGCCTTGTATTGAGGGTAGCTAACCCAAAAAAGGAATTTGAGGTATGCACCAATGCGTGTAAGGAAGTAGTAGGAGTAATATTATCTCAAGAGGGAAGGGTCGTTTCCTATGAGTCAAGAAAGCTAAAATATCATAAACAACGTTATTTCGCTTATGATTTGGTGCTGACAGTGGTAGTGCACGCACTCAAGGTATGGAGACACTACTTACTAGGAAAGAGGTTCATGCTTAAGACATATCACAATAGCTTAACCAAATAATTTAAACAAGCTGATTTAAATGCTTGCCACGCAAGGTGGAATGCATTTCAAAGTGAATTTGATTTTTTACATTCAACATGTTAAGGGCAAGGAAAATCGTGTGGTTGATGCTTTGAGCAGAAAAATGCATTGCGTGTATCAACTCTAATTTAATCAAGCAGAATTCAATTTTTAGGATCAGTTAAAAGAAGAAGCTGAGAAAGATCTTGAATACCAATTTTTACGGCAACAAGGAAAGGAAGCAGAAAAACAGGAAAAGTCATCAGATTATGGGATTAATGGAGATCAAATTTTAACTTTTAAAGAGTTGAAAGATAAGTTTGAAAGAGTTGATCTTGGATGAATACCATTGCAACAATTATTATGGACACCCAGGATACCAGAAAATGCTGACAAAAATAAGGAAAGTTTATTTTTGGCCTAGTATGCGGAAGAATATTGCTGAGTACTTAAAAAAGTGTTTGGAATGTTAATAGGTTAAGGTGGAACCTCAATATCCAGTAGGATTGTTGCAGGCCATACCTATACCTAAATGGAAATAGGATGTTATATCGTTAGATTTTATTATTGGCCTACCAATATCAAAGAGGCATAATGATTCTATAATGGTAGTTGTTGAAAGATTGAGCAAGGCATATCACTTTATTCCTATACAGTCCACTTACAAAACGGTGCAGATTGCAGATATTTTCATGGGAGAAATATTTAGGTTGCATGCCATCCCTAAACCAGTCATCTCATATCGAGATGTAATGTTCACTTCAGCCTTTCGGAAGGCACTGGTTACCAGATTAGGTACATAGGTCAAATTCAACACCACTTATCATTCACATATGGATGGACAAATAGAGTGAGTGAATCAAATCCTAGAAGACATGTTGCACATGTATGTAATGAAACAACCCACAAAGTGGGAATATTATCTACATATAGTGAAATTCGCGTACAATAATGGTTATCATGAGTCTCTTAAAATGAGTTCATTTGAAGCCTTATACATGAGAAAATGTTGAACTCCCATTAACTAGAGTATTCCAGAAACCAAATTAATGCTTGGCCCAAAGATGTTAGCTGAGATGTAACTGGAAGTAAAGAAGATTAGATAGAATCTAAAAGCTATTAAAGATCAGCAGGAGGATTATGTGGACAAAAAGAGAACCCATCGGGAGTTTGAAGTGGGTGATCATGTTTATGTGAGAATCCAACCCAATAAAAGAACCATAAGGTGGACTTCTTGTGCCAATTTGGCTTCCAGGTTCTATGGAACTTTCCAAATCTTGGAAAGAGCATGACCAGTTGCCTATCGATTAGCATTACCCAGTCACATACAGGTGCAAAATGTGTTTCATGTATCAATACTGAAACAATATGTGCATGATCTGAGGCATGTAATACATTAGAAAAAAAATCAGGTAGGAATAAGATTAAGTACGAAATATTCATAAAGAATGAATTTTATGCTGATTAACTTACGTCCTTCCTAGTTGTAGGTGAAGTTGGACGACAAATTTCTAATATAACCTCATTGTATTCTTGATCAAAGAGAAATCATGCTCTGGAGGTGAGCCATCACCAAAGTTAAAGTGAATTTGAAGCACTTTAGCACGAAGGAGGCTACATGGGAAGAAAAAGGATTTGTACATGAGGCATACCTAGAACTATTTGCTAATCTAGAATAGAACATCGAGGACGATGTTTACTTCCAGGGGGGAAGATGTAACATCTACATTTGTTTCTTAAACTATTTATGTTTATTTTAAAAAGGGATTTTGAATTTAATTTTTTAAATGATATTAACATGTAAAGTTAATCTGGTAATGAACATGGTTTATTTCTCTCTTTGACAAATAATTGTTTATGGAATTTTTTTCATAAAGAATGATGATAAAGTATTCCAAGATTCCAGAGTATTTAGGCAAAAGCAGTTAAATAAATTTACTTTTTCCTCTGAGGATAAAAGGAAAATCCCAGTGAGGAAAAGGGGTTATGTGACTTTAGAGAAAATTCATAAGGCTTGAGAGTGAGATTTAATCCAGAGATCGTTGGAACCAGTGGAAACTCAGCAATCCCAGATCTAGAAAGGAAGATTAGCCTAGAGGTCTTGAGGTCTAAACCAAAATTACTGCTAAATAAGCCCTACTGTGGTGCAGAGCACGAGGGGAGATGAGGACGTAATTTCCTCTCTCAAGGATGGGAGGAAATCATCAGAAAATTTAAGTGAGATAAGTAACTGGACAATGTGAAAATAAATATTATGAAACTAACTATGAATTCTAGTTGCATAGACAAATATTTATATATCTGATGAATCTGAACACAAAAGTAGTATTTGTGTCTCTATGATTTTTTCTAAAGTATTTACATAAAGTTATTTAGCGAGAAAAGGTGAATATATGTATATATATAAATATTTAATTAATATGAAAGCAATATGTTAAGACAATATTAACAGTGTACTACCATTTAGGCTTAGTGAAAGAGTAAAACACTACTTTGTAGGTGTAGACAGTTCAAGAAAATAAATAGGAAGAATATATGTGAAATTGCAGATATGTATGGTAGAGGAGACCATTAGTTTAGTCCATAGTAGACACCCTAGACATAATAGGTTGGCTCTTATTATTTCACATCCTATACTCGGACTATGGATACAGTGAGAATCCCAGAACCTTGATGGTTTGAACATCGACCCTAGAAGCAATAGAAAATAGAACAACTTCTCAGAAAGTGAAATATTATTTCCAGGTATGTATTTCAATAAAGATTTGCCTCTTGCAGACATGTTATTAGCATAACAATGTATTGATGAGAACATTCAAATGTAATAATAAGAAATAATAAATTCTCTAGAATAAAAGAAAACGGGAATATATCTACAGTACCTTCATGTTCCACAAATTAAATTTAATTAACTGCTTCTAGCATATAAAAATAAAACAAAACTTTGACAACATAGAGAATTAAATTCCAATATGAAAATTATAGACTATAATATGTGGAAACAAGAACATTACAAAATAGTTTTGCTAGGAAGGAAAATAGCATTTTATGTCAAATACCAAATATTTCTGAGTAACGAAACAAATGAAAGGTTACCATAAACATTACATAACGGTCTTGACAATTATCTGTAATGAGAGACCGCTCGATTAATTGATAACAAACTAAATAAGAGTTATGCTCAAGCCCAAAACAATGAATTGGCTATAGACTGGTAGGAAACCAAAGTACCGACCGAAAGAATCCTTATATGCAAAGAAACATATGAAAATTGAACAAAAACAAATTGTATTATGCAAACTCTTATAGATATGGTATATATTACACACAACTTTCGAAATAGGAAGAGATAGAGCCATAAGGCTTCCAGAACAAGAACGAACTATAAAATCTTAGGGATTTAATACCAGAATTCCCGGAGGATTTTTCATTTAGCTCAAGAAATAAATTCATATATCGTGGTACTTATTCATCATGAAATACGAAATTCAGTATAGAAGACAGAGTCGGCATAAAGAGTAGCACCTTGCAAATTGAGACAAAAAAACTTGTTCACAAGTTACTTGCAAACCAGCAACCAAATGTTAGAGTTGAAAGCTCAATAAACCGATGTATTGTCAACCATTAAGAAAATACCACACACTGTGAGGATTAAGGGTTTACCTGGGTAAAAGACCAGAGATAGTAGATTTCGTAACGTGAGACATCAAAAAAGCTAGTATGGTTAAACCCAAATACGAGAGGTTGATAACCCCATAAATGACACAAAATAAAACTGTACTAATTAAGAAGTCTTATTTGTATGATTGAGCTAGGATTCCGAGCTTGAATCCTCAACGACAAGAGGGTTTTTATACGCCATGAACCTACAAAGTAAAGAAGCCAAGTTCAATATTTGAGCGAAGGGAAAATAGTAGCGAAGCTCAGCTGTGAAACAAGCAAGTTAGGGAAAAGCAAGACCCTATACCAATAGTTAAAATCTTTATTTTATGTCAACCAGAGCAGAATCGTGGAGAAAAGGAAGACCAGCAGCTGTATTTCCATTAGAAAAGAGATGCCAAAGAAAATCATAACTTCCGTCAAAGAACTATCTGTTGCAGAGCTATGGTGTCCGCTCCTAACTTAACCCGAAGAAAGTGTGAACATGTGTGAAATGGAACGTCGTCAAAATCAAAGCGGTAGAGCAAAAGGCAACATCGCACTTAGAAAATAGGAAAATTGGTTAAGGTTAAGGGGAGGTCAACTACCCTAACCCCAGGTCAACTCGTTTCCACCGTAGATCGTCACCAAAGATACAACGACACTTAAGTCTACACATGTCAACTCAATCACAACAAAGTGGCACAGAAAATCTGATTATAGATAACACCTATACACCTAAATTTAACTACATAAATAACCATTTACAGTGGCATAACCAACGTTAAATATTTAGATTTATAGCATCGGTTATGTATATAAGTTATGGGGTTATGGATCAACCAGATCATAACTCTCAGAACCCGAATATCTCTTTTGTACAATAGCTATTATTAATACTGATGGTAGGTTTGAAGTCTTATCACATAAATTTTTTAATAACTAGAATGATATGTATATGGATACGTGCTATTCATGCTAATTCATGTGGTGATTTAAATTTTAATGAAGGTATGTAATGTTTATATATATTGTCATATAATTTGAAGCAATGACAAGGATTAACTTCATCGAGTTAGTTATGCAATGAATAAAAATGAAACAAAGTAAATTTTGTTTTAACTATGGTTGTCACAATAGCTCATTAATACCACATACTCAAAACTAAAATTCATTTCAAATTTGTTTTTATATAAATATTTTATTTTAATTTAATTTTTTAACATTTCAAAATTAAAACTTAATACTTATAATAAATTTCAATTAAAACATGATGTATTTATCCCATTTTACTATAAATATTATTAAATTGTAAATAGGCTTTGTTACAATACCACTTTCCCAAAAACCATATTTTATTTCAAAATCAAAATGTTTAATTTTAATTTTATTTTATAATATTTTTAAAATTAAATCAAATGTCATAGTGGTGTAAATGTTCATAAACATTTATGCATGAGTTCAGTTGAGTAATAAAAAATTAAAAGTAATTTCTTGTTTATGTAGAGATGTTGTAATGTCTTGTAAACATTTTAATTTGGTGACAACAAAATTAAAATTAAAATAAAATCTCAAACTAAAATAAAATAATTAATAATTATAATTATAAATAAAACATTTTGATCTCCTCAAATTCATAAAACTAAAAATAGAAATAAAATAAAATATAAAATATAAAATTAATAACTAACTAAGATCTTTCATCTTAACTCCTGATCTATCAAGTGGCTAGGTTCAAATCTCATTTCAATCTAAAATAGGTTTGTATCTCGAGAGATTTGATCTCTCTCAACATGATCTGGAGTTAAGATGGATCTAAGTTGGTATTATTATTAATTATAATGACGAGACCAAACTGTTTTATTTGTAATTATTATTGTTAATTATTTTATTTTTAGATTTTATTTTAATTTTTATTCTGTTCTGACCAAGTCAAAATGTTTACAGGGCATTAAAACATCTCTACATACTAAGCAATTAATTTTAACCTTTAATTATTTAATTGAGCCCATGTTACACGTCACTACAAAATCTCCCCCTACTTTTTGGGTTTAGATTTAATTTTAAAAATGTTATAAAATAAAATTAAAATAAAATATTTGTAAAATATTTTGATTTTAAAATAAGTTATAGTTTTTGGGCAAATGGTATTGTTGTGACCCGTAGTATTGTGACAAATTCTATTTAGAAATTAATAATATCCATGGTTATATGGCAAAATAAGGTGATTATAAATATTAATTTTTTATGTGCTTATTCTTAAATTTAAAAATATTACAAAATCATTATTTAAATTTCTATGATAAAATGAATGCTAATTTATAACATGTGATATGTATATTATGATAGCCCTTTTAAAAGTAATTTTAATTATAAGTATAATGAATTATAATTAATAATAAAATCAATATAGATCCATTTTAATTTTAGATTTATATAGATCAAATTTCTTAATATATAATTTTTTTTTAAATAAAATAAAATTTAATTTTTTAAAAACATAGTAAATCAAAATAAAGATAAATCTAAACTCATTAATAACCACAAAACAAGTATAATTTCCATGAAAATTCCATAATTCTAACTCATTTCGATTTTAAAGTGTACATTAAATTTAGTCGATTTTAATATATCTTGAGTAAAACACAAAATAAATCGATACATTCGATTGTACGTTCACTCCACTTCATTGCTCATTTATGATATGGTGAATATATTTTAATATTTTAAATTATTATTAATAATAATGTATTAAAGTGTAAGTTAATTTTATTGATGAATAGTAAATTTATAATTTAATAATAATTATATTTATAAATAATATATAGTAAGAAATTTAAAATTTAAATTTAATAAGTGGAATATGTAATATTGATGTTTAGTATTTGTTTTTTATGAAAAAAGTAATATATAGAAAATATTGAAAATTTGAACAAATTCATAAATCTAATAATGAAATACATTTGAATTTGACAAGGGAAGTAACATAAGTTATTATTGGACTAGAAAAACTTGGAGCAAAATAGAGATAGGTGCATAGATAATTTTGAATGAAATAAAGCTAGTTATTGTAAGTAAATATTTACTTATTTATTTAACTAACTATTGTAATCCAAATTCAACATCAAATAAATAATCTGTGGTAAAATATTTATGTTCAAAAAATCAAATTGATATGAAGTATCATGTGGCATCTTAATTGCATGGAAAAAAAATAAAAAATAAAGTTAAAGTGTGAGTGCAAAAGATTCCTAATTTCCTTTTTAGGATTATAATTGTGAAGAAAAAAAAATTGTTATTATTAATTATATTGCATCATGATTTAAAATTGAATTGTGAAAATATATTATAGAGGTCAGTTTTATTGAGGAAAATTATCAATGTAATATGGAGCATTGATGCTTTTTTTTTTTTAAAATTCATTAGTTTACATAGTTAACTAATATTTTTTTAAGAAAATATTAATTATGGAAAAATCCATACGCTTGGATCTTTTTGGAGGAAACTTGGAAATTAGGGATTTTTTTCTTATTTTTAATTTTTAAAATAATTTTTAATTACGAAAAAATATTTTTAATTTTGAAAATAATTTTTAATTATGAAAAAATATTTTAAACCACATAGAATTAGTTATCCACCAATCAAAAATTAGAAATTCAAATTTATAAAATCCATAAAATACTTTTTGATATCTAAAAAATAAGTTTAATATTTAATTTTACCAAAATTTTAATAAACTTTGGAAATAGTTTCTAAAAATTTGTAAAGTTTAATAAAGAGTCAAATCATTTTGACCCAAATGGATTATAATATACTTGCAGGAAAAACAAATAATAATTGAGAAAAAAAAATATCTTTTAAATTTGGAAAAAAAAAACTATTTTTTAAAATACATTTGATATCTTAATTAAAAATAAAAAGGTAAAAAAAAAAACAACAACAACAACAAAAAAAAATCCATACACCTAGCCGTTTTATTTTTTTTAAGGAAAAAACACAAAAACACATAATCATAAATAATTAAAAAAAATGAGTTCAAAAATAGCTATAAAGAAAATAATTTAAAAACAATTGTAATATTCAGGGTTGTTGTTGCTCAGTACTTGTTTCTTATTCTTAAATTTAATAATGAAACACATTTGAAATTAAAATGAGGGAAGTAATGAATGTAATTAATGGACTAGATAGTATTGGAGAAAAATAGAGATAGGTGCATAGATAATTTTGGATTAAACATTAACCCAACGTCATCTTCAACTACAAAATTGAAGAGTTTATTGAAATGTGGTTTTGCACATTTTATTCTATCTATAGCTCATGGAACCAAAAAGGGAGGAGAAATTGCAATGTTTATTATATTTATATTAAATAATGTATATGTGATAGTTGGCTTAGGTGCCAACTAGTGGTTACGTTATTTTATGTTGAGGAAAAATAAGACATTTACTATTTCTTAAGAATTATTTCTTGATAAACAGCAAGTAATTTTGTTGATTAAATAAAATTAAGTATTGGAAAGTGGTTCCATACAAGGTAAGAGACTAATGTAAAAATATTCCAAGAACTGAGAAGTAGTTGAACACAAAAGAAGTTCAGACACTTACCCTACCCTTTGAAGATAAAGGTACATTCCAGTGAGGAAGAGGGACAAGGTACATCCCAGTGAGGGAGAGAGATTCTGTCTGGTAACTGAGGAGAGGGAATTGAGTGGGAATTCCTGAGCTAGTAGAGACCAGTGGAATCACTCTCAATTCATATTTTTCATGGAATAGAAGACTGGACTGGCAGTCCCGAGGTCTCTTCCAGAACTGTTGTCAACTCGCTTAACTTAGGTGTGGAGCATGGGGGAGAGATGAGGACGTGATTCCCTCTCTCGAGGAAGGGAGGCTAACATCAATAGTATCTAAGAGTCAGATAAGTAAATGAATTTTGTTGATTATAAACGAGTAACTAGTTATCTGTATTGGGCTGTGGTTATTACAGTAATGTATTTATGAAATGAGGAAAGCTACTTCTTACTCTCTTTAGATTAAAGAATTTCTAGACTCTTTTTAGTTTTAAAATTATTAGAATATATGTTAAAACAGATTATGAAATTGATGAAAATTATAAGCTACTATCTAGTATCTAACAACTGGTAGTTTTTAACTCAGAGCAATCATTGCGAAAGCTCCGAGTAATTTTTCCCCTGCAACTATGATAAGCACGGACAAAATGGTCCAGACATTCTTTTGAAGAAAACAAACTTAACATAAGTAAATGTAGAACCTTAAATGTACAGAAGGAGAAATCTATAGAAAACAGTTGAAAAGTAGGAAAATATAATCATATTCTAAGATAGCGGGATATCAAAGAAAAGATACAGTAAGCCCTGGAGATGAGTCTTATCATAGTAAATAAAACCCAAAATAGGTGATACGTGGAAATAATGTCTTATGAATAAAAGACCTTAAAGAAAAGAAACGGAAAAATAAGCACAGTACTATTCAAGGTAAGAAACAATTGTCACTGTAACCTTTTATGTCTTACTGAAAATAATGAAAGTGCATGGGAAAAAAAACTTGGCAAATCCAAGGTGGTGACTTAAATTTTGTATTATCATAAATGAGAATGACAAAGCTAGATAAATTAGAAATAATGCATTTCTCTTTTTGAATTCATAAATCCATAAAGAAAGAGATTCATTCATTTATGCAGAAGTGTAACTATACAACCTTACACTAAAATTATGAGCATAAATTTAGCAAGTATAAGTCAAGTACTGGAGCACTGAAATTAAGGGCCACAAAGGCCAAATACCATATAATTAGTATGGACAGTACATTTACATTTACAGTATTGAAAACCTTTTCCAATGGAAAATGCAATACTACACGAGCTATAAAATCTAAACTAGTAATGTAATGAAAATTGGAAATGGCGGCGAGAAACCCCAATGCCAAAACTCATAACAAAACCCCAAAATTCAGAAACCATTAACTAGTTTGAAGCTGGTCAGTGGCATCAAGATCCAGCAACAAGGATGAGTACCTGGAAATGGAAAGGTTGAGTCAGCAGAGACTCAAAACAAGTAAACCAGCGAAGCCTCCATCTACAGGATTGGGCTGTTGAGCATAACTGTGCAAAGAAATAAAAATGAGTGTGAGACACCGCAAGAAAACTTGAAACAAGAGAAAGTATCTAATCATGACATATGTAAAAAAACAATAGTGCGTAAAGTATTACCTGTAAACATAATCTTCCGTGAAAGAGCGACGAGGGTACTCTGTGGAAAAAAAATCAAAGAATATATATCAAGTGTTGCATGGTCAAGTGAAAGAAAGGCGGAGTGGTCTAGACTTGTTGAAACTCAAACTTTAAGCCTAAAATACCTAAGAAAATATCCGAGGAGGCAGTGAGAAGTTGGTGATACATCCCTCGAAGTGCGAGACGTATTCTTTGCTTCGGCCCAACAAACAAGAACAGAATCAAACTTATAGTTTGCCAATAATTTAACAAATACAAGACTAAGAAGAAACCACTGAAAATGAGCTTAACGACTACGTCCTGTAGGTAAATACAAATGAAGCAAAGGAGACATACTGGAAAAAACCCTCAAGTGCAGAGACTAAACAAATGCAAACACACCAAAGAAAATAGTATTAAACAACTGTGTGGGTCCTTACCATCGACGGAGGTTTCCAGAGCGGAGAAGGAGTGAAGTCGTAGAGAAAAGCTTGAAATTGCAGTGATGGAGACGGGCTTGCAGAGCTCTACAGCAGCAACCTAAGAAATGAGTAGAACGGTTAGGTTTGGGGGTGGTCATTACCCAAACTAAGCCCAAAACCCTAAAACATATCACAACCATAGATCTCATTCTAAGCAGATCGATGGTGGAGAAATCTACAGTTGTACATCCACAAGTCTGTGTGGGACAAATCTAATAAATTCCCTCCGTATATGTGACTACTGTGTTAAAAATCAACCACCTCCGGACAATTAAATGATCCAAGAAACTCGTATGTGTAACTTTATTGTAAAACAAATAAATATGCCAAATAATGTTCAAGATCTTATAAATGGTTAACGTTTCAAGATCTTGTAAGGTTATAATATAGTACAAACACTTTTCCAAAATGCAGATACACTGACAGACATACATCTCGGAACTTGGGAAGTGTAATTAAACCCTAAAAATATTTCTATAATATTTTTATCATCTGAACAATCGTAAGGGTTATTATATGTAAACGGATATGATTTTTGCGTAATGATTAAATGAGTTTAGTTATTTGAATCACGATATTAATCATGGGCACAATTCTTAGTGGTGTAAATAAAGGTTAAAAGTTAAATTTTTATTTTTATTTTATTTTGTGTGGCAGTATGTTACAAGTGGTATCAGAGCAACCTTCACATGCTGGGACCCTATGGGTCACCTAATATGATAAATTGTTTGTAAATGATGCAAAAATAAGGAAGCATAACATGGGATGTTATGAGAAGGGGGTCAGCACAACAACCACCCTAGAACACCGGGGAACCAATACCCCAACCACGATCAGAATTGAATCCTGATATGTGGATTCAGGTGAGTGTGGATCAACACCAGCAAACAAGTAGACTACTAGAGGAGCAGCAACACCAAACTAGCATTCTGTTAAATACAGTGCATAAGCTACAGGAATAAATGGCACGGGTTCAGAGTGATAATGAGCACTTAATGCAAGAGAAAGAAAGGATAATCAATAGCCTTTCAGACAAGCAGAATTAGGTAGTAATACAACCGAGTCCTGAGGGAGACATGCAGGAAGGAAACAAGTGACAAGAAAGGGACCACACCACTGACATAATGGAAAGAATTCATTCATAGCGAATTAATAAAAATAGAAGTTAAAATGAGGATGAGTTGGATAATGCGTCAGAACAACAAGAAGTTAACAAGTAGAGAGTGGAGCTGCAAGGTGAGTTTCGAAAGATAAAACCACCTACATTTTATGGAGAAGGGGAAGAGGCGACTGAAGCATGGTTGATAAATATGAATAAGTATTTTCAAGACTATGAATATAGCAGCAATATTAAAGCGATATTGGCCATTTATTAGTTGAGGGAGAAGGCCACACTATGGGTGGAGGAAACTAAGAACGTATGCAGCATAGAAGATCAGGACGTGACTTGGGATTCGTTCCAGCAATATTTTAAAGACAAATATTTAACTAAGCACTTCTATGACGAAAAATCACTTCTATGACGAAAAATATAGAGAGCTTCATGATTTAAAACTTAGATAATTGACGATGGATGAATACATAGCTAAGTTCAATTCTTTACTTCACTATGTTTCTTATATAAGGGACGAAAAGGCTAAAGTTCAATGGTTCCTGAGTAGTTTGCTGACTCATATGAAGGAATGAATTGAGTTCATGAATCCCAAAACCATGGATGAGGCAATCCGGAAGGCAAGAATGTGCTATCAACAATCTAAGGCAAAAGGAGAGTTGGGTAAAAGCTGGCAGTCAAAGAAAGAACATAAAGGGAGTTCAAGCTTCAAGAAAAACAAAACCAGTAATTTCAAGAATACTGACAAAATTTGAATAAGAAAAAAATTTGGCAGAAACCATCAAAGAATATGATGGTCTGTGGAGGATAAACCCATGGAGGCTTCCAACAAGCCATATCAAGCACAAAATAAAAAACCACCCCAACAGTGTTAGGGGTGTGGTGAGGCTCACTATTACAGGAATTGTCCGCAACGAGGGAGGAGCGAGGCAGTTACCAACTTACAAGAGGCCTCTACAGTGGGATATGTAGCCTTAAATATACCCAAAATTAACGCAACATTAAAAGATCGTCAGGCATATTACCAACGGACGATGATAGAGTTGTAAGGTAAGTTACTCTCTCAACCTATTTCTATTTTGGTAGACCTAGCTGCAATTTTAAGCTACGTAAGTCCCAAATTAGTAGAAATATGTAAATTGAAAAGTTATAAATTTAGAAATCCATGGCTGGTACAGTTAGCCACGGGAGCAAAGAGAAAATTTTGTGCCAAAATTCTGAACTGTACACTGGAAATAAGTAACAGTAGCTAATTGTAGACCTGAATATATTACCCCTAGGATCCTACGATGTGCTACTTGGTATGGATTGGTTGGAGAATCACTGGATGTTAATGGATTGTAAGGAAAAAGTTTTATATTACAGATTGCAGGATGGAAATTTTAAGGAGATTCAATGAATAAAGAAACCCATATAGCTGCGTCCTATTACAACCTCTCAAATGAGTAAGTGCATGAGGAAAGGATGCCGGTTATATGTCATTCAAGTGGGTTTTACTAATTCCAAAGAAAATGCTCTGATGATAGAAAACATTCCGGTACTACAAGATTTTATGGACATATTTCCAGAAGAAAGACAAGGCTTGCCACCAAGAAGGGATATTGATTTTACTATAGAGTTAATGCCAGGAGCATCACCGATTTCAAGGGCACCATACCAAATGAGTGTACCAAAGTTGACAGAATTGAAGATGTAGTTACAAGAACTATTGGATAAAGGTTATATCCGGCCAAGTGTATCCCCTTGGGGAGCACCAGTGCTATTTGTAAAGAAGAAAGATGGAACCATGCGAATGTCATGGATTATCGACAGCTCAATAATTTGACTGCCAAAAATAAATACCCTCCGTCGCGGATTTATGATCTGTTTGATCAGGTGAAGGGAGCCATCACATTTTCAAATATAGATTTAAGGTTAGGATATCATCAGATCCGGATAAAAGACGAAGACATATACAAAACTGCTTTCCGTACCAGATACGGGCACTACGAGTTTGTAGTGTTACCATTTGGATTGACTAATGCACCAAAAAGCTTTACGAGGATGATGCATGGTATATTTCACCCCTTTCTTGATAATTTTGTGTTGGTATTTATTAATGACATCTTAATGTATTCCAATAATGTAGAAGAGCATAAAGAGCACTTACGGATAGTGCTGGAGATGCTACGAAGGCATCAGTTGTATGCTAATTTCAACAACTGTGATTTCTTCAAGGAAGAAATATAGTACCTTGGTCATGTTATTTTTGTTGAGGGAATCATAGTTGACTCGAAGAAAATTAGGATGATTATGGAATGGAAGGTACCTCAAAATTTGGCAGACATCCGATCCTTTATGGTTTTGGTCGGTTATTACCGACGGTTCATTGAAGGATTCTCAAAAATTTCTTCCCCAATTACTTCCTTGCAAAGGAAGAGAAAAATATTTAAATGGACAAAGGAATGTCAAAACAATTTTGAAAAGTTAAAACTTTTATTGACTACAACTCTAGTGTTGAGAGTAGTTGATCCCAATAGAGAGTTCAAAGTTTGTACAGATGCGTGTAAAGAAGGAGTTGGGACAAATATGTCGCAAGAAGGTAAAGCAGTTTCCTATGAGTCGCAGAAGCTAAAAGAGCATGAAAAAAAATACTCAGCTTATGATTTGGAGTTGATAGCAGTAGTGCATGCACTCCGAGTATGGAGGCACTGTTTGCTTGGAAAGAGATTTGTACTCAAAATTGATCATAGCAGCTTAACCAGCTATTTTAAGCAAGCTGATCTTAATTCTTGCTAGGAAAGATGGAATGCCTTCCTAAGCAAGTTGGACATTGATATGTAGCATGTGAAGGGTAAGGAAAATAGAGTAGCAGATGCATTGAGTAGAAATTTTCACGGTGTTTGTGATTTTTACTACAATCAGATTGAATGCAAGTTTCTAGAAAAAATAAAAACAGAAGCTAAGAAGGATCCTGAATACCAATTTATGTGGCAACAAGAAGAGGAGGTTGGAAAACAAGAAAAATCTGCTGATTAGAGAATTAGCAAGGATTAGTTGGTAACCTTCAAGGAGAGGATTTATGTCCCAAATCGAATGGAATTGAAGGAACTGATCCTGAATGAATACCACCGAAGTAACTATTCTGGACATACCGGTTATCATAAAATGCTAACAGAAATTAGGAAGAACTAATTCTGGCCAGGAATGAGAAGATATGTTGCAGAATATTTAAACAAATTTTTGGAGTGCCACTAAGTGAAGGTGGAGCATCGACATCCAGCAGGACTGATGCAACCTATACTGGTACCTGAATGGAAGTGGGAGGTTATATCTTTAGACATCATTACTAGTTTACCAAAATCAAAGAATCATAATGACTCCATAATGGTAGTGGTAGATCGATTAATCAAAGCAACACATTTTATACCAGTGTAGTCCACTTATAAGACAATGTAAATAGCAGACATATTTATGCAAGAAATATTTAGAATGCATGGTATCCCAGAGACTATCATATCTGATAGAGATGTGAAGTTTACTTCAGCATTTTGGAAAACTTTATTTACAACATTGGGAACTCAAATTAATTTCAACATTGCTTATCATCCACAGATAGATGGAAAAATTGAGTGAGTGAATCAAATCCTGGAGGATATGTTACGCATGTATGTAATGCAGCAACCAACTAGGTGGGAAGAATATCTGCACCTAGTAGAATTTGCATATAATAACGGTTATCAATAATCCCTTAAGATGAGTCCGTTCGAAGCATTATACAGACGACAATGCCCAGAAACCAAGTTGATGATTGGACCGGAAATGCTAGCTGAGATGGAGTCAGAATTGAGGAAGATCAAGAAAAATTTGAGAGAAGCTCAAGATAGACAAAAAGTATATGCAGATAAGAAAAGGACTTATTGTGAATTTGAGGTGGGAGATCATGTGTACATCAGAATCAGACCAAAGAAGAGCACTTTAAGGTGGGCCTCTTGTGCCAAGTTGGCTCCCAGGTTTTTTGGGCCTTTCAAAATATTGGAGAGGGTAGGACCTGTGGCTTATTGATTGGCTCTGCCCAATCATATCCGTGTACACAACGTATTTCATGTATCGTTACTTAAGCGATACGTACATGATCGGAAGCATGTGATCCATTGGTAAAACATTCAGGTAGGATATGAATACCAAATTGGATTAGAAATATTAAAGTTTATGAAAAATTAATTTAAAGTTCGCTAACTACAGGTCGAACTGGACGGTGAGTTTCCGGTTGAGCCTCGGTGTATAATTGAATGGAGAGAAATCATGCTCCAGAAATGAGCCATCACTCATGTTAAGGTGTAGTGGAAGCACTTCGGCATGGATGAAGCTACTTGGGAGGATGAAGGATTTGTTTGGGATGCTTACCCAGAACTATTTGCTGAAGCAGAATGAAAAAATTTGAGGACAGTGTTTACTTCCAGAGGGGGAAGTTGTGACAGCTGGCTTAGGTGCCAAATAGTGGTTATGTTATTTTATGTTAAGGAAAACTAAGACATTTAATATTTCTTGAGAATTATTACTTGATAAATAGAAAGTAATTTTGTTGATTAAATAAAATTAAGTATTGGAAAGTGGTTCCATAAAAGGTAAAATACTTATTTACAAATATTCCAAGAACTGAGAAGTAGTTGAACAGAAAAACAGTTCAAACAGTTACCCTACCCTCTAAATATAAAGGTACATCCCAGTGAGGGAGAGGGGTTATGTCTGGTAACTGAGGAGAGGGAATTGAGTGGGAATTCCTGAGCTGGTAGAGACCAGTGGAATCACTCCAAATTCTTATTGTTCCTGGAATAGAAGACTAGACTGGTAGTCCCGAGGTCTCTTCCAGAACTACTGTCAACTCACTTAACTCAGGTGTGGAGCACGTGATTGCCTCTCTCGAGGAAGGGAGGTTAACATTAGTAGTATTTGAGATTCAGATAAGTAAATTAATTTTGTTGATTATAAATGTGTAACTAGTTATCTGTATTGGGTTGTGGTTATTACAGTAATGTATTTATGAAATGAGGAAAACTACTGCTTACTCTCTTTATATTAAAGAATTGTTAGACTATTTTTTCTTTTAAAATTATCAAAATATATGTTAAAATAGATTATGAAACAGATGAAAATTATAAGCTACTGTCTAGTATCTAACAACATGGAACTATTAACTCAGAGCGATCATGGTGAAAGCTCCAAGTAATTTGTTCCCTGCAATTATGATAAGCATAGACAGAATAGTTCGGACATTCTTTTGAAGAAAACAAACTTAACAAAAGTAAACGCAGAACCTTAAATATACAGAAGGAGAAATCTGTAGAAAATAGTTGAAAAGTAGGAGAATAGAATCATATTCTAAGATAGCGGAATATCATAAAAAAGATACAGTAAGCCCTAGAGATGAGTGTTATCATAGTAAAGAAAACCCAAAATAGGTCATACATGGAAATAACGTCTTATGAATAAAATACCTTAAAGAAAAGAAACATAAAAATAAGCAAAATACCATTCAAGCTAAGAAACAACTATCATTGTAACCTTTTATTTCTTACTGAAAATAATGAAAGTGCATGGGCAACAGAACCTGGAAAATCCAAGGTGCTAACTTAACTTTTGTATTATCATAAATGAGAATGACAAAGCTAGATAAATTAGAAATAGTGCATTTCTCTTTTTGAATTCATAAACCCAGAAAGAAACAGATTCATTAATTTATGTAGAAGTGTAACTATACAACCTTAGCACTAAGAGTATGAGCATAAATTTAGCAAGTATAAGTCAAATACTGGAGCACTAAAATTAAGGGCCATGAAGGCCAAATACCATATAATTAGTATGGACAATACATTTACATTTACAATATTGAAAAATCTTGCTAATGGCAAATGAAATACTATGCAAGAGTTGTAAAATATAAACTAGTGATGCAATGAAACTTGGAAACAACAGTGAGAAACCTCAATGCCAAAACTCATAACAAAACCCCAAAATTTGGAAACCATTAACTAGTTTGAAATCGGTCGGCGGCATCAATATCCAACAACAGGGATGAGTACCTGGAAATGGTAAGGTTGAGTCAGTAAAGACTCAAAACAAGTAAACCAGTGAAGCCTCCATCCGCAGGATTGGGCGGTTGAGCATACCTATGCAAAGAAAGAAAAATGAGTATGAGACACCGTAAGAAAACTCGAAACAAGAGAAAGTGTCTAATCATGACATAGGTAAAAAAAAAAAATAGTAGTGCCTAAAGCCTTACCTGTAAACATAATCTTCCGTGAAAGAGAGACGAGGGTACTCTACAGAAAAAAAATCAAAGAAGATATATCAAGTGTTGCATGGTCGCGTGAAAGAATGGCAGAGTGGTATAGACTTGTTGAAACTCAAACTTCAAGCCTACAATACTTGAGAAAATATCCGAGGAGGCAGTGAGAAGTTGGTGATACATCCTCTGGAGTGCGAGATGTATTCTTTGCTTCAGCCCGACAATCAACAACATAATAAAACTTAGAGTTTTCCGACAAGTTAACAAATACAAGAATAAGAAGAAACCACCATAAATGAGCTGAATGACTGGGACCTGTAGGTAAATATAAGGGAAGCAAAAGAAACATACTAGTAAAAACCCTCAAGTGCAAAGACTAAACAAATGCAAACACACTGAAGCAAATAGCGTTAAACAACTGTGTGGGTCCTTATCGTCGACAGAGGTTTCCAGAGCGGAGTGGGAATGAAGCTGTAGAGAAAAGCTTGAAGCTGCAGCCATGGAGACAAACTTGCAGAGCTTTGTGGAGGTAACCCAAGAAAATGAGTAGAACGGTTAGGTTTTGGGGTGGTCATTACCCAAGCTAACCCCAAAGCCCTAAAACATATCACAGCCATAGATCTCGTTCTAAGCAGATCGACAATGGAGAAATCTACAGCTATATATCTGCAAGGCTGTGCGGGATAGATCTAATAAATTCCCTCTATATACATGATTACTGTGTTAAACATCAACCACCGCCGAACAATTAAATGATCCAAAAAACTCTTATGTGTAACTTTATTGTAAAACAAAAAAAAATGCCAAATAATGTTCAAGATCTTATAAATGGTTAACGTGTCGAGATCTTGTAAGGGTACAATATAGTACAAACACTTTTCCAAAATGTAGATACGCTGATAGACATACATCTCAGAACTTGGGAAGTGTAATTAAACCCTGAAAAGATTTCTATAATATCTTTATCATGTGAACAATCGTAAGGGTTATTATTTGTAAACGGATATGATTTTTGCGTAATGATTAAATGAGTTTAGTGATTGGAATTACGATATTAATCATGGCTAGAATGTTTAGTGGTGTAAACAAAGGTTAACAGTTTTTTTTTGGTGTAGTATTATGTTATAGTATATATAAGATATAAATAAACATTTTTTTTTTTAAACTAATTATTCTAAGAAATTATTTATGTAACTTGAAATCTATACCCATCCTAATTCAACAACAAATAAATAATCTATGATAGAGTTTCTATGTCCAAAAACATAAATTAATATGATGTATGATGTTCCATCTTAATCGGAGTGGAAAAAAAAAGTAATATAAAAAATTGCAATGTCTATTGTATTAAAATAAAAAATTTAGTTACACAAACAAATAAATAATCTATAGTAGAATTTCCATGTCCAAAAAATTAAATTAATATGAAGTATGTGCAATAAATTAAATTAATATGAATTATGATGTTCTATGTCGAAAAAATTAAATTAATATGAAGTATCATGTTCCATCTTAATCATGTGGCAAAGAATTTATATGTAATAAAAATCTAATATAAAAAATTGTATTAAAATAAAAAATTTAGTTACACAAGCTTAAGTGTGAGCCCAAAAGATTCATAATTTTTTTTTTTTAAATATTTTTAAATTATGATTAAAATTGTGAAGACAAAAGATAACATCTTATTTATTATAATGTTGACTTCAATTTTGTTTTTTTATATTGCATCATGATTTCAAATTTTGTGAAAATATATAATATAAGTGACTTTTATTGAGAAAAATGATTGAACCAAATCAATTCAATAATAAAAAACAGATCTGTTTTTGTTAAGTTTCCATAATTAGTAAAAACCCTAAAAATAATGAAAACTGTTTTTTTTTAAATATTAATTATGAAAAAATCTATAAATTTGAAAAAGTATTTTATTTTTTATTTTTATTTTTTTTTAAATAATTCTAAAAAGTTGATTTTAAACCATAAAATTATTCATCTTTTAATAAAAAAATTAGAAATTCAAAAAAAATATTTTACTGTAAAAAATTAATATTTAATTCTACCAAACTTTTAATAAAGTTTGTAAATGGTTTCAAAAATATGCAAATTAATTAAAAAGTCAAACTTATTACAATATAATGAGCCCATAATAAGTATAGATTCTTCCTATTTTTCATACAATTAGGGTTTCTAAACCGTTTTCTCATCCATAACCAGATATCTTCCACCCCATTCCCTCTCACGGTCGCTTTACAAATTCACCTCAATTGTGTGTTATGAATTCACCTGCCATAACCTGTGCATCAGGAATTCAGGTGTGCGTTACGATCAGTTGTGTCCTATGTGACCGGTAGCGCCCAAAACCATCTAGCCTGGCGAACACGAATCCCCTCTGTCTCTGCCAGCTATTTAGAGGGAGCAATCCGATGGCCATTCCCATTGGTGAGACATTGGCACCAGTTCTGCCGAAAGACTCTGGGTTAGGAATTCACCTGTATGCTATGAATTGACCTGTTTAAATAATTATCCTTCAATAATTAATAATCTCAAAATTCAAAATCTATTTTAAAAACTGTAATTTTTTTTTGGAAAATTAATAGATTATTAAGCTAATAAGATTGTTTTTTCATTAGAATTGGACTGTATAGTGGATTTTCAGCTTGCTGAATTTATTTATGCTTTTAAAAATGTATTTTAAATGATAAAAATATTATAATAGTACTCAAAATTATATCATCAAATTACCAAGAAAAAATTTATTTCTTCTATAAGAAAATGCACTTATAAATCATAAATAATTATCGTTAATTAATTGTAAAAGCACTAAATATTTATGATTAAATAATTAATAATCTTGAAAAAAAATATTTCTAAAAATTCTTTACAATTAAAAGAGAAAATAATGAAAGAAACTAATGGTAGAGGTCACGGATGTCTCTCTAGGCTCGAGAAAGAGGACCATACCCAAAAACTTAGTCAACGCATTCACGTTAGCCACACTTGAAACTTTGGTGAAAAAGTTCGAAATTAAGTAAGACATATATATGTGTGTGTATTTCAATACAAGTTGAAACATATATTGTAGAAATAAAAATAGACCTTAAACTCTTAATGAGAAGCAATATATTAAGATTAAGGAGATAATTGAAACAACTATAAAATGTAATAAACTAGTTCTCTAGATATAATTGTAATTCGTATACAATTATAATTCTGGTATGTCTCTATATAAATGATTAATTATATAATTATATAATTCACATTTTTAATATTTATAAAATAATAAATATATTACTTATTAATTTTATTTAATAAATTAAAAATATGAAATAAATATAAACTATGAAATTGTGATGCTAATAAAATGTAAATTTTTTAACATTATCTCAAACTCATAACTATGAAATAATTAACATTATCAGTGAGTCTTAATTACGGCCATTTCTTAGGGTGAACACATTATCTTGGTCCTCAACTCGAATGACATGGAAGTTAGTTTTGAACCACCATGCAAGTTGCAGACATGGAAGTTAGTTTTGAACCACCATGCAAGTTGCAACCTGCAACCAGACCATGTTGACATTCATGAGTAATGTGTTTTACAAATGGCATTGTCTACAAATGTTATAAATTTGTTTGGATTGTTTGGATGGCAATTTTTTTTATGGAATTTGGCAAAATAATTTTATGGTGAAAATAAATTTAGCTAAATTTAACGGATATAATTCAAATTTTCAAAAAATTATGCCAAATTTTATCATAATCTTATAGAAATTTTCATTATTTTCTAAACTAATTTGTAAGTTCTTAGAGTGCTTTTTACATATTCCATGATTCGTCCATGTGTAAGTAACAAGTTTCACATACTCCATGAGCCATCCATGTGCTAGTATGTAGAGGTATGCCAGTGACATAAACTATTTATCCAATGTACTATACAACTGGAAATACGGGGAACCTGAAGACTATATAAAATTAATGTATTATACAACTAGAAATACATGGAACCTAGAGAATGTAGAATATTAATGATAATGATCAAATGATGACTCAAGAAAATTAAATTGGTTGAACTTAATCAAATTTGTGGGCCTAACGATTAAATGCAAAGAGCTTCATATTTTATGCTTAAAATTTAGTGAATGCACTGACTAAGCCTAAAAGTATGCCCGAGTATGGGTCCATATAGACAAATATAACATTGCATTGCTAAAACAAAACAAACTTAACATACTTGTACTACGCATTTGATTAGAAACACATGCTAAGAAAATCAAAAGGGAAGCAGTTAAAAAAGTCATTCCAAAATAAGGGATAACCATAATGGACTCGCATGCTTCCCATGAGATCTTGGAGTGCACAAAAGAATATGAAATCGATGCTTCCCATGCTTCTCGATGCGAGCTATCCTTTGATCCATCTTATTTGCCTCAAGTGACCATGAATGTCGTCCAGCATCTGGGGCATCTCTCATCATGCCTTAACCATCTAATAGATATTCATCGCCTGCATATATTGACTTGTATTTGTCCAAGTCTGGGATCCAAGGTTGACATTCTACTTACACAGTTTCATCTGATATTGTCACTAGTTGTGATGCTACTTCTTGTTCAACCTGAGTCAGCTCCTCTTGTACATGCATAAGATTTTGGTCATGATATTGGGCTGCAGCTTCTATAGCCCTATCTTGCAGGCTCATATTCCCTCAACTTATTTTTGTAGCTGTTTCAGTGGCCCCCTTCTGGGACTTCCTTTTTCTCTCAGAAATCTCACCCTTGGCTTCGTTGTCAAAGATGAGTAAGAGGCAAACCTGCACAGACTGATTTTCGGTGTCCAACTTAGTTGAGGGAGGATTAGGGTGCACAGTAATACATTGTTATTACTTTCTCTTCAAAAAAGAAATGTAAAATGTTTAATATGGAAACAATAAATAATTATTGTTAAATAATTTATGATTCTAGTAATTGACAATTTGATAATATATATAAATATTTATAACTATTAATAATTAATAATTATAATATCTATATAATATTTGGTTTTTTTAACTGTTTGTTTTTAATAAGAATATGTTGATTATTTAAATTTAGATAAAACTAGAGTGAGTATACCACTTGATTATTTAAAATTAAGTAAGTAATGTTCATAATTTAATTTATGAATAACATTTTTTATGTGGTGAGAGTTTGTTGGTGATTGAGTGTTTTGTTGAGGCAGTCGTTTGTAAATGTTACCCATTCAAACTTCTATGGTGACCCCATTAGAGGTTACCTTGATGTAACTTTGGCTTAAGTTGTCTAATATGATTTGCCAGCTATAATGTTAAGCTAGGAGGTTTTCCAGACATCATTAAGATGTGATTGTGGGTGAAAATTATGATTGTATGGTTCTCATTATCATTTCCCTCCCGAAAAGAAAGAAAATTATGAATAAAAATTAATGATAAATATCTCATTAACTATCCACAAGACTTATAATAAATTTTAATCCTTTCAAATCATATGCTTGACATAAAATTATGATTCATAATATAACTTTTTTTTTTAAAGAGTGAGTAAATGTTTGTATTGGTAAAGCCTGGTTAATGGGCCAAAACCCTTACAATATCATGTGACAGTGGAAATTTTAAATAGTCCATACACAATTGATGCTACCTTTTGAGTGACATATTCTTCTTCACTAATTCAAACATTTTTTCCTATAATTCAACAAAAGCACTCGAGAAGTAAAAGATATTTGTAGCAAATCATTAGGCTTAAAAGATGATAACTAAAAACTAGACGACCAGACATTGTACCAAACCATCAACAACTTCCATAGCCTAGGGGATTAATCCTCCTTGAACGATGTTGTTTTTTTCTTTCCGGAGCCAATGTTAGAAACGTTGCTCGACATGATATGCTAAGAATCATCAGCCATGAGATCCTCCAGGGATGCAATACAAGAGCTAAGAGATAAAACTTCCTCATGCAAACCACTTAACAAAAGATCCAGACTATTGAGAAGACGAAGAAACTCAACTTCGAAGAGGAGGGAATATTGTCTTTTCCTTTCAGCCATGTCATCCCGTTGTTGTTCGGTGACTTGTAACACTTCATAGAATCCAGAAACCTATCTAACAATGAGCCAACTTCTTGACTCTCTAAGTTTGACAAGGAATCTGCCATTTCAGAATAAAACCACCGATCATGAATGACTATTGAAACAACTAACTTAATATGCTCTTCAAGACTAACAAGTGAAGGCTTCACATGTAAATATAGAAATACCATGTATTCCTTTATATTATCATGACTATGACTCTGCTTTGAGCTAAGTTGAACCAAAATCCATGGGAGGACAAAGAAGTGACTGCACAGAGGGAACAAAGGATGGTGAAATTATAACCAACTCACTGCTCGATGCATGAAGAACCATGGCCGCGATGGACTCCAACCACTCCCACCTTAAGTGATATAAATGTGTATGCCACTTTGAATAGAGGAGAGGGATGAGCAAATGGCACATAATAAAAATGAAAGGAAACCCAGAGAGATTATGAATGGACCAACATCGAGAGATAAGAAGATGTCTAATTCCAATGCCCATTATTCTCAATATGCGAGCTAGGGATCAGACAACCCTGACGTCAGGAGATTTATTCCCCAACACAATTCAAATTTCCTATCATTTCAAAATTTATTAAAAGGGTGGAAGAAAATCATAACATGGCTAAGGGATTGGCTAGATTTTGAAAATTCATTATCCATCTCTATTCTACCTTGCTCTATGGTTAATTTTTTTTTTTTTTTTTTCTAAAGAGTTTTCCATTCTATTTAAATGTCTATAAACATGAAAAAATCCAAATTCTCAAGCTAAAAGACAATTAAACATATATTTTGAGGAATTGGAAGGTGATATGAGCCTGGGGCCTTTGCGGCCTTTATCACTTGCTGAATAACAAATTGGGAATCACCAAAAATCATTACATTGAAAAATATCTTTGCTATTGTTTCCAAATCTTTCCATAGAGTACGAAACTCAGTTTGATTATTGGATGCATAATTATGCCCCCAAGAAAATTAAGACACAATTTTTTCATCCAGGTTAAAAAAATACCTTTCCTACGTCTACCTCCCCCCAATTGATAATATAAATGGTTACAAACCAAAATGAATCCGTTAAATTTTTTATTTTTTTTGTAAATTTAGTAGTGCCTTGCTATTTTCTATTTATCCTTTTAAAAGCATGTTACATAGATAGAAATTTTGTGGCCTCAACCTGCCCGTAGGAAACCAGGTCTATTGGCCACCTTAATGCTTTAAAATCCATCCAAAACTGAAAAAAAAATTCATTCTACTTCTTGTTTCATATGCTATTTGACTATTTAATCTATTATCAAAGTAATTGTTTGGACATATAGTCCTTTGCAGAAAACCAAAATTCATGCCATTAAAGAAACTAAACTTCTATCCATCTGAAGATTCAATTGGGGCAGGATCCTTTATAGTGGATCCTAGCATATCAGCTTGTTGCAGTAATTGAATCTGCTTCTCCATTCTTCCAATACGATCATCAATTTTGCCGATGCAGTCAGTGGCTTGGTACTGAGTAACCTTGATGTGTTGCAGCTAATTATCAATATCATGCAGTAAATATAACATCTTTGGTTATGGCTTCTCTCTAGTAGGATGAAAACTCTACATTGCCTTGGCTATTAGACATTTAACAATCCAATACGTGTGGACTGTTTAATTAAAAAGATATTGGAGCCCTCTAGTATTTCTAGGGTCAGTCACAAAGTCCAGAATCTATGCTTCCGCATCATTGTCTTCCTTATTTTGCTGGATTTCTCTCTCCCAACCATGTATTTTCTGTCTGACCTGTGATGAATTGCCAAGTGAATAGGTGGTGGAGAGGTTCATTAGCACCTCTTCCTTTGTCTTCCTCCCTCTTTTCATATTCTTCTCTGCTGGTTGCACCAGCTTCTATTTCCCTTTATCTGTTGTATGGGCCGACGAATTTCTTGTTTTCTTCTTGACCATTGTGAGCTAAGTTATATGCAGCATGTGCTCTAGGATGAGAACAAGCAAATAAGAAAAGGAAATAACAATTAAACTTTGTAAGTAACAACTTTTGGACGGTTCTGAAGCTCCTCGACGTTAGTATGAATCCGTTGAGTCTGAAAATGATAAACAACCCAGTGAAATACCAAGCACCTATGAACAAATATTATATTACCAAGACTGTTTGGAAGGCGACGAGGTTGAGACAACATATGACATATAATAGAGTATTCCCAGACCCGTAACCCCCGGTAATGACTCCTGTGGGTTTTAACCAAGATAATAAAACTTCCCCAGCTATCAAACCCCAGATTAAACAGAGCTTTCAACAGAAAACTGAATCTTTTGACCTTGACAATAAAACTAAAATTCACAGCCAGAAAGCAGGGTATACAACTAAAGCCTTTAAGCTACAGCAGACCTTCCTATCGGCGTTATGTATATTGCAATAATCCACCATGCAACCTCTGATTTTGAGAATTAAACAAGGCTGACACCGCCTACTGTCGTGCGTATGGTTATTGGGCTTGTTAAAGCAAGGGTCACGAAATCAGGGCTCAACCACTAGTAACTGAACTAACACAGACCATACAAAACAGTTATTGCAAGATTTCTTGACTTGTTCCTAACCAGATACATTTCCCCAATTTTGGTGATGAGCATGGATTGAGGAAGGAAAATTACATACCCCGGTAGAAAAATGGGCCTGGTGTTGATGAAGACCGCTACCGTCCTTGGACTCCTCTGTGCGTATGCTGCAATGGATGGTTCACTACCTCTATTATTCCTTAAACAAGTCTGAAACCATTTTGCAGGATTGATGTTTCCCTCTCCACACTCTGACAGCACAGGTTGTCTTACCCTCCCTGGCAATGCTTCCTTATCCGTCACGTGCCTCCATAATATCTCACGTACAGGGTTCATTAATTTGCATGAAGTGGAGAGGCCACTTGGCCAATTTTATTATCGGCGACCACCGTATAATGATCACCCCAATCGGGGGGAATCCGTTAAACTTTCAAAATCACACCATTAGCATGAAAAATCCATGCCATCAATAACATTGTCTCTAAGATCCTTAATGTTTACATATGCAGGAAGAGTATTGTTGTCCTCTTGATCCTTATTTCATGTCTAGATTTTCCTTCATAAGGGCAACATTTAATGGATTTAGATAGTGAAATTTTCTATCATCATATATTTTAACTATTAAATATTAGTGTATATCATTGTCGAACATGAAAACAAAGAGGTGAAAATCTAAAATTTGAAAAAAAATTACTTTAAGAGTTTCATTTTTACTCTTAAATCTTTGTAAATAGTTGATAGATACAAAGTTAAGGTGATTTAGTGATATATATATATATATATATATATATATATATATATATATATATATATAATTTTATTTAAATTATTTTATTTCTTTATAAATTATAGTACTAAATATAGACATCAAAATATCTTATTTTTAGTTCAAAGTGAAATATTATACATATTTTCCATACTAAATTGTAATATAAACAACCAATTCAATCGAAAGAACAAAATAAAAGTAACAAAGAACAAAATAAAAGTAAGAATAATATTATTAATGTCTTATTATTCTTTTAATTAAAACTGATTAAATATGTATATTTATATTTATTATAATATAATTGATTTTTTTAATATAATTGAATTTCAGAATAAAAAAAATTATATATCGTTATTATATTAATAAATAATAAAATAAATAAATCTATTATATAAATGAAACAAAGGGGTTGTGGGGCAGAAAATCCCTATTTTAAGTGGGCAACAAATGTAGGCTTTGACTGCGAATTTATTGAGCCCAATAATCCTTTGCCTTGAGAGAAACATTAGCACTTGTAAAGAAACGTGAAAGTACAGTTCAGTGAGACACTCGAGCTTGTCAACTATCAAGGGTATTGAGCATGGTAATCCTTTTCCTTGGAGAGAAATATTAGCACTTGTAAAGGAATGTGCAAGTACAGTTCAATGAGGCACTTGAGCCAAGTGTCGAGGTTATTGAACCTGATAATATTTTTCCTTGCAGAGAAAATTTAGCACTTGTGAAAGAACATGCAAGTATAGTCTAGTGAGGCACTTGAAATTGCCTTGAAGAGAAACATTAGCACTTATGAAAGAATGTGCAAGTACAGTCCAGTGAAGCAATTGAGCTTGTCAACTGCCAAGGGTATTGATCCTAATAATCCTTTGCCTTGCATAGAAACAAAGAAACATTAGCACTTGTGAAGGAACATGAAGGATCATTTAGATTGGTTTCATCTCATTCCCAAAAGAAGAAAAGGAATCAAATTGTATTGGCTTTAATCCTTGAAGATAGACACTTCAAGGAATGCAAGTTCATAATGGAAGGAATGTAAGTGAGTAAGTATATGAATAAATTATAATATTCAAACTTATATAAATGGGAAAGACATGATCCAAAATGCAAGTAGACAAAATATAGACTTTGACCTGGCCTACAGATATCGGTTCAAGAAGTATGTTTCTAGCATTCATCATTCGTTTTGAAGGAATTACCAATGCTAAAATTTTGAGATTTTTTCCATTATTTCAACTGCTTTGAAATTTCACAATAGTTATCGAGACCAGGGTTGTCATAGGTTACCCATCTCCATAAATATGGCTTATTCAATACAAGGGTGAGTGAAAATTTCTTTTAATTTCATTTTTGTTTGATAGAATATTGGCTAATTGGTCATAATTGTAGATAAAATAAATGAACAAAGGAAACAATGGAAAATAGCATCCATTGAAATATAATTAACTACATTTTGAATGAGGTTATAAGAGAGAACGTGATGAAAAATACTGCAGAAAAGGATCAATGTAGCTATCATACTGATAAGCACAAATACAGACAGAACTGTGATGTTAATGGGAAGAATGCATGTTTGAATAAGATGCGTAGGATATCCTAAATGCATGTTTGAATAAGAAATATAGGATATCTTTTATATTTTCAAGTTTCAACATATCTAAAACATAAAGTAACAAATTATTAAGAAAATATATCAACATTAGACAACTAGAATATAATTACCTTTTACTTGCGTGACTAATGTATATTGCACTTGTGGCAGGGTCCAAATGTTGAAGTAACAAAACAAGATCACATGACCACTACACGAAAGCAACAGAATTTGAGAAAAACGTATGTATAGCCACAACTTCATTCATAAAGAATTGATCACCTCATGGTATAAAAAATATAGACATTTACCTGTACTAGGATGACTGCATCATTGTAGCTTCCAACTGACCTCCATTTCTTCCTCTATATCAATTGTAGTTTCAAAATAAGATGAAGACTCAATAGAAAAAACTCCATCTGACCCAACCTTATCTATTGCATTAGCAATCATAGTTCCCATAATATGGAGAAGAGGAACTATATCAAGTATAACATATTTTACATGTTCTGATTCCTTAGATTCATATCAAGGAGATATCACATGATACAGGCTTGCACTCTATTGTAAACAATATTAGCTCTCCAGAGAAACAAATATCAAGTACCGCAAGGTTGGAAAACATGAAGGGTTAAATGATTATTTCTTCAACAGATTTGTGGAAGGATCTGCCCCATTCTCCCCTGACCGTAAATGTCATCGAGGAGAGAAGATTAGCATGTGGGATACTAGATTTAAACATTCAACCTACAATTTCAAAACATGATAGAGGTATATTTCATTCTTGTTGGAATTAATGTAAAAATCCATAGTTAGGTTGTTGTTATCATAGAGATAGGATTGAGATTCTAATCATAGATCTCATATCCTGATATTAAGGGAGTGGTTGAAACCATCCCGTTAGTGTGAGAGCCTATATAATTAAGGCTCATCTCATTCAATGTAATAGAGTGTGTGTATGTGTGTATACACTCTCCAGGTTCTCACCTGGAGAGCTATTTGATCAATAGCTAATTTATCATGGTATCATAGCTTTAGGTCGAAGCTAAATGGACCTGTGCTGTGCATACGAATTGGAGTGAAGCTAAATCTTTGGAGGCCGAGAAAATTGCTAGAGGATGCGCTGAAGGAGAGTGAAACTCGCTGAAGGAGAGCGCAGCTCATAGTACTACGTAACACTCTGAGAGATTTGGAGTTGCGTGTGTGGATCGTTTTGGATCGACGCAACCATGTGGGTGTTGGATTGACGTAGTCGTGGTTGGAGCATATGGTTGCCGTGTGATTTCTTGGTTTTTCACATACATCACAGTGGATCGAATCTGTGAAAGTATTTGAACTTAGATTTTATCCATTCAAGAGGTCGTTTTAGTAGCTATGAGATGGGTCGACGGCACTCCCTATTGCCTAGCTGATGCATGGTGTTAAACAAACTCATGAGAGAGGAGTAACTAAGATAGAGAGATCGAATTGGGGTGTTTTCCAGAGGATATGGTCATTGAATCGGTGGTTAAATATCTGCAGGAAGAAAGCGGATTGTTATAAATTTGTACATTTTTTTGTTTTGTTGTTCTAACTGGCATAAAGTCTTTCATCCTGGTCATTTTCGGTTACCTTTCATATCTACTCGTTGTATCCATTGCACAGCTACATTAGAAGTCCTTATGTTTTGGATGTAGATATAATTTAGCATCAGATTTGGACAGTGCTGAAGCATTGCGTGAGACACAACAAGGTACAGGCTCCTAAATGTGGCATGATCACGCAGAGAAGAATAGTGAATCTGTAAGCAAAGGGTAAATAATTAGATCTTAACTAGCCTCGGCCTTCCATGATATGGATTTCAACTCATGGATTTGTTTCAGATTCCATGCGCTGACAACAGATGAATAGCTTGAATTGGGCATGTCCATTACCATGATCCCTCACTAGCCAGATCCTGCATCTTCTGTGGATCACAAATTTCCATAGCGGCTGTCACTTGGAGAAACCATAATTGCCAAGTTGCAGCATAGAGCATCGGATCTAGCGACCTTGATATGGGGATCGACCCACGACACAGTGTAAGGGTGGAACGTTGTGAGATTTATGTGTGACCTCTGTAAAATTGCGCAAGAGAGAAGCAAATCAAAAGTTTGTGGCATCGTGTGTGCAGAATCCACCTGAGCCTGCATAAGAGTTGTGGCATCATTTGGTGAGCCTGATCTGTGGCTACGCGGACTGGGTGTAGAGTGCAGCGACAACTTGGAGGCACAACTCCCATTAACTTGACGTTTAACTCCAACAAGTTTCTCTGTTTGAACTACAAGGTCAAGATCTTGCCCACGTCAAGATATGTCGAAACGGTTTTGTGCTTTAAATCTCCATAAGTTTTTTCTTTAAATCTACACATAAGGAAGACCAACATGAGGCATTACGTGAATCCTCATTCATGGTGATCCTGGCGAATCCGACTGCCTCAGTGATTTATTGTTTCCTGCATCCTTTTTCTTAGGCCACAGAGGGAGAATTTGGATAACAACCATTTGTGTTGCTGTCAGCACCATATAGCAAATTTGTCCTAGAAATTTTATTGGTTGAGAAATTTAGAAATTGTAGAAATATGTGTCAATCACATGCATCAGAATTGGATGTCGATAGCGTTGCCAACCTGTTGAGAGATCGTTTGTTGCTTGTCGCAAGAGCCGAGGGCACTAAGACCCATGTGGCATAGAAGCCACAGTCTACAAGGTTCTACTGTTAAAGAGCTGCCAAAGGGAGGATTCCCACCTGCGTGGTAACGGGTTGTTGGAGCTCGTAAGAGGACCAAGTGGAGTCGAAATCTGGAAGCAAGAAAAAACCATATAAGCTGGACCTTTTTTAACAACAAGTCTATTTTTTTAGATATTTTTTCTGATGATGATGATGATGATATTCTCATGTTGGCATTTGGAGGCTTTAGCATGAGAAGTATTTTAAAGTCTAAAATTTTTTCAGAAAAACAATGTGGTTCTATTGATGACCACGAGAAACAAGAGCCACAATCCGTTGTGCAAGATCCTGATATTGAAGAGTCACAAGTTGATATTCAGGAGGGATGTAAAGATGAACAAAGTGTTGAAGATCAATTCGACGAGCCACATGAAGCTCATGGTGAAGACGTGGCAGAAGAAGACAGAGCTGGAGAGAATTTAAAATGTGATAATATCATCAATATTTATGTGTGTGCAGATGACAACATTGCTGAAATTTACACGCATGACACTAGAAATGGTGAGCGAAAAGCATTTTCTATTAAGCATGTCACAATTTTCAAAAGGGCGAGGATAAGCATTCAAGATTTCCATCACTGGGGAAGAAATGAGGGGAAGATACATCACTATCTCATGAAAAAGAAAGTGAAGATGAAGCCTCATCCATGAATGAACAAATATGGTCTCACAAGCATAAAAACCAAGTGAAAACTCTGTTACCATGTTTTTTTATGTCTTTTTACCATTGTTAGCCTAGCTAAGACTAGACCAACATGCATATGTTATCATATGTTATTGTTCAGTACCCTTTCTCCATTAAGGGGGAGTGTTGGAATTAATGGAGAAATCCATAGTTAGGTTGTTGTTATCATAGAGATAGGATTGAGATTCTAATCATAGATCTCATATCCTGATATTAAGGAAGTGGTTGAAACCATCTCGTTGAGGTGAGAGCCTATATAATTAAGGCTCATCTCATTCAATGTAATAGAGTGTGTGTATGTGTGTATACACTCTCCAGCTTCTCACCTGGAGAGCTATTTGATCAATAGCTGATTTTATCATGGTATCATAGCTTTAGGTCGAAGCTAAGTGGACATGTGTTGTGCATACGAATTGGAGTGAAGCTAAATATTTGGAGGCCGAGAAAATTGCTAAAGGACGCGCTGAAGGAGAGTGTAGCTCATAGTACTATTTAAGACTCTGAGCAATTTGGAGTTGCATGTGTGGATCGTTCTGGATCGACGCAACCGTGTGGGTGCTGGATTGACGTATTCGTGGTTGGAGCATATGGTTGCCGTGTGATTTCCTGGTTTTTCACATACATCACAGTGGATCGAATCTATGAAAGTATTTGAACTCATATTTTATCCATTCAAGAGGTCGCTACAGTAGCTCTGAGATGGGTCTGCGGCACTCCCTGTCGCCTAGCTGATGCACGATGTTAAACAAACTCATGAGAGAGGAGTAACTAAGATGTGCGTGGTTGTTTAGATCCAGAAAGAGAGATCGAATTGGGGTGTTTTCCAGAGGATATGGTCGTTGAATCGGTGGTTTAATCTTTGCGGGAAGAAAGTGGATTGTTATAAATTTGTAGATTTTTTTTGTTGTTGTTCTAAGTGGCATAAAGTCTTTCATGCTAGTCGTTTTCGGTTACCTTTCATCTCTACTCGTTGTATCCATTGCACAGCTACATCAGAAGTCCTTATGTTTTGGATGTAGATATAATTTAGCATCAGATTTGGACAGTTTTGAAGAATTGCATGAGACACAACAAGGTATGGGCTCCTAAATGTGGCACAATCATGCAGAGAAGAATAGCGAATCTGCAAGCAAAGGGTAAATAATTAGATCTTGACTAGCCTCAGCCTCCCATGTTATGGATTTCAACTCACGGATTTGTTTCAGATTCCATGCGATGATAGTAGATGAATAGCTTGAATTGGGCATGTCCATTTCCATGATCCCTCACTAGCCAGATCCTGCGTCTTCTGTGGATCACAAAGTTCCATAGCGGCTGTCACTTGGAGAAACCATAATTTCCAAGTTACAGCGTAGAGAATTGGATCTAGAGACCTTGATATGGGGATCGACCCATGACACAGCGTAAGGGCGGAAATTTCTGAGATTTATGTGTGACCTATGTAAAATTGTGCAAGAGAGCAGCAGATCAAAATTTTGTGGCATCGTGCGTGCAAAATCCACTTGAGCCTGCGTAAGAGTTGTGGCATCATCCGGTGAGCCTGATCTGTGGCTACGCGGACTGGCTGTAGAGTGCAGCGACAGCATGGACGCACGGCTCCCATTACCGTGACATTTAACTCCAGCAAATTTCTCTGTTTGAACTACAAGGTCAAGATCTTGCCTACGTCAAGATATGCTGAGACGGTTCTGTGCTTTAAATCTCCATAAGTTTTTTCTGTAAATCTGCGCATGAGGAAGACCAACAGGAGGCATTACGTGAATCTTCATTCGTGGTGATCCTGGCGAATCCGAATGCCTCAATGATTTATTTTTTCCTACGTCCTTTTTCTTAGGCCATAGAGGGAGTGTTTGGATATCAACCATTCGTGTTGCTGTCAGCACCATTTAGCGGATTTGTCCTAGAAATTTTATTGGTTGAGAAATTTAGAAATTGCAGAAATATGTGTCAATCACATGCATCAGAATTGGATGTTGATAGCGTTGCCAGCTTGTTGAGAGGTCATTTGTTGCTCGTTGCAAGAGTCGAGGGCACTAAGACCTATGTGGCATAGAAGCCACAATCTACAAGGTTCTACTGTTGAAGAGCTGCCAAAGGGAGGATTCCCGCCTGTGTGGTAACAGGTTGTTCGAGCTCGTAAGAGGACCAAGTGGAGTTGAAATTTGGAAGCAAGACAAAACCAGATAAGTTGGACCTTTTTTAACAACATGTCTATTTTTTTAGATATTTTTTCTGATGATGATGATGATGCTGATATTCTCATGTTAGCATTTGGAGGCTTTAGCATGAGAAGTATTTTTAAGTCTGGAATTTTTTCAGAAAAACAATGTGGTTCTGTTGATGACCACGAGAAACAAGAGGCACAATCCGTTGTGCAAGATCCTGATATTGAAGAGTCACAAGTTGATCTTCAGGAGGGATGTAAAGATGAACAAAGTGTTGAAGATCAATTCGACGAGCCACATGAAGCTCATGGCGAAGACGTGGCAGAAGAAGACAGAGCTAGAGAGAATTTAAAATGTGATAATCTCATCAATATTAATGTGTGTGTAGATGACAACATTGCTGAAATTTACACGCATGACACCAGAAATGGTGAGAGAAAACCGTTTTCTATTAAGCCTGACATAATTTTCAAAAGGGCGAGGATAAGCATTCAAGATTTCCATCACTGGGGAAGAAATGAGGCGAAGATACATCACTATGTCATGACAAAGAAAGTGAAGATGAAGCCTCATCCATGAATGAACAAATATGGTCTCACAAGCATAAAAACCAAGATGAAAACTCTGTTACCAAGTTTTTTTATGTCTTTTTACCATTGTAAGCCTAGCTGAGACTAGACCAACATGCATATGTTATAATATGCTATTGTTCAGTACCATTTCTCCATTAAGGGGGAGTGTTGGAATTAATGGAGAAATCCATAGTTAGGTTGTTGTTATTGTTAGAGTCAGCCTTTGCAGCCTTCCTCCAGTGATCAAACATGCTCTTACAAAGTGATTTTAAAAGTGTCAAGGTCAAATTTTGTCATTTCAATGAGTCTTCAAGCAAAATTTGGTCACTAGGCATTAGGTCTAGGGTTTGTTTTCACTCTTTCCAAAGTTGTCCAAATGTCAGTCCATGTCACCATTCAGCTGAGTGTACCATCATTCAGAGGGTTTTCATCATCATGTCAGGTTCCAAAGATTCATTTTACACCTCGTTCATGCTTCAGTTGTGCCTTGGTAAGGTCCATTTCCCTCTCCTAGGGTTTTGGAGGTAATTTCTCTTGGATGGTCAAATCATCGGAAAAACTTGTATCCTGATGTTCACACACCTTCCCTTATCCTTAATATACCTTATTAAACACTTCCCATGACTGAGATCCCCTAAATTCCTCATTTTTGCACAAACCCTAGTTTCTAGCCACAACTTGGCAATTTTCTAGGCTAGGCCTGTGTTTTGCCCTTTTGGACCCCTTCCCCTCACTCAATCTCTGTGATTCCACTTCCCCCTGCTTCCTAACATCCCTTCCTACTTCCCAAAATTTCCCCAAGAATTTAGAAGCCCCCTATCCCCTTCATTTCGCTTCATTTCGACAAAATTCCTTGTTTCACACATCGGGGTAAGTTTCACTCAAAAGAGGTTTCAGAGCAATCAAAGATGAATTTTGGAAAACTGAGAGAGGTTTTTGTCCAAAACATCCCAAGGAAGAAAAACCTCCTTCACTTTTTACACAGGTATCATGGTTTTAGAGAAATGTCAAAAATGCCGTTGCCTCAGGAGAATTGAATGCACCTCTGAAGTGACCTTGGGAAAATCAAGTTTTCTCCTAGCATGTTTGGCCAAATGAATTTATTTATGAGTCAAATGATAACTAGACAGAAATACCTTTCCAATGAGCTATCATGAGCTCAATTTGGAGTTGAGGAAGACCTTCAAAAGTTGACTGCAACAGCGCTCTGCCTTGAGGCAGCCTCATTCTGCTCATTTTGACTAGTGTTGGGAGATTTGGTTTTTGACAGCGTAAATGGAATCCAAATTGCATAATTACACTTGGGTTGGAAAGTAGACATCCAGGGATTTCCAACGAGCTATCATGAGCTCAATTTGGATGCCGGGAAGTACCTCAAATTCAGCCTGGAACATGAGCGACCCACACGGCTCAGGAGCGACCCACTTGAAATTTTTCCTGAATCTTCAGCTGCCAGCTCAGTTTTTCGCCTAGTATGGACCAGTTTTGCTTATGGATAGAATTTTTGGGTTTTTATGATGTAAATTCATGTTTGGCATGTAACTTTGGTTTATTTTTATCTCTTCTAGAAGATTCACTCTCAAATGAGTAAAAAATCATGTAATGGATCAGTTTCCACTCTTTTAGAGGCAAGTTGTTAGTTGCCTAGATTGTAGTTCCATGATTAGAATTGGTTGAAACTAATCCCTGAAGAGGGAATTCGACCCCTAGAGGTGGGGAAAGGTGTTAGATTGATCTATATATTGTAATTTCTCAATCATTTTCAGAGGTTGGAGAGGTTGGACTCTTGGGATACTTTTGATACCATTGTACATATTTTTCATATTTTGGCTAAGGAAAGATCAGGGGTTTTGCGGCACTTGTTGGGATCCTTGTGGTGTTCTGTTCTTGATGATGTTTCTTCTTTGTTTACTGTAAGTTTCTCCATGTTTAATGTATGCCATCCTTTCATTATGCTTCTGAACTAAATTGAATGAGTGAATAAGGTTGAATCCATTGTTTACAGTGCTTGGCCTTTGAATTCAGTTAGTTCTATATGTTTTCAGTTGTTTGGAGAGGATCCAAGTTCTTCTTTGCCCTCTTCAGCTCCTCGTCGGTCTAATCTATCCATATATCCAATTTAAAGCATCAAGATCATCACCTACCTCGCCCTAGCTTGAACTCTGCAAAGGTCTGACCTTATCCCCGGACCCAAAATTTGTTTTCCCATTACTCCAGCGAAAACCCAAAAAAACCAAAATCAAACATACCTATCTCTTTACTAGCCTAAAATCGGTTCTTATTGTAAGTCATCTCGCATCCTATTGCTTATTTTCTCGAGATTGACGGAGAGAGCCCTCTCCTGTCCTCGTAGGGCTAGCTACGAGGCTGAGCGTGGTTTGATGTAGCCTTGAGTTTTACTTCATTTCAGCTTGAGGTAGATTTGAGTGCTAACATAGTGGCGACCATACTGGGGAGAAACTCAAAACGTTTGCTTGTTATAGACGGAGTCTGAAGTCACGCCAGGTAGCCTTCGAACTGCACATTGCTCTGCGAGTGCATAGTAGATAAAAGCTGCTTCAGTCGATCTCCGGTTTAGCTTGTGAATGTGTCCCTTGATTTGCGAATTCCCCCAGTACGTGTATCAAGATCAGATCTGATGGTTGATGGTGGACAACGATCAGACATAAGAAGGCTGAAATCATTCACCTGGTGACTCCAATTCAAAGTCTGGAGGACTGACTCTTTCTCTGAGAAAATGGAAGGATCTTACACGAAGTTCAGGTATCTAAAGTGGAATGGTATTCAGGATCTAATCTACTTTCTCGTAAATTACTTCTTTGCTGGTCTTGAAGCTATCCTGAAAGTTTTTCAAAGTTTGTTGTATGAGAAAGGTCATCAAAATCTTCACTCGACCTATTCAAAGAGTGTAAATGCTGAGTTTCCCTTTGATCCTGGTCTCCTTACTTTTCCCACATATTATGATGACTTTCTTCAGAGTGATGAGCCAGAAAACAAAACTGATCCCACAGCTCTTGTACATGCCCCTACACCTTGTAAAATTCCAGATCGGTATAAACCTCTTGTTTTGCCTTCTGTTCTTCATGCTTTTCCTGCAAATTATGACCTATATCTACCGAGATTTGACGGTGAATGTAACAATGTCAATGCTGAGCAACATGTGCAGAATGTTGAGACTTTTCTAGATCTTTTTGTAAGTTGATGATGAAGATGTTAGTATTAGGCTTTTTGCTCTTTCTTTGCAAGGCCAAGTGAAGAGTTGGTTTAAAGCCCTGCCTGATGCGAGCATTTCAGATTTCCAGCAGTTGGTCAAAGTTTTCCTTGACAGGTGGATGATCGGACAGAACTTTTTGTTGATTATAGAGGAGTATAACCAGTTGAAAAGAATGCCAGGTGAGACAGTACAACAATTTTCTGTTAGATTTAACCAAGTTTATTATTCGATGCCAGTTGATATAAGACCTTCTCCTAGATCTGCTCTCTTGCACTACCCGGGTGCCTTTGATCCGGAAATGGAGTTTCAGCTAAGAGAAAATAATATTGCAACACATCACGAGATGCAGAACAAGGCAGTGAATGTAGAGGCTCATTTGCTGATCTTGAGGGCAAGGTTGAAGGAAGAAGAAAAGAAGAATGTTTCAGAGCAGCTGACACTTTCAGAGGAAAATCTTAATCTTTTCGTAAACACAGTAGAAGAGATGGTGCGGAAAATGACTGCAAAAAATGAAAATGACATTCAAGAACAAGTTGCTGACCCAAAACATTTTGTTTTTGATCCCAGTAGTCATAGTGATTGTTTTATAGATCATTGTGAAGAAGAGAGAGCTGTTGATATGATGTGTATGTTTGATGATGAATTGCCTCAGTTTGATCAGTATGATGATGATTATGTTCTCCAAAAAGAATCTAATCTTGCAGACAAATTAGCAGCTAGCTTGTGCGAGGAGGAAGTTCACTTTCAGCAGCTTGAGTACAGTGATCAACCGATGCATATCAGCTATGGCAATGATGAGGAAAGTGTAGAAAATTTTGATGTAAGTGAAGGATCTTTGCCTTTGTGTTTTGATTCGTTTCAGTTCATTAGAGATAACTTTCATGCAATCAGAAATCAAACGTCAACAAGCCTTGATTTGGACCACCTAGAGGGCAATGAAAGCCTTGTTCAAAACTTCTCATATTCAGATTTTCAGCCCTCGAAAGTCATTGATTGCCAAGTTGCAGCTGAAGATTTGGAAGTGGGCACACATGATTTAATGATTCAAGGTGACTCCGTACCTTTATTTTTTGAATCATTTCAGTTTTTGAGAAAAAAATTGCATAGTAAATCTTCAAATGAGCAGCCCATAGGAAATCAGAAATCTCTCAGTGTTAATGTTGAGGATGAGACAGATAACGAGATTTTTGAGCAGCTTGTAGCATCAGATTTGCAACCATCTAATGCAATTGAAGGTCAGATTACAGATGAAGTTGTGGAAGATGAAATACATAATTTGATGATGCAGGAAGATTCTATACCCTTTTGCTTTGAAGAATTTCAGTTTATAAGGCAGAATCTTCATAATATATCTCAAGGAAAAGATGAACAGCCAGAAGGAGGTCATACAGTTTCAATGGATACATTACAACACTCTTCTCAAGTTTTTGATGATCCCATTGCTCGTGTGTTGGATGATGTTTGTTATAAAAATTATGCTCCATTAGCTAACCATGTGCCCGAAAAGAATGTTGATGATAATCTTATTCAAAGGTCACCTTCATTGTCTTGTTTAACAGATTGTTCATTGCATAGCACATGTCAAGATTTCCATTCATATGAGGAGATTGATGAAGGAGACTTTTATTCTGTCTGGAATCAGCAACAGAGTTTCATTTTTCATGAATTTCAAGATCCTTTTGACAGCTTGCTGCAATCACCAAAGGAAAGCACCGCAGATGCGAGGAAAAGTTTAAGATCAAGGTATGGAGATTATCTGGACCAGAGCTATGTTTATGAAGATCCTTTCACAGTATTCTTGCAGTCATCCAGTCGATTTATGCTTTGCAAGTTTATCAGCAGTCCACTTGGTTCAAAGTTTCCAGGGGAGTTGCCTTTCGATTCTTTCCTTTTCCTGTGCATCAGTAAGCATGTGGGAAGAAATCAAATAGCCGGCAGCATGCTTACATGGTTTCATTGGCTGTTCCATTTCACTTTATCGGGTGGTGTAAAGCACAATTAGAGTAGGTTGTATTGAATAAGCTCTACTTTGAGCATATTTCCAGTTTGTCGGTTGTGTTTAAGTATCGAGTTAGTTTTTAGTTGAGTGAGATTCAATTTGTGTCGTCAAGTCATCAGTTTTCAGTCATGCATTTCAGTTTGAGTTTTTGATTCCATAGCCCAATGGATAAGGCACTGGTCTGCTCTCCCAAAGATCTGCCGTTCTTGGCACCTCCAAGGAGCTACCATCCCCATTGGAGCCAATGTTAGAGTCAGCCTTTGCAGCCTTCCTCCAGTGATCAAACATGCTCTTACAAAGTGATTTTAAAAGTGTCAAGGTCAAATTTTGTCATTTCAATGAGTCTTCAAGCAAAATTTGGTCACTAGGCATTAGGTCTAGGGTTTGTTTTCACTCTTTCCAAAGTTGTCCAAATTTCAGTCCATGTCACCATTCAGCTGAGATTAACATCATTCAGAGGGTTTTCATCATCATGTCAGGTTCCAAAGAGTCATTTTACACCTCGTTCATGCTTCAGTTGTGCCTTGGTAAGGTCCATTTCCCTCTCCTAGGGTTTTGGAGGTAATTTCTCTTGGATGGTCAAATCATCGGAAAAATTTGTATCCTGATGTTCACACACCTTCCATTATCCTTAATATACCTTATTAAACACTTCCCATCACTGAGATCCCCTAAATTCCTCATTTTTGCACAAACCCTAGTTTCTAGCCACAACTTGGCAATTTTCTAGGCTAGGCCTGTGTTTTGCCCTTTTGGACCCCTTCCCCTCACTCAATCTCTGTGATTCCACTTCCCCTTGCTTCCTAACATCCCTCCCTACTTCCCAAAATTTCCCCAAGAATTTAGAAGCCCCCTATCCCCTTCATTTCGCTTCATTTCGACAAAATCCCTTGTTCCACACATCGGGATCGGTTTCACTCAAAAGATGTTTCAGAGCAATCAAAAATGAATTTTGGAAAACTGAGAGACTTTTTTGTCCAAAAAATTCCAAGGAAGAAAAACCTCCTTCACTTTTTACACAGGTATCATGGTTTTATAGAAATATCAAAACTACCGTTGCCTCAGGAGAATTGAATGCACCTCTGAGTGACCGTGGGAAAATCAAGATTTATCCTAGCATGGTTGGCCAAATGACTTGCTTGATGATTTAAATGATAACTATACAGAAATACCTTTCCAATGAGCTATCATGAGCTCAATTTGGAGTTGCGGAAGACCTTCAAACGTTGACTGCAACAGCGCTCTGACTTGAGGCAGCCTCATTCTGATCATTTTGACTAGTGTTGGGAGATTTGGTTTTTTACAGGGTAAATGGAATCAAAATTGCATAATTCCACTTTTTTTGGAAATTAGAGATCCAGGGCTTTCCAACGAGCTATCATGAGCTCAATTTGGATGTCGGGAGCTACCTCAAAATCAGCCTGGAACATGAGCGACCCACGCAGTTCAGGAGCGACCCACCTAGGAATTTTTCTGAGTTTTCAGCTGCCAGCTCAGTATTTCGCCTATTATGGACCATTTTTGCTTATGGATAGAATTTTTGGGTTTTTATGATGTAAATTCATGTTTGATATGTAACTTTGGCTTGTTTTTATCTCTTCTAGAAGATTCACTCTCAAATGAGTAAAAAATCATGTAATGGATCAGTTTCCACTCTTTTAGAGGCAAGTTGTTAGCTGCCTAGATTGTAGTTCCATGATTAGAATTGGTTGAAACTGATCCCCGAAGAGGGAATTCGACCCCTAGAGGTGGGGAAAGGGGTTAGAGTGATCTATATATTGTAATTTCTGAGGCATTCTACAGGTTGGACTCTTGGGATACTTTTGATACCATTGTACATATTTTTCATATTTTGGCTAAGGAAAGATCAGGGGTTTTGCGGCACTTGTTGGGATCCTTGTGGTGTTCTGTTCTTGATGGTGTTTCTTCTTTGTTTACTATAAGTTTCTCCATGTTTAATGTATGCCATCCTTTCATTATGCTTCTGAACTAAATTGAATGAGTGAATAAGGTTGAATCCATTGTTTACAGTGCTTGGCCTTTGAATTCAGTTAGTTCTATATGTTTTCAGCTGTTTGGAGAGGATCCAAGTTCTCCTTTGCCCTCTTCAGCTCCTCGTCGGTCTAATCTATCCATAAATCCAATTTAAAGCATCAAGATCATCACCTACCTCGCCCCAGCTTGAACTCTGCAAAGGTCTGACCTTATCCCCGGACCCAAAATTTGTTTTCCCATTACTCCAGCGAAAAACCAAAAATCAAAAATCAAACATACCTATCTCTTTACTAGCCTAAAATCAGTTCTTATTGTAAGTCATCTCGCATTCTATTGCTTATTTTCTCGAGATTGACAGAGAGAGCCCTCTCCTGTCCTCGTAGGGCTAGCTACGAGGCTGAGCGTGGTTTGATGTAGCCTTGAGTTTTACTTCATTTCAGCCTGAGGTATATTTGAGTGCTAACAGTTATCATAGAGATAGGATTGAGATTCTAATCATAGATCTCATATCCTGATATTAAGGGAGTGGTTGAAACCATCCCGTTAGTGTGAGAGCCTATATAATTAAGGCTCATCTCATTCAATGTAATAGAGTGTGTGTATGTGTGTATACACTCTCCAGGTTCTCACCTGGAGAGCTATTTGATCAATAGCTGATTTTATCAATTCTCTTATAAACCCGAACGTTATTTTTTTCTTTAACGTTTTCTTAAACTCTCCACAGGGTATGGACTATAATGTGATAGTTGTATTTCTATGTATTCTTAAATTTTTAGTTTGGCCCCAAAATGTTTTGGACAGTTCCTAAAACTTTAATTTTTGAATTTTATATGTAGATAGAAGCACCAATGCCATGTGCATTTCTGTAGAGAAACTACCGCACATTGGAAATCAAGGTATTTTCATCTCTATGCATTACAGCATTACATGAATAAGTAGAACAAACACAATATCAACTTGAGTTTTATTGATTCAAATTATACATCATCAAGTTCAATTGGGTATTGTTTTAAGTCCAAGAAAATGGAACTGGAGCTTCTCTTGTTGTTGTTATGATCCATGAATAATAGGCTTTTATTCTATCTTTTTTTTCTGTGTGTGTTTGTTAAGTTGTTCTTTATCTATTGTATGTGAAGTAATATGCTTTGACTATTGATAAACTTATTTCAAGTTTCAACTTAAATTTTTTGGATTCTTATTTGGGGGTGTTTTGGTGAGTGTTCTATGTCATTAGACTGTTATGACTGAAATTATAAGTTGCCAGTGCAAACCTTCCAGCTCCCAAAGACATGGTGAGAACATGAGTGTATAATAATCATGGAGTTGTGTTTGAGCTCTAAGATTTGGCAGCTTAAGTTAAAAAAACATTTTCAATAAAGTTCTTTTGGATTTTATCTTGTCAACTGTAGTAGTGTTCTTTTCTTGTAGACTCAGTGTCACTAAATGTTGAATATGACAATCAGAGTTGTGTGGATAAATGTTATTTTATGCAGACAAACTTCAATAGAAGATGCTAATTTTATAAAAGAACACAAATGAGATGATGCAGATAGCAGAGATAACAAGGTTTCCAATCCATTTGTAACTAATCTTTCTAGAAAAGGCGAATGCAAGGGAGAGGATACCAATTCTCCTCAGGAGAATGGGAATTCAGATGTTGATTCCAAAAGTAGAACTCGGTACACTTCCATTGCAGTGCACGGTCCAACATCTGAGACAAAGAGAGAGGCCCTTATTGGGTACACTAAAGGAAAAGACCTGCAATGTTCAAATAAATTTATTTCGTATGAGATTATCTGCTTGCAAAAATGTTGTAGATGTCATGAATAATGATTCTGCAATTGAACAAAAATGAATTGAAGGTAAGGATGAAACACTTGTGATAAAGTATTGCATTGATTTGGGATATAGAAGGAAAACTCTTGTCTTACACGAAAAATAGAAGAATTGAAAATGCAAAAAGCTTGTGAGACATCATCTTGACTAGTTGATATTCAACACATATATAGTGACAAAAATACTTCAATGAAAATTTAAAATGAATTAGAGACTAGGAATGTCGCTCAAGAAGGGAGTTACGAGAAGGAAAAAAATGGAAGATTTGTCTTTGCTAAATTTTTTCATTATAATTTAGAAACCCAACCAAGATTTGAGAAAACGATTGCTGAAACAACCACAAAGAGGAATGCTAGTTGGAGAAGCCCTCAAATTTAGAAGAAATTTGGGTCATTTGGCCCTGAGTTCCAAAGGATTTCTAGTAAGGTAGGTTGTGTCAAAGAAAAAAAATTTGAAGGGAAGAAAGATTTGGTTGACAGATAATTGAACCCAAAGAAAATTGACTAGGTATGCCCAAATCACCACTCCCAACAGGAATGAAATTTCTCCTCAAATTCCTGTAAATATGAGTTCTTAGAGAAGTCTACATGGAAATAGAATATCAGTAGATATGGAGGCTGAAGATGTAAAAGAAAGATTAAATAACCATTCCACCAAGAGACCTGATGTGGGTAGTTTTGTTGTCAGTCCCTCTGTCAATGACTTCACCTTGAGGACTGGATATCAAAGTGGACTAGTGGGATTCCCACCAAAGTGTGGAACTCCTCAAAATTCACCAACGCCAAATTATGGAACTCTTAAAAACTTACCAACACTATATCCTATAACACCTCATGACGAATACAAGGGAGAGGATATCAACTCTTCTAAAGATAATGGGAATTCAAATGTTGATTCCACAAGTAGCACTCAGTACACTTCCATTGCAATGCATGTTCCAACATCTGAGATAAAGAGAGAAGCCCTTATTGGGTACACTAAAGGAAAATACCTGTAATGTTCAAATAAAGCTTTATTTTGTATGGGATGCTCTACTTCCCAAAATATTGTAGTTTCCATGAATAATGATTCTGCAATTGAACACAAATAAATTGAAGCTAAATATGAAACCCTTGTCAAAAGTGTTTGCATTGATTTGGAAATTGAGGAGATAAAGAAGGAAATCTCCCATGTTACACAAAAACTAGTAGAATTGAAATTACTAAAAGCTTATGAGACACCATCCCAACTAGTTGATATTCAACGCATATATAGTAACAAAAATACTCCAATGAAAATTGCAAATGCATTAGAGACTATGAAAATCGCTCAATAACGAAGCTCCAAGAATAAAAAAAGAGGAATATTTTTCTTTTTTAAATTTCTTCAATATAATTCGAAAACCCAACCAAGACTTGAGAAAAATATTGTTGAAATGGCCACTATGAGCAATTCCAGTTGGAGAAGCCCTCAAATTCAAAAGAAATCTAGGTCATCTGGACCTCAGTTGTGAAGGATTTATAGCAAGGTAGGTTTTTCCAAAGAAGACAAGTTTGATGGGAAGAAAGATCGGGTTAACAAACAATTGAACCCACATAAATTTGTAGTGTCCAAGGATGCAGAAGTAGATGGATGTTCTTTTGGAAGATTTGATGGAAAGGATAACATATGTCGATGCATAATTCCTTTAGATAAGAATATTATTTTTTACCCAAATTCAAAATCTAAAGAAGTTGCTAAGGATGGAAAGAATCTAGGAAAAGTCTTTCCTGTGAATTATAAGAAGTTTTTTGAAATATCGGAGAAGAAGAAACTTCAGAATGTATCTCCTAATGCCACTATTGGAAATTTGACCAAAGTTCCCCTAAGTAACCAGGCAGATAATATGTCTCCTCCCAAGAAACAATATCAAATAGTTGCTAGCAGGTATGCCAAAATCACCACTCCCAACAGGAATGCAATTTCTCCTCAATTTCCTAAAAATGTGAGTTCTAAGAGAAGTGTGCATGGAAAGAGAATATCAGTAGATATGGAGGCTGAATATGTAAACAAAATATTAAATAACCATTCTGCCAAGAAATCTGATATGGGTCATTTTTTTGGCAGTCCATCTGTCAAGAACTTCACCTTAAGGACTTAATATCAAAGTGGAGTTGTGGGATTCCCACCAAAGTCTAGAGCTCCTCAAAATTCACCAACGCCAAATTTTGGAACTCTTCAAAAATCACCAGCACCATATCCTGTAACACCTCAAGATTCAACAACATCAAATGAAAAGAAGAAAATACCTAGCCCTTGGTTGGAATATGGAAAAACCACATCCAATATTACAATACTTTTGGTTGGAATATGTATGGAAAGAATCAACAATCAATAGTAAGTTTGTGCCAATTGGAAAGAACCTTCTAAATACTATAACTGCAGAAAGGAGTATCAATAAAACATTTGATCCATCTACAAAAAATTACTTGGGGGGAATCTTTCTATCATGAATCAATAACAGGTTTATTTAACGTCTGTAGACCAGTCTTGCTGAACTTTGTTTCAACTCCATGATTTCCTAGATTCAAACAGAATGGAGTTTCCAAATATAAGTGCGTTCAGGTTCACTGCAGAAATTCCTCGAGATTTTGGTTGTCTCAAAAGAGTTATAGACTAGATTGAAAAACATCAATTTTCCATCTAAGATGGGATTAAGAGTACAAATTTGGTTAACAAGAGAAATTTGTAATCATTATTTAACTCTTCCAAAAAATAAATGGTTGAAATCAGGTACATCATATTCACCTCCCAACAGTCCCAACCCATACCAAAATATGCACAAGCTCATATTTCATGAACAAAAAGTCACAATCAATCACAATGTAAAATCATCTGCCCCTAGGCTGAAAGAAAAAAACAAGTATTGCAGAATAAATAGCAAAACATTTATCCTCGTTGTTTATTTAATCACAGTTTCTGATGTACCTCAATATCAATTAGATAATATTGGATTGCAAGATTAATGTTTGCTTTCTCCTAGAAAAGGAATAAACAAGAATATTAAAACTTAGTTTTATGATAAGAAATACATTTCAGTTATATCTCAAATTAGCATTCATAATAATAAAATCAGTTCAAAAAATCAAGCAATGGAGCTCTTGGACAAAGGAAGCTTAAAACAATACCTTCCTGGCATTAGCCATATTTCCATAACACTCAGCAAATTGAGGATCAATCCTTATGGGTTCATCATTTTTGGTAATGCAAATATCAAAATCATGTAGTTGTATATATTTAAAAAAATAATTAGAAAGTAATTGTATGTATCATATATTGTAAATCAAAATAACAAAAGAAATTATGGGAAAATTTTGCATTTCATAGTTGATGCACTTACAATCCAGTTAGCCACTTAAGCTTACCAAATTCTAAGGGTATTGAGCTTGATATTCAATGCATATCTAGTGACAAAAACACTCCATTGGAAATTGAAAATGAGTTGGAGACTATGAATATCTCTCAATAAGGGAGCTCCGAAAATAAAAAAGAGGAATATTTGTCTCTGCTAAATTTATTTAATATAATTCGAAAACGCAGCCAAGATTTGAGAAAAATTCCTGAAACGACCACAAAGAGAAATGTAGTTGGAGAAGCCCTCAAATTTAGAAGAAATATAGGTCATCTAGGCCTCATTTGTGAAGGATTTATAGCAAGGTAGGTTGTGCCAAAGAAGACAAGTTTGAGGGGAAGAAAGATCAGGTTGAAAAACAATTGAACCCAAATAAAATTTATGTGTCCAAGGATGCAACAGAAGATGGATGTTCTTATGGAATATTTGATGGAAAGGAGAACATATGTCCATATGGAAGTCCTTTAGATATGAATCTTGGTTTTTACCCAAATTCAAAATCTAAAGAAGTTGCTAAAGATGGAAAGAATCTAGGAAAAGTCTTTCCTATGAATTCTAAGAAGTTTTGTGAAATGTCATAGAAGAAGAAACCTCAGAATGTATCTTCCAATGCCACTGTTGGAAATTGGACCAAAGTGCCCCTAATTAACTAGGAAGATAATATGTCTCCTCCCAAGGAACAAGGTCAAATAGTTGCTAGCAGGTATGCCCAAATCACCACTCCCAACATGAATTCAATTTCTCCTCAATTTCCTAAAAATATGAGTTCTCATAGAAGTGTGCATGGAAAGAGAATATTAGTATAATGGAGGTTGAATATGTAAAAAATATATTAAATAACCATTTCACCGAGAGACTTGATATGGGTTTTCTTTTGGTAGTCCATCTATCAAGGACTTCACCTTGAGGACTGGATATCAAAGTGGAGTGGTGGGATTCCCACCAAAGTCTGGAACTCCTCAAAAGTCACCAACACAAAATTTTGGAACTCTTCAAAAATCACCAACACCATATCCTATAACACCTCAATATTTAGCAACATCGAATGAAAAGAATAAAATACCCAACCCTTGGTTGGAATATGGAAAAACCACATCCAATGTTACTTTAATTTTGGTTGGAATATGTGGGGTAAGAATAAAAAATCAATATTCAGTTCGTGTCAATTAGAAAGAACCTTCAAATAGAATAAATATTATAACAATCGAAAGGAGTATGAGTAAAAAAATTGATCCATCTACATAAAATTACTTGGGGGAAATATTTCTTTCATGAATCAATAACAGGGTTTTGTACAGTCTGCAGACCAATATTTCTCAACTGTGTTTCAGCTCAATTATTTCCTACAGTTAGAGAGAATGGAGTTTCCAAAGATAAGGGCGTTCAGGTTCACTACAAAAAGTCCTCGAGATTTTGGTTGTCTCAAAAGAGTAGTAGATTAGATTGGAAAACATCAATTTTCCATCTGAGATGGGATCAAGAGTACAAATTTGGTTAACAAGAGAAATTCGTAATCATTATCTAACTCTTCTAGAAAAGATATGGTTGAAATCAGACAGATTACATTCCCCTGTCAACAGTCTGAACCCATACCATAATATGCACAAGCTCATATTTCATGAACAAAAATTCTCAATCAATCACAATGTAAAAATCATCTGCCCCTAGGCTGAAAGAAAAAAAAGAGTATTGCAAAATAAATAGCACAACATTTATCCTCGATGTTTATTTAATCACAATTTTTTATGTATCTCAATATCAATTAGATAAACTATTAGAGGAACTAGTGGAAGGTAAAGTTGTGTAGTCTGACTTCATTAACACTCAATGATCATTCAATAAACTGATCAATCAACCAAAAATAATTGATGCATGCAGAGGACTCGAATTACCCAGTTGAGATAGAGGTTCAAGGGTAGTATACTATCAGTTGTAGACTATTACATGTTGTTCATGTAGTCAGAGGATGAGCCTAGAAGGATTTCACAATTCCAATTGAGGAATTTCCTAACTAATAGGGGCCTAATTCCTCAAGTAATAGTGTAGAGAAATAGGAGCTTGGAAGGCTTGAAAATTAGCTAAGTGTTGGCCAGAGTCAGTAAGTCAGGTAGAGGGATAGACTATACACTTGCAGATTATGCTCAAGATTTAGCAACATATGTATTTCATCTCTTTTTTTTATTAATGCAATACACATAGGAAGGGTTTTGAGCAGTTTCTTTCCCCTGGATAAATATTTGTGTATATGTGATAAATATTCGTACATATTTATGATTTGTGTTCTCGATAGTGAATTAACTTTCACAACTAAATATATGACATTTGAATCTTGTTTTTTAGTAAATTACATGAGAAGTTTCATATCTACACATAATTTCTACAATGTGCCCCCCATTAAAATCCTTGTGAGCGGCCCAATATAGGGCTTTCCCTCACTACATTTTGATCTTCAAGGCGAAGGTATAACTACCCTTCGAGTTAATGCCATGGAAAAAGTGTTAGTGGGTGAAATCAAGGACATTGGACCACCCCTCCCATAAATTTCCATCTATATGCATAGTCCCATCACTCATATGCGAGTTATTCAACCAAGCAACTAATTTGTTCCTGAAACCACTAATATATAATTAGAATTTATAGAAAAATACGGAACTTTAAAATTTCAAATATAAGATATTCAATTTCATCAAACCATATGTCCTCAACTCATCATATGTGAGGGCATCTAGTGATCTCCTGCCATACTCAATAATCATTAGTAATAATTTTTATGTTAGGTCCCTATAATACTAGTGTAGCCCCATTATTGTTATTTTTAGTGTAGCCCCCTTATTGTTATTGTTAATGTATCCCCCATATTGTTACTATTGTGCCCCATAGAAGCCCATTATTGTTATTGTTTTTCCCTTCCATTATTATCAACGTTATGTAGGATCTGATTATATTGTGACTCGTTAAACTCCTATATATAGAAATTATGTCTTATAATTTGTATCATCCAATAATTTTTCATTTATGTGGTATAAATGAGGTTTCCCTCTCAAAGAGGATAATTCTAAAGTCATTCATCTATATTGTCTTCTATTTTTTTATCTGGTTGCAAAACATTTAGTATCAAAACTTTGGATTCTAGGGTTTTGCTACTTCAAATAGGTCATCTTGGAATTTTCACTATAACTTTTTTCTACGAGGCTTCAGAAGCTGAAATTTGACCACATGGAGCCAAAATCATGTTTAAATTCATATAAATTTTTTATATTTTGATTCACTATATTTTCTGAGATATGGTCTGAAGAAGTTAGGATTTCTGGAGGCTCCACAATTCAATCACAAATAGAGTACCAAAGGAAAATAATCATAAAATTTTCTCCCAAAATCATATTTGAATTTCGTAAAATGTAAATGAAATTTCACAGATTTTAGTTTTTTGTGTATCATTTTCAGTGTCGAAGGTTGAAACAGTGACACACGACATTTCGTACAAGTTAGCTCTACTAAACTAGTCTATAATCATTTCATCGTGGGACATTAGGCATCATTTTTTCTTGAAGAATAAAATATCAGTCTGAATTATGGCATTGGAAATATGACTCAAAGGGATATCACAAGACAAGTTTTCAGATTTTGGAGATCCGAAATTACAGATATACAACAGTTTCAGTATCAAGCTCCTAAAACAAAAGAAAAATGTGTGTATTTTTTAAAAAAATTCTTCAATTTTGCTTGAAGAAACAAATTGAAGTGATTCAAAGGGAATAATGAAGTATGAATATCATTTTTATTCCAAAATTCCTCGAAAAAAAAAGGACACACCTAATAATCAACCAGAAAGCTCTATTATGACTCATGAGAAAGAGGAAGAAATGTAACATAATGTTGGCCCTCGTTTTTTATCCAGTTTTATTTAAGTAATACACTTTATTACCATCCTATCCATCCATATACCATAAAAATTAACTCTATTTTTTCCAATTAATGCATATCCAGGTATATAAATTAGGTTTTGCAATTTTTAGAACTTTTTATAAAAATTGAATTTTAAGTGCATTTTTGGACCAGACCAGAAATTCCTGTAATGGCTTCATTTTTGTCATATTTTCATAACACATCAGCTTGATATGAATATATTTTTGTAAATATTGGGAACTAATATTGGATTTACTATTGGGAAAAAAACTGAGAGGGGGGGTGAATCAGTATTTAGAGCATACTCAAAACTTTTTACTTTTTCTTTCTCTAAAACCCATACGCCACTTTACTGAAGCCAACTCGTGTATACACGCGGATATCCTTAATAAAACTCGCGTATTAACAGAGATCTCATTATGCTGATAATTCTTTGCTTAGATCATTGCATCATTCATTCATTAGATTTTTAGTAAACAATAAACATGTCCAGTAAGAACAGAATAAATCATCACACATAAGCAACACACATGAACACCAGGATTTAAGGTGGAAACCCAATTCGGGAGAAAACCACCGCTGTCGTCGTCTCATTATTCAATATTTTATTATAAAGAAAACATCGTACAACCATGTACTGGCGCAGACTCATACTAGCACGCAGGCACCCACCTCCAGAAGGCTACAACCTTCTCTCGTTTACCAGCCTCTCCTGGAAGGGAGCTACAACCCCCTGCTCTCGTTTACCAGCCTCTCCTGAAAGGGAGCTACAACCTTCTTCTCTCGTTTACCAGCCTTTCCTGGAAGGGAGCCACTACCCCCTGCACTCGTTTACCAGCTACCACTGGAAGGGAGCTACAACCCCCTCACTGAAGGCTTCAACCCTCAGCACCACCATGGACCACGTTTCATCAATTTTCATACTGGATCTAACAGCTTCCATACAACACAACTTTTAGGCCACTTTTCATCATATTTTTAGACTGGACCCACTCCACACATTTAAGCTCAACATTCACCAAACTGAAACTTATAACCCCATCAATTCATCCATTGAATCATCAACCAATCAACCAACGACTTGATCTTCAATTAACATAATCAGCAACATATTCATCATTCAAATAACCCAGTTTTGTATAAATACATCATTGACAGATAACAGTAGAACAGAAAAAAAGATCAGGCATTTCATTCCACTTACTTTAGCAAACCCTAGATTCCATACGCGCTTTTACTTCACTGAACCTGCGTATGTACGTGCTTTCATACAGACCTACCCGCGTATACTTCTATGCATTCTTCAAAAAAACCTTATCTTCCCATACGCGCTTTTCCTTAATCAGACCCGCGTATACACGCGATTTTACTGGAGCGAACCTGCGTATACATTTGTAACTTTTCAGGACTGTGCAGCTCTTCAGATCAGATAAACAACTCAGATTTCATCCTTTAATTCAGAATGTATTTCGCCTCATCTTAGATCTAAACATTCCATAAACAGATCTAGAAAATACATATACATTTCAGATCTAGAGATCCCTCTTCATCATTTTCTTCATAGGTGCATCATAAATTCAAATATGTCAATCAAGAACATAGTTCATCCATGCAGATATTCCTTAGAGAGATTTATTCATTCACAACCCTTACTCATGCATGCCTGGCACTATTATTCTTTACTCCTTATATAGGTTTATCCTTTATCAATACCATGAGCCAAAACCACACCACTTCCGATGGTATTCCTGGACGGGATCAAGTAGATAATCCAGCGCTCAATACAATGGGTCAATATCATGGTAATGCCCCCTGATTTTATAAAAATAGAGCGCAACTTTGCATACGCGACTTGGCACGTACTTTTCCGTGTGCATACGCTACTTCACCTTAACAAACCCGTGTATGCTTTGTAGCATAACTTATTGGCACTTTCTGAATTCCTTTCTTCTACTACTTCTAAACTGATCTGTAGATACATCAGATTTTCATCACGAACAACTTCATTAAGCAGGTTCCATCAAATTCAACACATTGTATCACATTGCCAACAATATCCCCCTTACTTCATCAAGTAGGTTTCCATCAAAGACAACTTCATCAAGTATGTTTCCATCAAGTACTATACGTTTCTATCAAGAACAACTTCATCAAATAGGTTTCCATCAAGGACAACACATTGCATCATATCGCCAACAGTCTTATTTCATCAAGTAGGTTACCATCAACTTCATCAAGTAGGTTGCCATCAAAGACAACATATGCCAAAAATCTCCCCCTTTGGACTTGATGGCAACCATGATGGTGTTTAATCATCACAATAGATAGATACATTGAATATAACCATTATGCAAACACCATGATGCTCTCCCCCTATTCAAACACCATTTTACTCTCCCCCTTTAACATCAAGGGCAAAGGCGGATGAAAACCAAAACAAGGTTTTTCTCCTTATGTAGAAAGAAGAGCTCTATAGATCTGATGTTCATTGAAGTTCCCTTGCTCCCCTTGAGTTCATGCTGAATCTTCAAACATATTATTCAATGAAGTACATGACTCTATGACCTTTCCTATCATCAAGGACTCATACTTACATCAAAGATCCAACCAAGTGGATTTACATATGTGACTCAAGTACCCAACCAAGTGGGTTTAAACATTTTGACTCAACTACCCAACCAAGTGGGTTTACAAATTTGAACAAGTCCTTACATGACTGAATGTTACAATTTTACATCATAGGTCTCAACATGACCTTTTCATCAAATTACAAATATGACTTTCTATAATCAAGATTAAGGAATCTCAATCATGATATCAGATCACAGCAAATCAAGAGAATGCCAACAATGCATCCTTTCCATATGACCAATGCTCCCCCTTAGCTTGTGCATCCTGAACAGTTTCCACAGCAAATCATCAAGGCATCTTCATCAACAATATCAGAGAATGAAACAGAATTACGAAAACTGGAACACCACCAGAGATACCAAACAATATAGCAGTTGTGCTAAAAGAATGCTGACCCAGAAGAATTTTGTCAGCAAATACCCATACACGGTTTTCTGTGTATGAACTCGCGTATATACGCGATTGTCTTTCAGGAAATCCGCGTATTCAACTTAATCTTCTGAAATTTAATCATATCTGATCTTCTGAGAGGTAGAAACATCTCCTAGCTTCTGTCTGAGAAATTTGAATGCTTCCCTGGAATATATGAGAAAATATAGATAGGACAATGTAGTTTTGTTTTTCAAGTGTCATCCAACAGTTGTAGCATAAGCACATCAGTAACCAAGCCTTCAGACTCTTTGCAGTATCAACATATCCTTCCCAAGAGAAATTATCATCAACTTCTTCAATAGACAATATGTGTCAAACAATCATCTATGTGATCTAATCTCAACCATAGCAACAAACTCTGCATGATCTAATCTTATCTCTGCATCATAAAACTTTCATCTCATCCATGTGTGAAAACAAAAGATATTCTTCAGCAAAAAGAAAACATGGCTCATCCATAATCTTATCATAAGACAACATGCATCACGTCATCATCATTTGAGTATGAGAACTAAGGAATAAGAAGATACAATGCCAACAATGCAATCATTAGTAGTTAGACTGACGCTCCCCCTGAACCTGTACTCCTATTCTTGAGCCATCTCACTGTTTTCCTCAACAGAAAAGAATACATGACTGTCTTCAGCGTAACTCGCGTGTATACGTGGCTTTTGTTCAGTAAACCCGCGTATGGAAAGTGAAATACTTAAAATTTCACACTTTCATCTCCCCCTGAAATTGTACTACCTGTACCTGTCTTCTTCACATTAGATGCACTGTCAGAAATAAACATAACCAACCATGAGAATCAGCATATATTGCTCCCCCTGTGAAGATACTTCTATAATGTATCTCACATCATTCCTGCAGTCATTATGAGAAGTAAGCTTGAGAAGCGAATGACTACAGTAGGATTTTTATCTCCTACGATTTTGACTGATCCTCCTTCCTTTTCCAGCTTTGCTTGAAACTTCTTATTGTGTGCTGGAAATTATCCAATATCTCAGATCCATTCATCCTGCATTCTTTTTCTACATGTCCATACTTGTTACAGGCATAACATCTTGCATGACCAGAAAAGTAAGCATAAGGATCATAATGTGTTTTTCTATTCTTTCTTCTATTGCAATCAGCTGCTTTATGACCATACTTGCTACATGAAAAACAATATCCCTTGAAGAAACCAGAGTACCTTTTTGAGTAGAATATGTTTGTTTGTGACTGGAATGATCTTCTTCTGCACTTGGTTGCAACATGCCCATAATTATGACATTTAAAGCATTCAACATTATTGATGCTTCTATAGTTAGGAGGGAATGATTTCTTTTGAGAGTTAATGATTGTCGGTTGACCTTTTGATTCTTCCAACACTTCAGGTTTTGCATTGATATCCTTTGAATCTTTAGCACTTCCTTGTGAACTAGATTCTCCTTTAACAGTTTCATGAAAGCCAAGAACAAATTTAATAGAGGGAGATCTTTGACTATTAAGAATATTGTCCAGAATCTTAGTACTATCTTAGAACCTCAAGAGTTTATATTTTTCTTCTAATTTACCTTTCAAAATATTTACCTCAACCTCCAATTTTTGGCATTGCTTCTTCATACTTTCTTCGACCCTTCTTCATTCTTCTACTTGATCATTCAGTTTTAAAATCTCTTCTTTCAACCCATTTTCTTGTTCTTCAAAAATTTGTAGAAGTTCTTCATTCTTCTTATTTGATTTTTCCAGATCTATTTTGCGCGAGATGATTTCTGCTTCACGTCCTTTTTCAAATGATTGTAGAATTTCTTCATTCTTCTTATTTGATGCTTCAAGATCTGCTTTTAGAGAGATGATTTCTACTTCAAGTTCTTCATTCCTTTTATTTGATTTTTCCAGATTTCATTTAGATCGATGATTTCTGCTTCAAGTCTTTTATTTCGATTGGTTGCATAATTGTACAACCTTTGATACTTGTCTATCTATCCATTCAGTATTTCTATCTGTCCTTTCATTTGAGATATCATCTCATTGTAGATAAATTCTCTCTCTTTAAATGATATTTGTTGATCTTCAACTTTAATCTTGAGAGTTTCTTCTAGATCCATAACATTACTTTCACTATTTTTCATCATTGCATGCACAAGAAAGTGAATCACAAGAACCACATTCAATACCTGTTTTATCTTCTTCATTTTCCGCTGCACATGTTTTCTGAGATATCTCCTTTCTTTGAGTAGCCTTCTTCTTTTGCTTCCTTGCCATGAGCACTAGCATATCTTGGTCAGAATCTTCTTCATCCTCATTTTACATTTCATCATTATCTTCATTTGTATAATAGCTCTTTCCCTTTTCAAATTGTTTCCCTTTATCATGATTTTCTTCATAAGGACATTTAGCAGCATAATGACCAACTCTTCCACAATTAAAACATTTGAAGGGAAGCTTACCTTTGAATATTCCAGTACCTAGTTGGAGTCTTCTCACAAAATTTTCTTCTTCTTCTTCTGATATGTAAGTTCATTCCTTGACAACTTCCTTTTCTTTTCCTTTTGCACATGCCTTAAAGGCAACTTCTTTGATTTGAGAGGGACCTTCTTTTCTCATTTCAAAAGCAGTTAGAATACCATGTAGTTGAACAACAGTAAGAGTTTGCAGATCTTGCCTTTCTTCAATAGCAGATACTTTTGACTCAAATTTTGAAGTCAAAGATCTTAAGACTTTTTCAACCAGAGTAGTATCGGTTATGGTTTCACCCAAACTTCTCATACGATTTACAATATCATCTAGATGTAAAAAGAAACTAGCAACACTCTCATCACTATGCATCCTTAAATTTTCATATTCAATTCTGAGAGTTTGGAGTTTGGCACTTTTTACCTTTGTATCTCCTTCATAGCTTAGAATGATTTTGTCCCATATTTCTTTTGCTGAATTTAGCTGCATCACTTTAACAAATTCTGGTTCAGACAAGCTTCCTAATAAAACATTGACTGCTTTGGCATTGATTTCATATTTCTTCCTTTGTGCTGCATCAGTAGGAATAATTGCCGGATACTGATAACCTTCTTCCACGATTGCCCATACTTCTGCACCAAGACTTTGCAAATATTCTTTTGTTCGTATCTTCCAGAATAACAGATTACTTCCATTGAATAAAGGTGGCCTTAGAGAAAGTACTCCTTCATGACTTCCCATTGCGACGGATCTCCTTCAAGCGATCAAGCTTCTGCAGCTCTGATACCAATTGTTGGGAAAAATACTGAGAGGGGGGGGTGAATCAGTATTTAGTGCAGACTGAAATTTTTTTATTTTTTCCTTTTCTAAAACACATATGCTACTTTACTGAAGCCATCTTGCGTATACACGCGGATATCCTTAATAAAACTCGCGTATTAACAGAGATCTCATTATGCTGATAATTCTTTGCTTAGATCATTGCATCATTCATTCATTGGATGTTTAGTAAGTAGTAAACATGTGCAGTAAGAACAGAATAAATCATCACACATAAGCAACACACATGAACACCAGGATTTAAGGTGGAAACCCAATTCGGGAGAAAACCACCGTTGTCGTCGTCTCAGTCTTCAATATTTTATTATAAAGAAAACATCGTACAACCATGTACTGGTGCAGACTCATACCAGCACGTAGGCACCCACCTGCAGAAGGCTACAACCTTCTCTCATTTACCAGCCTCTCCTGGAAGGGAGCTACAACCCCTGCTCTCGTTTACCAGCCTCTCCCGGAAGGGAGCTACGACCCCTTGCTCTCGTTTACCAGCCTCTCCTGGAAGGGAGCTACTACCCCCTGCACTCGTTTACCAGCTACCACTGGAAGGGAGCTACAACCCCCTCGCTGAAGGCTTCGAACCTCAGCACCATTGCGGACCACGTTTCATCAATTTTCATACTGGATCCAACAACTTCCATACAACATATCTTGTAGGCCACTTTTCATCATATTTTCAGACTGGATCCACTCCACACATTTAAGCTCAACATTCATCAAACTGAAACTTATAACCCCATCAATTCATTCATTGAATCATCAACCAATCAACCAATGACTTGATCTTCAATTAACATAATCAACAACATATTCATCATTCAAACAACCCAGTTCTGTACGAATACATCATTGACAGATAACAGTAAAATAGCGAAACAGATCAGACATTTCATTCAACTTACTTCAGCAAACCCTAGATTCCATACACGCTTTTACTTCACTGAACCTGCGTACCTACACGCTTTCATGCACACCAACCCGCGTATACTTCTGTGCATTCTTCAAAAACCCTGACTACCCATATGCACTTTTCCTTAACCAGACCCGCGTATACATGCGCTTTTACCGAAGCGAACCTGTGTATACATCTGTAACTTTTCTGGACTGTGCAGTTCTTAAGATCAGATAAACAACTCAGATTTCATCCTTTACTTCAGAAGGTATTTTGCCTCATCTCAGATCTAAACATTCCATAAATAGATCTAGAAAATACATATACATTTCAGATCTAGAGATCCCTCTTCATCATTTTCTTCATAGGTGCATCATAAATTCAGATCTATCAATCAAGAACAGAGTTCATCCATGCAGATATTCATTAGAGAGATTTATTCATTCACAACCCTTACCCATGCATGCCTTGCACTATTATTATTTACTCCTTATATAGCTTTAGCTTTTATCAATACCATGAGTCAAAACCACACCACTTCCGATGGTATTCCTGGACGGGATCAAGTAGCTAATCCAGTGCTCAATACAATGAGTCAATATCATGGTAATGCCCCCTGGTTTTATAAAAATAGAGCGCAAATTGGCATACGTGACTTGGCACGTAATTTTCCGCGTGCATATGCTACTTCACCTTAACAAACCTGGGTATGCTTTGTAGCATAACTTATTGGCACTTTCTGAATTCCTTTCTTCTGCTACTTTTGAACTGATCTGTAGATACATCATATTTTCATCACGAACAACTTCATTAAGCAGGTTCCATCAAAGTCAACACATTGTATCACATTGCCAACAATCTCCCCCTTAATTCATCAAGTAGGTTTCCATCAAAGACAACTTCATCAAGTATGTTTCCATCAAGTACTATATGTTTCTATCAAGAACAACTTCATCAAATAGGTTGTCATCAAGGACAACACATTGCATCATATCGCCAACAGTATTATTTCATCAAGTAGGTTACCATCAACTTCATCAAGTAGGTTGCCATCAAGGACAACATATGCCAACATTTACACCTATTGGTTCGTTCAAACCGAGCTTAAACAGGCCCGTTCAAACAGGACCTATTTTTATGGAAATCCCTAGGAAATATGTCAAATTTAGCATTTAATGCAATTTTCCAGATTTTGAGAGATTAGATGGATGAGCTATACCTAAATAGATAGTATAAGGATATAAATTTCTAGAGGATACATTTTATATGAGTTTGTTTCATATTTCTCAATTTAAGCCTAAGACATTGAAGGCATTCATATGTAAAATTTGTATAATTTCAGTTTGATATTTCTGAAGCTTTGGGAGCTAATTGAAGGATCTGTTCTATTTACTTTTCTACTATTCTATATGTTAAATTCTTTATTGAGCTTCATTAGCTGAAATTACTCACAGTGTGCGAGGCAAGGGTGGAGGCCCCCCACACCGAGCTAAGTGCACTGTCTAGTTAATTTAGTTGCAATTTCCTGAACTAGTTTTGTTTTATGCTTAATTAGTTAATTAGATGAATGATGATATGTCATTATTGCTGATGAATCTAATTCTAATTTATATTCTTCATATGAAGGGTCAATCCATTGTTTAAGTTAAACATTCCTTCTATCTGATCAATAACTAGAAACCAAAATTCATCTTTCTTGCTTTTAAGTGATTTTCTGAATTTCTTGTTTTCTAACAATGGAATTAATGATAAATGAATCATTAATGAAGGACAAAAAGGATCTCCTTAGTTAGGAGCCTCTTCTATTATTCTTTCATGCATCTTGATCTATTATTCAATAATGGTTTTTGGTTTCTGATTCATGAAGTAGTATTGTAAGAGAAGGACAAACAAGTTCTCTTAAGTTAGGAGATTCTTGTGTTGCTTGTTACATAATTGAATTAGAAATTATTTAGTTAAGATTTATATTTTTAATATTCATTTCTTTAATGTCAATTATTCATCTTCTAAACTTGACTATAGCTGAAATCCATATATCTTGGATATTCTTCTAAGTTCTACATGCCCGGATTGATAATAAAATACTTGTGTTAGTTTACCCAGTAAACAAACCCAACACATAATATATCAAAATTACGAGACAAAGTGCAACAAAATTTTCTCTACCAAAGAGTAAAAAGAACTGAACTAGAAGCTAAGATGGATGGTTTAGAAGAAAAAATAAAAGTAAACATAGAAGGCTTGAAGGATGGTTTAAAATAATATATGGGATTTTTTAAAGTACACATGGATATGATGAATGTAAAATTGGATGGGTTGAAAAAGTTGTTGCAAGAAACGCTTCCCAGTGGTGGAAATCTAATCCATGAAAATCATTATGAGGACAAAAGGAATATGAATTATTATTTCAGAGACCCCAATTTTAGGTTTAATACCCACCATATTCCAAAGATCGACATGAGGAATTTTGATGGCAATGATATGGTAACACTGATACTACATTTGGATTAATTATTTGATCTATATGATGTGCCACACAATAAAAAGGTATGCATTGCATTTTTATATTTAGAACAATATCATTGTGTTGTATCGATGTCTTTGTTATCATAATTCAATTACCACTTGGACAATTTTTGCAAAAGAATTGGTAACACATAATGAGGATACAAAAAGAAATATCTTCTTTAGCTAACTGATTAATCTCAAATAGGAGGGTTCAATGACAAAGCACATTGAGGAATTCCAAAGATTTAATATCAAGGTAAATGATATTCCAGAGGAGCATAGGATTGATGTATTCATAGGAACTTTAAAGGATAACATCCAACATGAGGTTCACCTTTGTGAACCTGATTCATTGGAGAGGGCATTAAAGATGGCAAGAAAGGTTGAATGCAAAATTATGGCAGCAAGGGAGTCTACCAGTCACAACTATTTAAATGAAATTTTTGTTCCTCCTAGCCTCCCAAAAATTGCAAGGTTGACACCAGAACAACTGGAGGAAAAAAGAGCTAAAGGTCTTTGTGTGAAAATTTTGTAAATCTAGAATCCTATTGGAGCAAATAGAAGATATTCACCTAATTGTTAATTTTAACTTAACAATTTATTTGCATCTTCTTACGGAAAACAGTAAATACATCACACTAAAACCTTCAAAAATAAATTTCGGAAAAAATACAAGTGCAGAAACAAAATTGAACAAGAATAGATCATACACACATCTGACACAGTTATTTTTGGACCAATGTCCCTAGAAAAACCCAATGCGGGAAAATCAGTGCAGTAACTTAGGGTTTATATATTATGTAGTATTTTTTCCATACTACAAGTCGATGATTGACCGATCTATTAAATCATACAGAGAAAGTGATAAGAAATACCTTGTGAGACAAACCTCACTCCTCCACTGGAACTAGACATTGATCAATACCCAAACCAAACTTCCCCTACACTGCCTTTGCACAATCTCTATGTCACAGCTATGACTTCCCTTTTTCTCTAAGTTGGTCTCTCTGCTTGCTGGAAACTAAGGACTTATGGCCTCCAGAAAGTCTCTCTGGTATCTATAACTGCCCTAACGTTGTATCCTCAACAAAAATATGAATTACCTTCAGGACTTACCTTTAGGTTCTATGCAATGACTACGTAAGCTTTGGGTCAGTGGCTATGTGCTGCTACTATGTCTCTCATTACCTCCTCTATTATGTACTCGCTGAATCAGGAATGTCTCCAACCAAAATTAATGCCCCTCTCTACAAAACATTTCTCAATCAAAGTTTCTCTGTGAGCACTGCTCACTAAAGAAATCGATCTCTTGATCCTTACTCCACCAAATGTATTATTCAACTCACCCTTCAAGCCATTATTATAGACTTCTCATTGAAACTTCAATGACCTAGATTATATCTCTAATCAATGGCTAAGATTAAATTTTGACTCGATCTGCCTTTTCTAGAACAATTACACCCATATTCTATTAATTCACTTTAATTATTTTATTTTCTGAAGTCCATACTTAAGGTTTCTTTAAAAATAATTAATTATTTTAATAAAATACAATCCAGGTGTAATTTTACCAAAAACATTATGAGTTATCTGGAATACATATGTTTAAGCCTCTGCATATTTTGAGACTTATAACACATCCTATGCTACCCCAAATCAACACTTTGTTATAGTTAATAGAAAATAAACTAAGGGTAATAAGTGTGCTAAGAAGAGATGACTTGACATAGATTGTGAACAGGAGTAAGAAAAGGAAAAAGTAACATCAAAAAAAGAGGATCTACAATAGGAAGCAACCCCTGAGAAAGAAGAAATAAATCCGACCATATCTTGTAATTCATTGGCGGGAATTACCACTCCTCAAAATCTCAAGATATAAGGATATAAACAAAAAAAACTGGAATGGTGTTAATTGATTCTAGTAGTTTTTAGGTCCCTATATTACTACTGTAGTCCCTTATTGTTATTATTGTAACCCCCTTATTGTTATTTTTTTAGCCCTGTAACCCCCATATTGTTATTATTGTAGCGTTACATTATTATTGTTAGGTCGGCTAGGATTATATTGTGACCCCATGGACTCCTATATATAAAAGGAGTTTTTTTCATTTGTATCATCCAAGAATTGTTCATTTATGTAATGTAAAGGAGGTTTCCCCCTTGAAGTGGCTTATCTCTAAGGCGTGGATCTCTCTTTTCTTATATTTTTGGAGCTGATTTCATAGCATTTGGTAGGGTTTCTTTGCTCCAAACAGGTCATCGTGGAATTTCCGCTATAACGTGTTTTCTACGAAGGCTCGGAAGTTAAAATTTTTATCACGCAAAGCTGCAATCCTAAGGAACTACGTGTAAAATCTTCATATCTTGGTTCGCAATATTTTTGGAGATATAATATGTGGAAGTTGGGGTTTGTGTAGGCTCCCGAATTCCATATAAAAGAGTTGTCCTTGGGAAAATCGTCATAATTCTCTCTCTGAGCATCAGATTGAAATTGTGTAAAAAATATCTGAGAGTGCATGTACTATAGTTTCATGTATATCAATTTCAGAGCTGAAGGAGGAAACAATGACACGTGGCACACCGTACAAGTGTGCTCTACTGAACCAGTCCATAATTGGGTCATTGTGGGAGATTGGTCATAAATTTTTCTTGAAGCATCCAACCCAGGTCAAACCTATGGCATTCAAAAGAATATTTAGAGGGACACTACATGATCGAATTTCATATATTGAAGATCTAAAATCACAGAGATAATTTCGTTTCAATATCGAGCTCCTCAAAAGAAAGAAAAATGTTTGTATTTGTTTTTCAAATTGCATAAGTCTTGTTTGAAAATCAGTTTCAAATGATTCCAAGGGCATATTGAAGCATAGATATCAATATTGAGCTCTAAAATGCCCCCTAAAAAGAATTCAACACCCATAAAGCCCTCAGAATACTCTACTATGACTCATGAAGATGAATAAGTGAAACATGATATATCAAAATTAGAAGAGAAATTGCACCAAATTTCTCTCTTGCAAAGAGAAACAAAAAATGAAATGGAAGTTTTGAGGAAAGGCATGCAAGCTAAGATGGATGCTTTGAAGAAAGGTGTGGAATCTAATATGGATGTTTTGAAGAAATGCGTGGAAGCTAAGATGGATGGTATGGAAGAAAAAATGGAATGTTTGAAAGAAGACATGGAAGGTTTGAAGGAAGGTTTGACAAAGTTGATACAAGAAATGATTCCTAAGAGAAAATATAGAAGAGGAAACTCATGATGAGATCAAAACAAATGTTAATCATGATTTCATAAACTTGAATGTTGGATAAAAGACCCACCATATTCTAAAGACTGATAGGAGGAAGTTTGATGGAAAGGATCTCGTAACATCGATACTACAGATTGAGAAATATTTTGATCTGAATAATGTGAAAAACAAGAAAAAGGTACGCATTGCAAATTTATATTTAGAAAAAAATACATTTGTATGGTATCGATGGCTTTTCTCCCGCAAAAAAAAATTCAATTGGTCAATTTTTATGAAGGAAATAATAGCACATTATGAGGATACAAAGAGCAACACATTTTTTAGCCAATTGATTAATCTCAAACAAATTTCTGTGGTGGAGCACATTGAGGACTTCCAAAAATTGAATATAAGGGTAATCGATATTCTATAGGAACACAAAATTGATGTCTTCATAGGTACTTTAAAGGATAACATCCAACATGAGGTTTGCGTTTGGGAACCTGATTCATTAGAGAAGGCATTCCGACTGGCAAGAAAAATTGAATGTAAAATTATGGCAACAAGGAAACCTACCACTCACATCTATAAAGATGGAAGTGTTGCTACTCCTAGACTTCCACAACCTACAAGGTTGACACCAGGAAGAAAAAAAGAGCAAAAGGTGTTTGCTACAGTTGTGATAGAAAATACACTAAAGATCATAAGTGTGCTGAGAAGAAATTATTTTACATAGATTTTGAAGAGGACAAAGAAAATGAACAAGAAACTTCAAAAGAAGAGGATATACACTAGGAACCAACCCTATATAAAGAAGACATGAGTCTGAGCATATCGTCTAATGCATTGGCAAGCATTACCACTCCTCAAAACCTCAATATAGAAGGAAATATCAAGAAGAAAAAGATAATTGTGTTGATTGATTCAGTAGTACCCATAACTTTATTCATTGTAAGGTAGATAACGAATTGAATTGCTTCCTATACCCAACACCAGAATGTCAAGTGATGGTTTCAAATGGAGGAACTATAATTTTTTTTGGAAAATGCCATAATATAAAGCCAACCATGGGGGAATATGTATTGAATAGTCCAATGCTTTCCGTTCCAATGGGAGGTTTTGATGTTGTACTAGGAGTACAATGGTTACAATCTTTAGGGATGGTAGCTTTTAATTTTCAAGAACTTTTCTTGAATTTTTTTTTCAGAAGGAAAGGAATTCGAATTACGGAGTATCGTAGGGAAGCTGGGAAAGATAATAAGCTCTAATGTCATGACAAAGCTTCTGAAGAAATATCAATAAGGCACCATTGCACAATTATGCTCACTAGAAGTTCCAACATCAAAATCATCTATTTCTCCAGATCTCCAAAAATTCTTGGACAATCATTCTAAGGTGTTTGAAACTCCCAAAGGACTCCCACCTATTCGTGATCATGATCATGCTATTCATTTAGTTCCAGGAAGTGTTCCCCCAAACATCAAGCCTTGCAGATATCCTTATGTCCAAAAGAGCGAAATTGAAAGTATGATTGTAGAAATGTTAGAGGCTAGTATAATTCAACCTACTCAAAGTTCTTTCTATGCTCTAGTAGTATTGGTGCATAGAAGGATGGATCATGGCGCATGTGTTCGGGTTATAGGGAGCTCAATAAGCTTACTATTAAATATAAATTTCCCATTCCTGTGATTGATGAATTATTGGATGGATTACGTGGAGAAATTTATTTTACCAAGTTGGATCTTCATTCAAGATATCATCAAATTAAAATGAATATTGAAGATATTCTTAAAAAAACATTTCAAACTCATGAGGGTCATTATGAAATTTTTGTCATGCATTTTGGCCTTACCAATGCACCTTCTACATTTCAAGGGTTGATGAATTCCATTTTAGACCCTTCCTTAAAAAAATTGTGTTAGTATTTTTTGATGATACGCTAATCTACAATAGGTCTTGGAAGGATCATGTTCAACATGTTGATAGGGTGCTCAAACTATTGGAGGAGAAACAATTATATGCAAAAACTTCCAAAGTTTTCTTTGGAGTACAAGAGGTGGAATATTTGGGTCATATTGTATCTCATGAGGGTGTTAAGGTAGACCCTAACAAAATTAAAGCCATTAAGGAATGGAAATTCCACACAACCATAAAGAAGTTGCAAGGATTTCTCAGGTTAACAAAGTATTATCGCAAGTTTGTTAAGAATTATGGGAGAATAACATCACCTCTAACAAAATTATTGAAGAAAGATGCATTCATGGACTCCTGAAGCATCTAAGGCCTTTGAACATCTTAAAGAGGAAAAGCTACGACAGACTTCAAAAAAACCTTTATTATGGAATGTGATGCCACAGGAAATGGAATTGGTATTGTTTTTATGCAAGAAGGAGGACCCATTGCTTTTGAAAGTCGTCTAATCAAAGGAAAGTATTTACAGAAAGCTATTTATCAGAAGGAAATTTTGGGAATCCTACATGAACTAAAGAAATGGCGATCTTACCTAATGGGAAGACACTTCAAGGTAAAAACTGATCATGATAGTCTTAATTTTTTTTTGGAATTTAGACTATCTTCAGAAGAGTAGAAAAAATGGTTCACAAAGATGTTGGGTTATGACTTTGAAATCATGTACAAAAAATGGAAGCTAAACGTTGGTGCAGATGCACTCTCAAGAAAGCATGAAGAGGTGGAAGCATTTCCTTGTGCCATTTCTATTATCCAACCAAATTGGATAACTGGGCAAGGGATGAATGGAAGAAGGACACTCATTAAAAATTTGCAGCAAGATCCTAGTACATCTAATACATTTAGTTGGGAAAATGATTCCTTATGGTACAAAGATCGCTTATATATTTGTAAGAACTCCCAACTAAAAAAAAATATTCTTTTGGAATTGCACACTTCTCTTTTAGGAGGACACTCGGGATTTTTAAAAACTTACCACAGGGTGAAGAAAGATTTTTTTTGGGATGGCCTTAAATCTGATATTCAAAATTTTGTGGCAGAATGTTTGGTTTTCCAGCAAAATAAAGTAGAGACAATTAAGACCCCAAGTCTTGTACAACCTTTATCCATTCCAAGTCAATGTTGGGAGGATATTTCAATGGATTTTATCACAGGTTTACCTAAGTCTAAAGGAAAGAGTGTCATCATGGTGGCAGTTGATAGACTTACCAAGTATGCACAATTTTGTGCATTATCTCATTCATTTAAAGAAAGTACGATTTCTACTGCATTTATGGAAACAATTCAAAAGCTACATGGAAACCCAAAGATTATTATAAGCGACAAAGACCCCATTTTTACTGGAAATTGTTGGATAGAACTATTTTCTTGTTTTGGTACTCAACTAGCTCATAGCTCATCTTATCATCCTCAATCTGATGGTCAAATTGAGATAATGAACAAATTTTTGGAAGGATATCTTCGTATTTTTGTATCTTATAAAAAAACACAATGGGTCAAGTGGTTACCCCTGGCTGAATGGTGGTATAACACTTCCTTCCATATTGCAGCAAAAATGACCCCATTTATGGCACTTTATGGATATCATCCACTGTCCATCACATCATATTTAAGAGAAAATTATAAGGTTCAAGCCGTGGAAGATCAGATCGACCATCAACAACAAGTTCTCCAAATCTTAAAGGATAATCTAAATTTGGCACAAAAACGAATGAAACAACAGGAAGATCAACATTGCAGCGAGAGAATTTTTGATGTAGGAGACTGGGTATTTTTATAACTACAACCATACAAACAAATGTACCTCAAGAAAGCTAAGAAGGATAATAAATTATTGCCAAAGCACTATGGTCCTTATAGGGTGTTACAAAATATTGGTACTATGGAATACAAATCGGAGCTTCCTTCTTCTTCGTGAATGCATTCATTTTTCCATGTTTCATGATTAAAGAAGGTTATAGGTGACAAACATCTAGTTCAAACAATATTTTCAAAACTTCATGAGGAAGGAAAAATCATATTGGAACCTGAAGCAGTCACCAAAACAAGAACTCAACAACGACGAAATCGATCAATTTCAGAGTATCTCATCAAGTGGAATAATTTATCCACTGAAGATTCTACATGGGAGGATGAGAATTTTATATAGAAGTATCCAAAGCTACTCAAGCGTCGAGGACAACACTTTTTTTATGGAGAGGGGCATGTTAGGTCCCTAGATTACTAGTGTAGTCCCTTATTGTTGTTACTGTAACCCCCTTATTGTTATTTTTGTACCCCTATAACCCCCATATTGTAATTATTGTGCCCTTACATTATTATTGTTAGGTCGGCTAGGATTATATTGTGACCCCATGGCCTCCTATATAGAGAATTAGGCTTTGTCATTTGTTTCATCTAAGAATTGTTCATTTATGTAATTTAAAGGAGCTTTCCCCCTCGAAGTGGCTTATTTCTAAGGCATGGATCTCTCTTTTAGTCTATTTTTGGAGTTGATATCATAACAATAGTACCCATAATTTTATTCATTGTAAGATAAACAAGGAATTGAATTTATTTCTATATCCAACACCATAGTTGCAAGTGATGGTTGCAAATGGAGATTGCTCAAGGAAGTGTCATAATATCAATATAACCATGGGGGAATATGTATTAAATAGTCTAATGATTTCCATTCCAATGGGTGGTGTTGATGTTGTATTAGGAGTCTAATGGTTACAATCTTTGGGGATGATAAATTTTAATTTTCAAAAACGTTTCTTGAAATTTTCCTGGGAAGGAAAGGAAATTAAATTAAGGGGCATCACAGGGAAACTAGGGAAAATAATCATATCTAATGGCATGATAATGATTTTGAAGAAATATCAACGAGTCATAATTGGTCAATTATGATCAGTAGATGTTCAAGCATCAAAAGCATCCATTTATACATATCTCCAAAGAATATTGGACAATCATTCAAAGGTATTTGAGACTCTCAAATTCCTACCACCTACTCGTGATCATGATCATGCTATTCACCTGATTCCATGAAGTTTTCCTCCAAACATCAAGCCTTATAAATATACATATGCCAAAAAGAGTGAAATTGAACGTATGGTTGCAGAAATGTTAGAGGTCAGTATAATTCAACCTAATCAAAGTCATTTCTCTGCTCCAATAGTATTGGTGCACAAGAAGGATGGATCATGGCCCGTGTGTTTGAATTATAGGGAGCTCAACAATCTCACTATTAAATATAAATTTCTCATTCCTATCATTGATGAACTGTTGGATTAATTACATGGAGAAATTTATTTCACCAAGCTATATCTTCGTTCAGGATATCATCAAATTATAATAAAGACAAAAGAAATTATGAAAACAACACTCATAACTCATGAAAGTCATTATGGTTTTTTTGTTATGCCTTTTTGCCTTACTAATAAACCTTTGAAATCTCAAGGTTTGATGAATTCCATTTTCAAACCCTTCCTTAGAAAATTTATGTTAGTATTTTTTTATGATATACTAATCTACAACATGTCTTGGAAGGATCATGTTCAACGTGTTGATAGGATGCTAAAACTATTAGAGGAGAAATAGTTATATTCCAAAACCTCCAAATGTTTCTTTAGAGTAAAAGAGGTGGAATATTTGGGTCATATTGCATCTCATCAGGGTGTTAAGGCAAACTCGAACAAATTTAAGTCCATTTAGGATTGGAAAATCCCCACAACCCTAGAGCATCTTCGAGGATTTCTTAGGTTGGGCTGACAATGTATCTAACAACATTACTGAAGAAAGATGCACTTTCCTTGAATCCAGAAGAAACTAAGGCCTTTGAATATCTTAAAAAGGCAATGTGCGACATATCGGTCTTAGCTACACCAAACTTCACAAAAACCTTTATTGTCGAATGTGATTCCTCAGGAAATGGAACTAGTATTGTTTTAATGAAAGGAAGACCCATTGCTTTTGAAAGTCGTCCAATCAAGAATTATTTGCACAAACCTATTTATGAAAACGAAATGTTGGAAATACTACATGCACTAAAGAAATGATGACATTACCTAATGGGAATACACTTCAAGTTAAAAATATATCATGATATACTTAATTACTTTTTGGAACCAATGTTATCTTTAGAAGAGAAAAAAAAATGGGTCACAAATATGTTGGGTTACAAAGTCCCTTGGAGATTAAGTTTCAACATAGTTTCGTTGGTCATGACATTGATGGCATCCCCTATATCAATCATAGTGTTGGGGACTATGACACCATCTATGTGCTCATCTACAAAAAAGTGAAGCAAATGTTGTTCCAGATGCACTCTGAAGGAATGATGAGGATGTGGAAGATTTTTTCTGTGCCATTTCTATTATTCAACTTGATTGGATAACTGAAGAAATGAATGACTGGAAGAATGACGAAGAGGTATGGACACTCATTCAAAAGTTGCAACAAGATCCCAATGGATATGATACATTTATCTAGAAAAATGATTCATCATGGTACAAATATCGCTTATATATATGTAAGAATTCTCAATTAAAAAAAATAATTCTTTTAGAATTGTGCACCTCCTCATTAGGAAGGCACTCAATATTTTTAAAAACGTACCATGGGGTCAAGAAGGAATTTTTTTCCGATGGCTTTAAATCTAATATTCAGAAGTTTGTGGAAGAATATTAAGTTATCCAAAAAAATAGAGTTCAGACAATTAATATCTCGGGTATATTACAACCTTTATCCATTCCAAGTCAAAGGTAGGAGGAGGCCTTAATGGATTCTATCACAGTTTTACCTAAGTTTGAGGGAAGGAGTTTCATCATGATGGTAGTTGATGTACTTACCAAGTATGCACAATTTTGTGCATTATATCATCCTTTTAAATCCAGTACAATTGCTACTGCATTGATGGAAACAATTCAAAAGATACATGGAAACCCAAATATTATTGTAAGTGAAAAAGACCCCATTTTCACTGTAAATTTATGCAAAAAATTATTTTCTTCTCTTCGTAATAAATTATCTCATAACTCATCTTATCATCCTCAATCTGACGAGAAAACGACGATACTGAATAAATTTTAGGAAGGATATCTTCGTTTCTTTGTATTTTATAAACAAACATAATGGGTCAAGTCGTTACATCTAGGTTAATGGTGGTATAACACTTCCTTCCATATTGTAGCAAAAATGACCCCATTTATGGAACTTTATGGATATCATCTGTCTTCCATCACATCATCTTTAATGGAAAATTCTAAGGTTCAAGCAGTGGAAGATCACATCAAGCATCAAAAACAAGCTATCCAACTCTTAAAGGATAACCCCACTTTGGCATAGAATCAAATGAAACAACAATAATATCAACATCATAGTGAAAGAATTTTTGACGTAGGATATTGGGTATTTTTACAACTAAAACCATATAAACAAATATCCCTCAAGCTATCTGGAAAGGATAATAAATTATCACCTCTATCCTATGGTCCTTACAAGGTGTTTCAAAATATTATTAATATGGCATAAAAATTGGAGTTGCTTGCATCTTCTCGAGTACACCTAGTTTTCCATGTTTCATGCTTAAAGAAGGTTATTGGTGAAAAACTCCCAAATCAACATTATTTCCAGAACTTGACTAAAAAGGAAAAATCATATTGAATCTTGAAGTATTCGCACAATGATTCAAAATAATTTGTAATTCTATCAACCACCACCATTAAGTATCTCATTAAGTGGAATAAATTACCCACTGAAGATTCCACATGGGAGGATGATAATTTTATACAGAAGCATCCATAACTACTCAAGCATTGAGGACAACACTTTTTTTAAAGGATAGGGGCATCTTAGGTCCCCGTAATAGTAGTGTAGCCCCCTTATTTCTATTGTTAATGTAGCCCCCATATTGTTATTGTTGTGCCCCAAAGAATCCCACTATTTTTATTGTTGTTACCTTACGTTATTATTATTATTATTTAGGATCTGAATATTTTGTGACCCATTAGACTCCTGTATATTGAAAATAGGTATTGTCATTTGTATCATCCAAGAATTGTTCATTTATGTGATATAAAGGAGGATTTCCCCTCGAAGACGCTAATTCTCAGGTCATTGATCTATTTTTTCTTCTAATTTTTGATCTGATTGCATAACAGTTGCATAGTGTTCGCCATTGACATAATAGCATATATTAAATAATTAACATGATATAATTATCCACATCGTTATTTTTCATGAACCAAAACTAATGTAAGTAGCCAACATAATGAACACATCCATCACAACTATCTCATCATAACATTAGTAGGAAACATACATATCCATCAAAGTTATTGTCATCATAACACCGACAAGGAAATAAACACATCCATCACAATTTTCATCGTCATATAATCAACTAGGAAACAAACATAACCATCACATCCACTAGCAGTAGAGTCAAATGCCTGGATCCTCAAACTAGGGTCTTCAAAGAATAAACTGTAAGCCTTAAGGATAAATAAATGTTAATGTCATATCAAGGCCATTCAACTAGAGTAGGGCACTACATCAATCCTCTCTTAATAATATAATTCATCATGAATTCCTAAAAATAGGTAAGGAAAACAGTGATGCATGTCCTCAGTGTCCTCTCAAGTGGTTGAAATGGGACTATAATTGTTCCACTAGACCTTAACCTGGTCCACTAATCACCGTCTAAGATCCAGAGTTTGTTGGTCCAGTATGAAAACTTGTTTGACCATCGTTGTGACCTCATCTAATACTTGAAAATGTCCTAGTTCAATAGAATCCAAAGGATTTGAAATATAATGACATAATACATAAACATGGAACACATCATGCATACGTGTTATTGATGGAGGTAAAGCAAGCCTATATTCCACCAACCCTTTTATTTCTAATATTTCAAAAGGTCTCATAAATCATGGAGACAATTTTTGTCCCTTTCCATATATAATAGAGCTATTTTGGGACCTTACTCGCAAAAACGCCCTATTTCCCACTTCATAAATTTTATCCATCTCATGAGCATCAACATAACTCTTTTGTCGATCTTGTGCTTCTTTTAGCCTCCCCATAATCATAGTCATTTTTTATTCCATCTATTGCACCACTTCTAGTCAAATTAATACTGAGTCCTCTCGTCAGTCCCAACTGATAGGAATTCTGCAAGGCATCCCATACAAGAACTCAAATGGTGCAATATTGATGGAACTCTGATAACTGTTGTTGCAAGAAAATTATAATAGTGGTAAAAATTATTCCCATCATTTTTTTTCATTGATCACATATATTCATAGCATGTCCTCAAGGATTTTATTAGTCTTATATGTTTGACCATCTTTCTCAAGGTGATAAGTAGTGCTAAATATAAACTAGGTTCCTAAGGCTTCTTAGAAATTTCTCCAAAACATTCCTGTAAAAACTACTCCCTTGTCTGATATCATATTCCTAGGCACTCCATGTAACCTAAAAATATCATCAACAAAAACTCTATCTATCTTTTGCACCTTATATGTAGTATTAATTAGTATAAAATCATATCTCTTGGTCAACATGTCTACCATTACAAATATTGCATCATGTCTTCTTTTGGTCATTGGTATTCACACAATAAAATCCATTGATATGACTTAAATTTAGATAATGGTATCTCATGGGTCCGCGGTAACCTTCCTGGGTGTTTGTGTTAAGCTTTTACTCACTGACACTCTAAGAATCTCGCTACAAAGTTTATAATTTCCTTCTTCATTCCTTTCCAAAAGAAGAGTGGTTTCTGGTCTGCACTCATCTTCTTAACATTGATATGTGCCATGTATACTGCTCTATGTGCTTCGCTCAAGATTAATTCGTGTATATCTTCATTTGGTGGAACATATATCCTCTCCTGAAATCGTAGTAGTCCATCACTATCAAGCGAGTCTCCTTAATACATTAGGATCATCATTTCGTCTTCCCTCAAACTCTTTCTAACCTCTTGGTATGAGGTGTCCTCAATTTTTAAGTCAAGAAATTATCCCTCAAGTTTCTATTTAAGGGAATCGCCAAAAATATATTAGAACACCTACTTAAAGCATTCGAAATACTTTGTAATTCTATAAACTACCACCATTAAGTATCTCATTAAGTGGAATAAATTATCCAGTAAAGATTCCACATGGGAGGATTATAATTTTATACAGAAGCATCCATAACTACTCAAGCATTGAGGAAAACACTTTTTTTAAAGGAGAGGGGCATCTTAGGTCCCCATAATAGTAGTGTAGCGCCCCCTTTATTGTGATTATTAGTGTAGCCCCCTTATTTCTATTGTTAATGTAGCCCCCATATTGTTATTGTTGTGCCCCAAAGAATCCCACTATTTTTGTTGTTGCTCCCTTACATTATTATTATTATTATTTAGGATCTGAATATATTGTGACCCATTAGACTCTTGTATATAGAGAATAGGTATTGTCATTTGTATCATCCAAGAATTGTTCATTTATGTGATATAAAGGAGGTTTTCACCTCGAAGAGGCTAATTCTCAGGTCATTGATCCATTTTTTCTTCTACTTTTTGATCTGGTTGCATAAGAGTTGCATAGTGTTCACCATTGACATAATAGCATATGTTAAATAATTAACATGATATAATTATCCACATCGTTATTTTTCATGAACCAAAACTAATGTAAGTAGCCAACATAATGAACACATCCATCACAACTATCTCATCATAACATTAGTAGGAAACATACATATCCATCAAAGTTATTGTCATCATAACACCGACAAGGAAATAAACACATCCATCACTATTTTCATCGTCATATAATCAACTAGGAAACAAACATAACCATCACATCCACTAACAATGGAGTCAAATGTCTGGATCCTCAAACTGGGGTCTTCAAAGAATAATCTATGAGACTTAAGGATAAATATATGTTAATGTCATATCAAGGCCATTCAACTAGAGCAGGGAACTACATACATCCCCTTTTAATAATATAATTCATCCTGAAGTCCTAAAAATAAGTAAGGAAAACGGTGATGCATGTCCTCGGTGTCCTTTCAAGTGGTTGAAATGGAACTATAATTGTCCCACTAGACCTTAAGCTGGTCCACTAATCGCCGTCTAAGATCCAGAGTTCATTAGTCCAGTATGAAAACTTGTTTGACCATCATTGTGACCTCATCTAAAACTTGAAAATGTCCTAGTTCAATAGAATACAAAGGATCTAAAATATAATGACACAATACATAAACATGGAACACATCATGCATACGTGCTAGTGATGGAGGTAAAGCAAGCCTATATGCCATCGTCCCTTTTCTTTCTAATATTTCAAAAGGCCCCACAAATCATGGAGACAATTTTTCTCCCTTTCCAAGTCTTATAGATCTATTTTGGGACCTTACTCGCAAAAACACCCTATCTCCCACTTCATAAATTTGATCTATCCGATGAGCATCAACATAACTCTTTTGTCGATCTTGTGCTTCTTTTAGCCTCCCCGTAATCATAGTCATTTTCTATTCCATCTATTGCACCACTTCTAGTCAAATTAATACTCATTCCTCTCATCAGTCCTAACTGATAGGAATTCTACAAGGTCTCCCATACAAGAACTCAAATGGTGTCGTCTTGATGGAACTATGATAACTGTTATTGTAAGAAAATTATAATAGTGGAAAAAATTCTTCCCATCATTTTTTTTTTTTATCACATATATTCGTAGCATGTCCTTCAAGATTTTATTATTCCTATATGCTTAACCATATTTCTCAAGGTGATAAGCAGTGCTAAAGATAAACTAGGTTCCTAAGGCTTCTTAGAAATTGCTCCAAAACCTTCCTATAAAAACTACTCCCGTGTCTGATATGATCTTCCTAGGCACTCCATATAACCTCTTAATATCATCAATAAAAACTCTATCTATATTTGGCACCTTATATGTAGTATTAGTTGGTATAAAATCAGATCTCTTGGTCAGCATGTCTACCAGTACAAATATTGCATTATGTCTTCTTTTGGTCATTGGTATTCACACAATAAAATCCATTGATATGACTTAAATTTAGATAATGGTATCTCATGGGTTTGCAGTAACCTTGTTGGATGTTTTTGTTAAGCTTTTACTCGCTGACACTCTCGCTACAAATTTTATAATGTCCTTCGTCATTCCTTTCCAAAATAAGAGTGGTTTCAGGTGTGCACTCATCTTCTTAACATTGATATGTGCCATGTATACTGCTCGTTGTGCTTCGCTCAAGATTAATTTGCGTATATCTTCATTTGGTGGAACATATATCCTCCCCTGAAATTGTAGTAGTCCATAAATATCAAGTGAGTCTCCTTAATACTTTGGGATCATCATTTCGTCTTCCCTCAAACTCTTGCTAACCTGTTGGTATGAGGTGTCCTCAATTTTTAAGACAAGAAATTATCCCTTAAGTTGGTATTTTAAGGAATCGCCAAAACTATATTAGGCCTCCTACTTAAAGCATCATCCACCCTATTTTCCATTCCTTTTATGTAAGTAATATAAAAATCATATTCATTTATTAGCTCAGACCACCGTATTTGTCTTGCATTTAAGTGGTCTTGAGTAAATATGTGTTATAACCCCGAATGGTGAGTCCTAAGTTCAAAATTCCTTCCAAGAAGGAAATGTCTCCAAATCTTAAGGGCGTACACAATTTTTGTCATTTTTAGATCATGGGTGGCATAAATAATTTATTCTGTTACTCTTCCTTCTTGCATCAACATGCAACCCAACCCTTCCTTGAAGGCATTGGTGCAAATAAAAAATTCTTGATCCATATCTGGTACCTTGAAAATTGGCGTCATTTTTATTAATACCTTTAAAATTTGGAACACCTCTTCACATTTTTCAGTACAAATGAACTTATCGTTCTTTATTTGGAGCTCGATAATGGGTCTTGAAATCTTCGAAAACCCTTTGAAAAAATTGCAATAATACCCTGCCATGTCCATGAAAATTCGTATTTCATGAACATTTGTTTGTGTCGTTCATTCCATGATGGCATCTATATTTTCCAGGTATACTACGATACCCTCCCGAGAGATAATATGCCCAATATAATGAATATTGGATTGGTAAAAGGAGCACTTTGACAACTTCCAATACAATTGGTTCTCTCTAAGACATTTTAGAACTATCCTCAAGTGTTCATCAAGCTATTTTGGGGTCTTTGATTACATCAAAATGTCATCGATAAAGACTTGATTAAAAAAATTCTCCCCTCATTTGTTCGAACAAGTCATTTATCCTTGGTATAGGGTATTGATTTTTTATCGTCACCTTGTTCAGCTGGTATTAATCAATGCACAGTCGCCAAGACCCATCCTCCTCCTTAAATAAAATTACCGAGGCTCCCCATGAAGATATGTTGGGTCATATAACCCCAAGTTCAATAATTCCTTTAATTGGATTTCTAATTCCTTTAGCTCTGGAGTTTAAATATGATAGGGTTCCTTTGCAATAGGCTCAGTGAAGTCTAGTCTAAGGTTGATTGTGAAATCAATTACCCTTTTTGGGGGTATCCCAGGTAGTTCTTTAGGAAATATATCCTTAAATTCAATAAGAATTAAGTTTTTATTGAGGTTTTCAGAATCACCCTTATCATTTAAAGCTACAACCATGAACATTTGAAATCTCTTTCATCTACATTTCATCAGTTGCATTGAGGTGATGAACCTTAGGAACACTCCTTGGTTCTTCCCTCTCAAGGATTTTCTTTGGTCGTCATCATCTGAGAAATGCAATATCTTGTCTTTGCAGTATAGAACTACCTCATATAGTTCCAACCAATCCATTCCTATGACTACAACATAGAATCCTACGATCTTAGAATACAAGGATGCATTGGTCTTACATATGCTGAGATCCACCTCACAATTCCTTACAATCCTTCCTCCATTTCTTTTCATACCAAATTCCATTTCTACATATATAAAATCATGTTGTGAAATTTATTCATGTTTAATCTTTGATAATTCATTTAGAGCAATAAAATAATCAATAGGTTTTGGATCTAATAAAATGAAAAAACTCATACCATCAAATTACATGATGTTTCCAACACAATGGACTGGTGTTTGACCTGGCGATTATTCACCGCTACATGGATGCAATGATCTTTCCCCAAATACCCCACTGTAGCTGCTTTCTGAGTTGAGTTGGTATTGCCTGTATTTTGATGGCAATACCTCTCGTAATGTGGACCTCCATAGGTCCAACACTCCCTCTTAGGATCTTTGCTCCTACTATCGATTGAACCGAGAGTTGGCCTAGAACTCTCTTGCTAAGAGCCATACTATTGGGATTGGTGTTGAGGTAGCGTGACCTGGTGTTGTTACATAGGACAATGATATTGTGGTTGACTAGTCTGTTGAGGTACCATGTGTGGCTATTGGGTTGGATGCCTATATGTTGTTTTTTGATCTCCTGTTGTCTGCTTTTGATGATGAAGCACTGGCCCCCTTTAAACATTTATGCATTCCATATTGTTTCCATTTTCACAACTCTACAATCCACTATCAACCCGATTTTTTTACATAACTGGTGTTGTTACATAGGACAGTGATATTGTGGTTGACTAGTCTGTTGAGGTACCATGTGTGGCTATTGGGTTGGATGCCTATATGTTGTTTTTTGATCTCCTGTTGTCCGCTTTTGATGATGAAGCACTGGCCCCCTTTAAACATTTATGCATTCCATATTGTTTCCATTTTTCACAACTCTACAATCCACTATCAACCCGAGAGTTGGCCTAGAACTCTCTTGCTAAGAGCCATACTATTGGGATTGGTGTTGAGGTAGCGTGACCTGGTGTTGTTACATAGGACAGTGATATTGTGGTTGACTAGTCTGTTGAGGTACCATGTGTGGCTATTGGGTTGGATGCCTATATGTTGTTTTTTGATCTCCTGTTGTCCGCTTTTGATGATGAAGCACTAGCCCCCTTTAAACATTTATGCATTCCATATTGTTTCCATTTTTCACAACTCTACAATCCACTATCAACCACGATATAGCTATCGCTCTATATGTTATTGTTTTTTGAGTTAAGACTACATCGTGCATAGCCTATGCACATCGTCTTTAATATTTATTGAAAATTTTACATTCTAGACCGATTCTAAGAATAGATGAACAGGTATACCTTTGTAAGGCACATTTAATCTTCAATACTCATGCTTATATGTAATATATATACCATCAATGGGGAACCGTTAATGTTAACACCCCCGCCCCCTCGTTTTAGTCAAAACTGATATATCATGTGTATATACGATCATCGTAGAACTTAGGATATCTGTCATTGTTATATTTATCCTATGCTCATTTTAGTACCTAAGGGATTGTTAAATATGGTCTCCACAACAAATCCCTGTTCTGCCACTATATAGATAAATTTGCCTTACTTCCTGCCTGTCGGTTCCAGTTCTTTTCCTCGGTCATTGTCTTTGTGACTTGACTTCCAGGTTTATCGATGGACCTTCATTATTGTCCTTGTTTTGGTACAGGGGCCACGAAAATATCTAGGCCAACCTCATTTAGAAATCCTAAGTCGAGGAAGGGTCAGGTAATCATTTTGGTGCGCTCGTATTTTTTTTTGTTAAGAACACCTCTCTAATATCCTTTAAAATAGGTGTTTGTATCAAAACCCTCCCATGTTTCTTTTCTTCTCCGGGTTTCTCTCATAGCACACAATCATTCTACTTTCTTGGACACATCTGGTGGTAATCGCTTCCTGGGTCAGCTTCTGATTGGTTTTTATGTTTTGAATTACCCTTGTCTTTTGTGGGTGTTCAGATATTCTTAATAACGACTAATATACTTCTGTCATGTTGTGTAGGTATGGGTGGGGGCGTGCCTCAATTCCTTAAAACGGGTAAAAGCTTGCCTCCTTCTACAACAAATTTACCTTGTTAGTTTATTCTTCGTCCAAGAAAAATCTTACTCGGTTTCGTTTATATTGCAGGTACTAAGTACTCTTACGTTATCTCATTCGCTTGCAGAAAAAAAAGACACAGTTGGAACTGACCCTCAACCACCCTGGATTCTAGGTCAGTTACATTTTCCTTTCTGGGGTTTGATTCGGTTCACCTCTTTGCTGAGACTCATTGACAATCGGGGTAAACACGACTTACTCGCATTCCACACCTCCCAGGCAATTTTAATTGTTAATTCCCTAATTCAAAGGGGTTATATTTCTGAATTCTTCTTTTGTTCTATGGTTTCTAGTCCTTGTCCAATGGGACTGAGTTGTTGTGTGTTAAATTCACGTTCTGGGGACCCTGGTTACCTTGGCGCAGGTCCCCGTTTAATGTATTGTATGGAATGTAGACCTCGCACAGTGTAAAAATTGTTTCATGTTTTCTATTTTGAGGTTTAACAATTTACATCAATACATGTTCTCTATTATGAGTAATTCTTAATTTCGACTTGTTCCATAGAGATCTCATGTCTCCTTTCTGTTTTGATGACCACAATGTCTATTATATGCATTTGTATATATTTTTATGTAAATTCGCTTTTCCCCACTGTAATGGTTGGATCATGGCTTCGCTCTCCATCTCATAGGTGTTGTACATGTATACAGTGATTTCTCAATCTGTTTATTTGTCTATTAATACATGTTTCGATGTAAATAAAACATAAAGTCAAAAGTTTTATCGGTTCTCTTGCATACAATTTTTTTTTTTGGGTTTGTGTCTATTAATACATGTTTCGATGAAAATAAAACGTAAAGTCAAAAGGTTTATTGGTTCTCTTGCATACAATTTCATTTAATTCAATTTCTCTATTCGTCGGAGAAACTATTATTAAAATTAATAAAATTAATAAAACGTAAAATCAAAAGGTTTATTGGTTCTCCTGCATACAATTTCATTTAATTCAGTTTCTATATTCGTTGGAGAAACTATTATTAAAATTAATAAAATTATTTTTAAGGCGTTGTTTCGGACACAATTTTAAGTTTGTTGGAAGAGTTTTATTTTTTTTTATTTGATTTTTTTTTTCTCCTTTCTATTACAAGTTTGTGGTTTTTTTTTTCAAAAATCTAATTGTGGGAGTGTTTAAATTATTTTTTTAGGCTAGAAATGGATTCAACACCATTAAAAACACTAAGAACATTCAAACTTTTGAAATTTAACAGTTATAATTCTGAAATTTCAAAAATTCTTTTTCTTAAAATTTTAGTCAAAATTCTTATTAAAATCTTGTCAAAACTCTTATTAATTTCTAAATTTATTTTTCTTAAAATCTTGTCAAAATTCTTATTAATTTATAAAATTTCTTAAATCTGGTAAAAAAATTTATTAATTTTAGAAAAAAAATGGTAGCCTATTTTGTTTTCCTAAGTTTATTTTCCCATGTTTTCAACTTTTCTAAAAACGTACTAATAAATAGATTGAGATGAACAAGTCTTCGTAACTTCAAACCCAATAGCTAATTGCACAAGAAATTAGATGGTAATGAGAATGGTATAACTCATAATTTATATTTGGAGGAATTTAATTAAGGGGTTTGTTGGCTTTTTTGGGTAAGGTAATTTGTGATTTTTATTATTTTATAAAATATAAATCTTATTGTTATAGCAGAAATATTACTATTAAAGCATGATATAAGAGAAATTATACCAATTACATTATAGTAGAAATCTTACTATTAAAGCATGATATAAGGGAAATTATACCAATTACAGCTTTTTTTTCTTATCAAAATTTATCAATAAAAAACTACCATGTAGCTATCTCTAAAGCTTGCTATGACAATACAAAAGTGATTGAATATGATATAAGGGAAATTATATCAATTACAACATTTTTTTCTTATCAAAATTAATCAATAAAATTCTTATCAAAATTAATCAATAAAAAACTACCATGTAACTATCTTGCTATGACAATATAAAAGTGACAGAATAAAAGTTGGTATAGAAAATTCATACGCATTTTTGTTGTTATCAAAATTAACCAATAAAAAACTACCATGTACCTATCTCTAAACCATGGGAGATGGTTTGCTATGACAACATAAAAGTAACAAAATAAAAGTTGGTATAGAAAATTGATGCATCTGTGTAATATAGAAATATTCCCATGGCTTGCTTTGACAAAATAAAAGTTGGTATAGAAAATTCGTACATTTGTGTAACATAGAAATATGTAAAATGAAGTAAAAAAACATAAGTGTAAAATTGTATTGAACCTGTGTTGTCATCCTTCCTCACAAGAAGTTATAGGGATGGGATATTGTTGCTTGGTTTTGGTGATGCATATCTCCCACATTGAAGACATATCTTTATATGTGTCCATGCTGACCAGATCACAAATGCTTTTGGAGCCACTGATATCACTGAGATGGAATAATGTCTCATTGTGGTCTTCTTGCTTCTCCTAGATGACTCGACCAATATATTTTTCACCTGCCAGTACAAGGTGACAAAGTGTAGGCATTAAGTCTTACAACCCTTGGTGTGTCTAGGTTTCAAAACCTAATAAAAAGCATGCACTTAAATCTCAGAGTGAGAGTGGGAATTCCTATTACAAATTATCCAAGCTTTGAGCATGCATATTTTGTCCTAAATTTGAGGGGGGTAGCCATATGGTAGAAGTAAGTTGTAGACTGGGCTTGTGACTAGGCAGAAGGCCTGCGAGAGGGGCCTAAGTCACCAGAGCCTCGTTTTGGATGCATTTTTTTCCGAGGCATAATAATAGGGAAAGGTATGAACCTAGCTAGAAAAGTGTTCGGAGATAGTAAAAGGTCGGAGGATTGCATACTATGGAGAAACCCGTGTGAAGCACGAAAAGTGGAGAGCTTCAGGGGTAGGGATGGAAAGTGTAACAAAGGCCAAAGGTGCCACAGACGAGTGATGGAAGTAGGAACAAGTAACACGAGGTCCTCCTTGGGAAGGAGAAGAGTTAGGCCACCTTCCCATAGGTTACAACACTGCACCTTCACTCGTCAAAGGGTCGAAACAAAATTCTTGAACCAAAAATTCAAAAAAATAGTAATGCAACTATAAAACTACTTAAAAGAGACCAAATCAGAAGTAATACCAGCAAACTTAGGGGAAACGAGTTCCTGAATGCCTTAGAAGAATCCCAATACAAGTCACCCCACGAATGATTGAAAATTGCATAGAGTCCATCTAGTGATACAAAGTAATTGATGGAAGGTCAGAACAGAAGGGCTTGGACCTTCCTCAAATATTGAACCACAAGTGCGAACATTGAGGAAAAATCCCACAAGTAACTTTGATAATGTAATGAAGGCACTAGATAATTCCAACTTTCCTCTAGAAACTCTAGGAAGATGAGGTAGTCTCGTATGTTTTCCGATTAATGCTCTCCATGGTGAATACTTATAAGCATGTATGAGTGCATGAGGTCGATTGGCCATGAAATCCTTGTCTTTAATCGTTGGATGAAATCCACTTCCCTCTCTGCTTAGCACACTTTCCAACAATTTTTTAATATTAGGGTTATGTAGATTTCATAATGTAAAAATATGATTTGTGCAAATTTTAAGTGAATTTTGAATAAAATTAATAAATCTTTCTTTTATAAATTGACTCTTTTATGTATTTTCTTGGGCTTTGGGCTTGGAGTATGCCTTAAAATTGTTTGTACTTCAGTAAGAGTTTGTCTTAGGATGTAAGGAAACATGTTTATGGTCCAAGATGTAGAGACAAACCCTTCCCCATTAAAGATTACCAACTAATAATTAAGTGTAATATGATTTTCCTTAAAAAATAGTGATGAGTCAACCTACATTTGTAAACAACAACCATCAATAAATATACGCTACTAATTTGACAATTAAACTAAATTTTCTTTTTTCAATCATTTGACATTGACTAGAATGATCATTGGTACTAATGTTGCCTTAATTCAAAACTATAAACTTAGCGTGAGCAGCTCCGACATTCTTGGTTGGTGGTGGAGGCATATAATTTACATAACTAACAACTTGATAGGGGAGCATGGAAGAGTATTTTGATTTTTCGCAACACAATTCTAACAACTTGATAGGCGAGCATGGAAGAGTATTTTGATTTTTCCCAACACAATTCTATGGGGACCTACCAACTGAAAAAAATTCGGTTGCCTTTTGACCTAATTGTGTTTCCATACTTTAAAAGGTTATCTCCATTGTAATCCAAATGATAGGTTGATGGCCTCGATCGGTTTCTGTTACAGAATCGTTGTGATAAATCTGTACAGTCAAATACGTGCATCGCAAATATTTGCAAGGCGTCATGGATGACGTGTTGTATATATCATAATAATAATTATTTATATTATATTAATGTTTGTAATGTAGCATCTAGTCAAAAGCTGAAAATGGGATTCTTGTTATGGGTGCACCTAGATTCAGTTTGCTAGGGTGGAGTGGGTCAAAAGCTTAAAATGGGTTTCTAGTTACAGGTGGCCATAGATTCAGTTTGCCCGGGCGTAGTCGGTGTAATTCAGTGAACGTTGGGTAAAGTGGGTGGAGCACGAAAAATATTTAAAACTATTTATTTTCTGCTAAAAAATAGTATTGAAAAAATTTGGTAGCATCTCGGAATTTTTTTGGGTTAAAGTTTTCCAAAATGAGATGAGGAGCTTGAGAGTATTTAAATAGTAATCCAAAATCTTCACAAACAGTGAAATAGTTTGGATTTATTATTTATTATTTTTAAAAGGACTTTTTCTTTCTCAAAATCCCATGTCAATTAGTAACTTAGTAAGTGGATTTTTTGGTAGGTGTTTGAATAATTTGTTGGTCTATTTAATTTATTTTTGTTTTTTCCAAATTAAATTAAATTTATTTTATTTAGTATTTTTATTTTGGCTTCTAACATACTTACACATCTCCACCATATTGAGTTGTAGAATGCAGCTCTAGGGGCAAAAATATGATGATATCAAAATTATTTATTTTACAAGAAAAATAGAAAGTGAAAATAATAACAAAATTACTTATTTTACAAGCAAAGTAGAAAGTGAAAACAATAACAAAATTACTTATTTTACATGCAAAGTAGAAAGTGAAAACAATAAGTATAAAAATAAAATGGAAATTATTTTCAAGAGGGCTCATCCTATTGTAAACTTATTTTATAACAATTTTTCTTTGGCTATTTACCTTTTTTTTTTGTGTTGACAAATTCATTTTGGAGAAATAGTATTGAATTTTTTGCAGTGTATTTGCAACTTAGTAACTTTCATGTATTTGTAATTAAATTTCTTATAATTGCTAAAAGAGACATCTTTTCACTAATAGTACTTTATTAAGTAAAAATCAAATTTTCTTACTCTTCTATTTTTAATGTTTCATTTAATGGTTTTAAGAACTTTATTACCTATTTGGAAAAAAAAATACCAAGACAAATCTCTATTAAAAAGAAAGAAAGAAAGTATTTTTAATGTCCACGAGGCTTAAAATAGCCTATGGGACATATTGCTTCTCCATATGGCTCTTGTAATTGACCCTTTTCCTATGAAGTTTTGCAATAAACACTCCCAGCTTCTCGACAAACTCTTCACTGAATAGATTATCCCAAGAGATAGCTGTCAGAATACCTGCATAATTTTCCCTACTGTCTTTGAAGGCGTTGCATTCTAAACTAAAATGTTTTTATGTTTCCACTTTTTCGGAAGAGAAAAAAATAAATACTCTTTCCTCCCACATTTGTTTTGGCCTTTTCAAGTGCCCTGTTTAACAACGGAATTGATGGAAATTAATCCTTAATTGAGCAATAAGATTTTTAGATCTCCAAAAAATATTGGCCCTATGTAAGCATTTTTCTAATGATTATGAGTGGGGTTAAACTCTTCAATGTATTACTTCTTCTTTCTCCCTAGCTCTTTATCCCAAGTACGTTTGTGGAACTTATCCATAACAGAAGTTTTTATCTCTTTACCGTTTGTAGGACACATGCTCAAGCAAATGGCCCATTTACTAAACCATTTGTTATTTTTCCGCATCCAAGTCTTCTTTATTTTGCACAATTTATCATTAAACACAACCTTAGGCCATATACCCTCTTCCATTTGCTCAATTTTTTTCAAATACCTTATGATTCGCACCATAACAATTTCTTCAATAGAAGCAGCCCCTGTATCACTTAACAAGATAGCATAAGGAACTGCACTTTTAATTTTGAATCTGTTTGTAATCAAATGCTTCTGAATTTTCTCAATTTGTTTCCACTGCATCTTGGGTGTGCTGCTGGCCCACAGTTCACAACTGTAGAGAATCACCGAAATCACTAGAAGCCCAAAAAGAGTTAGAGTGGTTTTCTAGTCCCACATCTTTCCCTCTCTACACCTGTTTTGAAGAGCATAAAATGTTTTCCATCCCCCCAAAGTTCTTTTCTTTCTACAACCATTCCAACTTAAATTCCCGTTGAAGTCAATTCCAAGGTATTTGTAGTCTGCAACTTCTTCTAGAATGTTGCCTTCAAAGTAGAACTTATGTTGGTTATGCTTTCTTTTTTTAGAGAAAACCACTACTTTCGTTTTGCTAATATTGACTTGCATCCCCACCCTTCTACAAAAATGCTCAAGGGAACGTAAGTGCTCTTGCAAATGAAGGGTCGATTTAACAATCAATATAAGGTCATTTGCATACAAAATAAGCCTTATAACAAACTTTCCCAAATGGATACCATCACCCCCTTGCGAATTTAGCCATTCTTCAAGCTTGTCAATATATAATTAGGGGAATTTTGACGTCTAAAATGGGCCTCCTAAGGAAATTATAAAATAATAGTTGAAATAATAAAATAATATGATTACATCATCAAATTTTAGAGGGGAAAAATAAAAAACTACTTTTTCAACTCGTATTTTCAATTTATCTTCCAAAGTTTTAACTCAAATTTCGAGTGGGAGTACTTGTTGGATGAAAAATTTAATTCCTCGTCCAAGGATTACCCATGTTTCATAATTTTGATGGATTTTGCTACACAAAAAATGAGAAATACATGAAAAACATAATTGTAATCTCGTTTTTTCATGTATTTCTCATTTTTCGTGTAACAGGGTCCATCAAAAGTTTGAAACATGGGTACACATTGGATGAGGTATTAAATTTTGCATCCAACGAGTACTCCCAGTCAAAATTTGAGTAAACAATTTGGGAGATAAGTTGAAAATACGAGTTGAAAAAGAAGTTTTATTATTTTATTATTTTTTAATCTTTATACCCTTTAACTTAAAAAATGGTCAATCATGCCCCATGGTTGACATCATCATCTTGAATCTTATTGGTTCTTATAAATTTTATTTTGTTTGTACATTTTTCTTAGGAGGCTCATTTTAGACCTCAAAATTCCCCTAATGAAACCAAAAAGGGAAAGAGACAATGGGTAACCTTGCTTACCTCGATATTGCTTCTAAAACTTTCAAAAATACCTACTAAAGTTCTAATTTTGACTTTCACCTCTTCATACAGCCTATGCATAGTTGCTCTCAAATTCCTAGGAACCCCAAGTTCCTCCATTCTGTGCCAAAGCTTATCCCTAGGAATTATGTCAAAGGATTTTCTGAAATCAACAAAGAAACAAAAAAATTCTTCCTTTTTTCCCCAAAATTTTTCAATGATATGCCTTAAAGTTATACATTAATCAACTATGGAATGTTTAGGTCTAAAACCTGCTTGCCCTTTAGCATGCTTATTTTCTTCTGCCCACTTGTTGATTTTATTTTCTAACATACTTCCAAATAAATTTGCAAAAAAGGGGATTATCATTATGGTTCTATAATTGGAGGGATTATTGATGCCACCACTCTTGAAAAGAGGTATTTCCATACTAGTTGTCCAATCTGTGGGGAACCCCTGCTGTATGATGTTGTTGAAAATTTTTGTGATGTGAGGTGAAAGAATTTTTAAGCCCCTCTTTAGATACTCTGCTTGGAGTTCAGCTAAGTCTTTTGTTTTTCCAGGACCTAACGTCTTGATACCCATCTCTACCTCTTGCACTATTAAGAGTTTTGTGTCTGTGTTGACCAAGGGAGGAGGGTCAACGTTGGGATCCTACTCATAAAGTTGTCTTGCATAGTCTAACCATTTAGAAGTTGTAATGTTGTTTTTAGTTTGCATATTTTTCAGTTGGAGCTCCTTCCAGAATAATTTGGGATTATTTTTCCCAAGGAAGATTATTTCTTCTCTCCTCGAAACCATTAAATCAACCTTTTGATTTCGTAATATATGCTTGTAATATTTGAGCTTTATGGTATCCTTGTCGGATTCCTTCCACATTCTCCTTTCCTTTTTACATTCCTCATCAAACCAAGCATTAACTAGAAAGCAATTTGTTTCAGACTTCTTAATTTTTTCTCTTTTGCACTCAACAAGTGCACTTTGAATTAAATGTGTTAATTCGTGACTATGAAGACCATGAAATGAGATTTCCTCCTTCTCGAAGAGCCTCTCGAGTGTTATTTTAAAGGTATTACAATTCTCTAGAGTCAAAAAAATTCTTCCCTTTGGGGGATTTTGTTGAACACACTGAGTTTTTGACCCTAATTGCTTCTTTCCGGTCCAAGAGAAACTTAAATAAATTGGCTTGTGATCTGATTTTAAGCCCAAATTTGATCTCCAATCAACACTTCCTCCATTTTCTCACACAAACTATGCGAGAAAGTTACATAATCTACTACACTTGCCTAATTGTAAGTATTGCAAAGGAAATTACCAGACTTTTCCAATCTAGTGAAAGAATTACAAATGACTAAATCGAAAGCCCCACATAGCGTAAGAAATTTTTCTCTAAAGAGATTGCAGCCTTTATCCTCTAAAATTCTTTCCCACTGATGATTACTCTCTTTTGTAAGCCAGATAGGGTCGCAATCTTCTTTACAACAAATAATGCTATCTTGTTCACCTGCAATTCTAACATTGAAATCACCCACTATGAGGACTTCACCTAGTAGAGAATATATTGCAATATCTGCTTTTAGGGTTGCAAAAGGATATTTGTGGTCAAGCTCTCTATTTTTGTAGATTTTTGAAAATTGCGGTGAAAAGTAGCATGCTACAATTATGATGTGATTTCCATTTTTTGATATTTTAAGCAAGACAAATTGCTTATTTGGGTATTTTTTTCCTAGCTGAATGAAAAGACCTTATTTTTCTCTTAGTAATACCATGATACCCCCGTGTCCTTCGCCATTCTCTACTTCCTTGTTCCACACTGCTATCTTCCAGTACCCTTCAAACAATGGTGTCTTTCACCCTCCATGCTCATGTGTTTCTATGAGGAAAATTATTTCTCTACCTTCCGCAATATGCCCTAACCCAGGTCGTCGTCTCCATGGGTAACCCCTACAGTTCCAACAAACTAATATTAAGGAAACCTAGGTATGACCTGATTACTATTTGTTTTGACATGCAAGACTCACAGTTAAGACTTTATCCCTGCTTGCCCATACTGACAAGCTTGCTTCCTCATTTCTTGTTGAAGAGTTTGATGCCTCTTCTTTGTTATCGTTTTACTGCCGTGTCTTGGGAGGAGGTCAAAATTTCGTTATCATAGCTTTACCTTTATAAATCCATGCTCTCTTTCCCTCATATCTTGCTTCCCTAAATTTTGTCATTTCATCCCTCCTTTCCTCTTGTTGTCTTAAAGTTAAATCTTCTTCTAGAGAAAACCAAGAACCCCTTAAGAGATGCTTCTTGCTTAGAATGATATATTTATCATGCAAGCTAGGCATGATGACTTTTATGGGCCTCGCTCTCTCATCGTTCAATTTACCTACTCTCCATGATTTTCATATTTTTCCTTGTCATTGCAGCTTATCTTTCAAGAAGTCTTTTGCAAGGTCAAGAGTACATTATTTTTTCCCATAATCTTTCACCCCTTTATAATTATGTTTTTTTCTCTCTCTTGCCTTTCCTTTCTTTCTCTATCTTGCATGTTGTCAACCGGAATGTTTTTTTCTCCTTCCCTCTTAGCAGACTTGTTAATAACTTGAGCCTGGGTTTTGGAGAGTTTTGTGGAATATCCTTTCCTTTCATCTCTTGATGTCCCTTCATGGTTGTCTATTATGGCAACTACTTTCCCATTATTCTCGGATGGTTTCTCATTCATCACCTTTGTATTCTCCATTGCAAATTTCTTCATGTTTTTCACCTCCACCTTCATGCGTTTCCATTATGTCTTCCTTATAAGGAGAGCTTCCAGTAGCAATTCCACTTGCTCCTTCAGAAATTTGTTTCTTTCTGCTAAAGCCTGACTTTCAGCTATTATTATATGGATTGTACAATCTCTTTCCTTCTCTTTAGCTTCTACTACCTTCAACCTCTTTTTTACATTTAATAGTTCTTTCACATAAAGATCAAATGATCAACTAAGAGGTGTGGATGTGGGAATATATAAGGTAGAATCATCAATGACTTTTCCTTTTCCTTTGGACTTTTTGTTGCCACATGCTTGCAAAGGGGACTTGTTTGAATGTTATTTCTTTTGATGGACCCGAGTACTTTCCCTTGGAGACCCTTTTTCCCTTGTCTACTCCCATTTTAGACGAGCTAGTCTTTGTTTTAAAATTCCCCAATACTATTTGGCATTGACCCAAACCCACTTCATAGCTTTGGTTGTTGAGGAAATTTTCACTTGCCCTATATCATTTGTTTCCATGGGTTCTAAAGTTTCTTGTCCCATTATCATGATGATATTAAGGGAAATCAAAACCTCTGCCCAAAAATGAACCTACAAAAACAATTTCAATACTGAATTCCTATCGAAAACTTGAACTTTAGTGAAATAAGCCAATTCACCAGGTAATGAGAAACATTTGTAGGAAGGTGCAACGAGCTCTGCACACATTTACGACACACAACACTACCACAAGGAATATCATCCCACAATACTCGAGAAACATTTTTAGACCATAAAAACATTCAAATATTCAAGACAATTATGAACGTGAATAATTGAGTCGTATTCAAATTCAAAATAGAACATGAATCTTCATGTGATCAGATTTATCAGTGCAAAAGAGGATATTTCTTATGCAAAGACTTAACCAATAAGCAACCCTGATTTACCCTGCAACAGGACAATTTATTTTGAATCCTCAACCACCACTGATGAAATATTCAAAGCCTCTTCTTTCACAACAACCAAATTCTCCATCATTACTGATACAAAATACTGAGAACCCCAAATTTGAAGAATCTAGAAAGTCCAAAGCTCAGCCTTTTTCCCTTTCTTGAATTCCTGGACTAGAAGCTCTTCCCAAGAGTCACTGATTTAGGGTGCGAAATTGAGATTTTTTATTTAACCATTAGAGAAAATTTGAGTTCTAAAATGGGCCTCATAAATAATATTAGAAATTAATATTGGAAATAATAAACTATGAGTAGTTTACATCATCAATTTTTAGAGCGAAAAAAAGAAAAACTGTTTTTTTTCAACTCATATTTTTTACTCATCTCCCTACAGTTTTACTCAAATTTCGATAGAGAGCACTTGTTGGATGAAAATTTAGTTATTCATCCAAGGAATACCCATGTTACATACTTTCAATGGACCTTGCTACATGGAAAATGAGAAATGCATAGGAAAACGTGACTGCAATCATGTTTTTCATGTATTTCGAATTTTATGTGTAGCAGAGACCATAAAAAGTATGCAACATGGGTACTCCTTGGATGAAGAATTAAATTTTTCATCCAATGAGTGCTCCTACTCAAAATTTGAGTAAAATTGTTGGGAGATAAGTTGAAAAAGTAGTTATTATTATCATCTTTTATAAATCTTTTTATTTTTTTTACACAAAAAATGGTGAACCACCACATGGTTGAGAGCATCATCCTGAATCCTATTGGTTCTTATAAAATTGATTTTGGTTGTACATATTTTTTTAGGACCATATTAGACCTCAAAATTTCTCTAATATTAAATGACAATATTTTTCTACAATATGGTTTCCATAGTCAAATTTTTGCAAGTAGCCCAAATAAATGTATATGTCCTGGAGATTTTTTGAATCACAAGACAAAGGAGATGATTCATATCTCAAACTATTTGAAATATTCTTGAGATGTGTATGTGAAGTTGACACGAACATGAAAATGGAAAAAAACATTGACTTCATTGATTTGTATATTACTTTTCATCAATGAACATTACTTTTCATTGAATATTTGTAATTTCCAATAGTTATCCAAAATATGGCTTTCATATTTACTTAAGTTTTTGTAATGAACCATTGAAAAATCTATATGTTACTTTTTAATTGACATGACAAAGGTGATGATTAATCTTTCAATCATTTGAATTTTTTTGAATTATTTGATATGTGTATCTCTTGCCTTTGTCTCTTATATGCATGCAATCACTATGGTTTTTTATTTCAATATATATATATATATATATATATATATATATATATATATATATATATATATATATATATATATATAGAGAGAGAGAGAGAGAGAGAGAGAGAGAGGTTGCAATAAGACATTGAATTTATGTAATGTCATCGATAACAAAGAACTTGATCACCTCTTTTCAGTTTGTTTCATGATTGATATAAATCATATATTTTGTATTTTTTTTCTGTCTAAATGTTAGGACCTATATGCTCTTTTTTTTAAACAAATTTCTTTTCTAAGAGGTAGGGACGAAGTTTCCATGCAACACTTGTTTTATATAGTTTTTATTTGATCTAGATTTATGCAGGAACACAACAGAATACACATAGAACCATAAATAAAAAAATGTAGCTGAAATAACACTTCATTTCATTAATATCAAAGAGCTGAAATTTTTTTACAAAAAAAATGGAAATAAACGAGCTAGGGCATTGGTAGCTTATCTCTAAGAAGAGGTGTTGTGGCTACAGGCCGCTGAACTGTGTTTTGTTACAATGAGGCTCGAGGGCATATTTATTATTGATAAACAAAGGAGAACCCTAAACATCCAAAAACCTAACCCTAGGAGATGAAACACCAAAACTCTCGACCCTGTTTGGGTAAAAATGTACGTCAACTTCTCGGGGACGTAACTTTGGCATACGATCTCCGTTTGATGTGCACCATACCTTCTTAGAAATATCTATCCAAGGACTACAACTTTTGAATGAGAAACATCAATCTATGATACATTTTTCTCTCGGTTTTCCCAAAAAACATCATTTAGAGCTTCAAAACGGCTCCGGAAGTTCAGGACCTGAAAAAATGCTAAAAAATAGTAAATTGTGCTATAATTAAGGAAACTGAAAAAATGAAGGAAATAATGGTGGGGACTAAAGTGGAATAGGCAAGTGGCCACCAATATCCACCTGGATCATTTTCGTTAATTGGGGTATAATCATTTTCCAAAATTATTTAAAATTTTAAAACCAGCGTAAATCCATCTCAAGCACGTATCTATCATGAGTCGAGAGGGATCAAATTTCCTTAGGTACAAACTTATTTTAGAGTGCAAAAAAATGTGTATTTTTTATTGTTTAAATTGTACTTTTGAATGTTATAGAGATTACATAACATGTGTATCGAGTCATTTTATCAACGCACATTAAACTGTTTTTTATTATTAATATAGTTTTATATATATGTCAATATTAATTCATATTAAAATATTATCTCATACCTCACATTGGATATTTTATTATATATAACATTAAAATATTTTCTTTTCACATTTTTATTCTATATATAAAGTTGATATCATGTTAAAATATTTTTGAAAAGTATAAGGTTTAAATGTCCTACTCGCATAATTTTTATTTTACTTCTAATTTATTTACATGAAGTTATATTAGGTAATATGAACAACAAATTAAATATGCATATCATAAATTTTTTCCCTTTTTTATTATAGCTGATATTGTTTTTCTATTTAGAGAATATTTTATTTTTATTTTTAAGAGGGAAGGACATAGTTACACATCGTCTTCACAATGGGTTGTACAATGAGCCTCTCAACTCAATGAGTCAAAATTTAAAATGTTAAATTTTTATTAATTAAGTGAAATAAATTTTGAAAAAAAATCTTCGAGTAAATCACATTCCATTACTTTTGGCCAATGTGTTTTGAAGCACTAAGTGTGGTTCATTGTTAGCAACTGCTTAGTGGTTCGAAACACATCGGCTTAAAAAAATAGAATGTTATTTACCAAAACAATTCTCTTGAAAATGAATATGAATCATAGAAGTTTCCATTCTGAGATAAGTGAAATTACACAGTAATTTTTTTTTATCTATTTAAATTTTGTGAATGTTGTATAATTTTTTTTTAAAATGGTAGAATCTACAGTGTTAAAAAAATTACTTTATTTCTCTATTTAACTTTTCTAGATATTGAAAGAGTGAATAAAATAAACAATGGGTTTTTCTACTATATAAAGGTTTGAGTTCTAGTTTAAGGAAAAAGCTTATAGTATTTTAGAATTATTGGTCTAGTTTCTATTGATGCACTTGCAACATCATCCATAGAGAAAAATTGGCCACCTAAAATAAGGGTGAAAACTTCCACTCTTGAGAGATGCCTTTAGGTCTTGCACACTTAATGTATTTACATAAATATGATGAAGATGAGATTTTAGGTAATAAGATGTAGTTTAATGTCATAATACTTGCTCTCCGTAACTAGGGGATCATAGTACTTGTGTTGAAATTGGCGACAGGAAATATTGAAAATGGCATCAAAGGGGATTCTAATTTAATTTTCCCTTTATTAAATTAGAAGTAAATTGTAATTCCACATCACATGAAAGCTTATACGAGTTAACTAAGTCAAGAAGACTTAGTTAGCTCAGTTAATTCAAGTTGAGGATCAAACTATGTAGAAAATTTGAATAACTAAGATATTATTCACTGAGATTCTCCTGATCACACACTATTTTAGCTTCATGCATAATACAAAATCTCTTCTACCATTGATCATCACATGCAGAAATAAAATCAATTGCATGCACACATTAAAACCACAAACAATCACACATATGAACACAGTATTTAATGGGAAAGCTTAAAGCTGAAAACCCAAACTATCTATATATTATATGTCATGGAGATCATGTAACAATCATAGTACAAAATCTCCTCACAAGCTCTCATGCACACCCTCAATTGTTACACACTATCAAGCTAGATCTAGCAAAACACATGCTCCAATATTTTGCCACTTGATAGCCAGCCTCTATTGCGTTTTCAATGCTATGGGATGGCTTCATTAAATAGATAAACCACCTGGCTTGTACTGCGCAATCCTCATGGGCTTCTCCACCTATCTGTGTGTTGCAAATAGAAACTGTATAGTCACAACTAATAGTTAACCTGCTCCTTCACCTATTTTTGCACTGGTCTCCACTGAAACTGTCCATGCACTGAAGTTAATTGATGCATTATTTAGTTAATTAATGAGTTTATAATTAGTGAATTAACTAATAATTAATTCACACCACTCTCACTAATTGTATCAATTAGTTAAACTGAATACAAATAGCTCAATTATGTTTAGATTAGTTAAACTGAATACAACTCCACTAACTTCCTCAATCAACTCCACCAAACTCTATCACATGAGTTCTAACTGAAGTATCCATGCAATACCTCCACTTAACCCTCAGGAATAGCGTAATTCCTTCTGTCAGCTCCTGTGCCACATCTGTGCACTTAACTGAAGTGCTCCAAGAGAATAAGATAATGTTTAGAGTCCAAATATTATTAAGAGCTAATAATATTCGACATATCTATTTTTAGACTGGCAATCTAAAAATAGATTCCGCCCAATATGTCTAAAAATAGAAGTCCATCTATTTTTCCAACTTGACCAAACATCCACAAATAGCATCCTGCAACTCATAGAATATGATCCATATGTCTAAAAATAGACATAGTCTAAAAATAGACTTTGCGCCAAAAATAGCCTGCAGGCCCACTTAGTGAAGGCGACTTCTTTCCACTAAGCTCATCATCTTGTTGCAATCTCAACACTCCCTCTCAACAAGATAAGGATTATTTGCAACCCCTATCCTGCCCCTGTGGTATTCGAATTTGCTCCTGGTGAGTGCCTTCGTCAAGATATCAGCATCCTGATCCTCCGTGGGAATGTATGAAAGTAACATGACCTTCCACTACACACAATCTATGATATGATGATACCAGATGTCAATGTGTTTAGATCTATCATGAAATACTGGATTAACCGAGAGTTTGATGCAACTCTGATTATCACAATAAATCACAGTAGGCTCTAAGTGTGAACCAAACAACCCGACCAGGATCTTCCTCATCCATATAGCCTCGCATGCAACCAAACTCGCTGCCATATACTCGGCCTTTGCTAAACTGAGTGCCACGGATCTCTGCTTCCTGCTGTACCAAGAAACTGTTGTCGACCCGATACTGAAAATCCCTCCAGATGTGCTCTTTCTGTCCGTTGGGCTCCCTGCCCAATCTGCATCCGTGAAGCCACACAGCTTCACCTCATCCGACTATCTGTACCATAATCCATATCCTGATGTGCCTTTGAGATATCTCAATACATGCTTCCCCGCCTTCCAAAAGAGCTTGGTAGGCTTAACCATAGCTTGTGAAATCTGGTTAACTGCATAGCATATATCGGGTCGTGTATTGACCAAATACATAAGCGACCCCACCAACTGTCGATAAACAGTGGCATCCACTACCTCCGCTGAAGTAGCATCCTCCTTCCTCCAACCTCCAGGAAGAGGAGTATCAACAGGCTTGCAGCCATGCATGTTGAACTTCTCCAGTATCTCCCAGGCATACTTACCCTGAGAAACAAACAGTCCATCACTGCGCTGCCAAATTTCCAATCCCGGGAAATAATGAAGGAGGCCCAAGTCCTTCATCTCAAACTCTCTAGCAAGATCCTCCTTGCATGAAAGTATCAACAGCTCATCACCCGTCAAAATAAAATCATCTACATAAAGTACAATGATCAACAACTTACCCTCCACCACAATCTGGTATAGGTTAGGATCCGCCTCACTCTTGGAGAATCCAAGTCTGGTGAAATAACTGTCTATCCATGTGTACCAAGCATGAGGTGCTTGTTTCAACCCATACAGCACTCTCTTAAGCCTACACACATGTGACTCACTGCTGAAGATCTCAAAACCTTCGGGCTGCTCTATGTACACCTCCTCCTCAATGACTCCATTGAGGAACGCGGTCTGCACATCCATCTGATGAATGTGCCACCCCATTTGCGCTGAGAGAGCAAGAATCGTCTGTATGGAAAAATACCTTGCAATAGGTGCAAAGGTCTCCTCATAATCGATCCCCTCAATCTGTGAAAAGCCTTGGGCAAAAAATCTTGCCTTGTACTTCTCCACACTCCCATCAGCTGCCTGCTTCACTTTGTAGATCCATCTCAAACCCACCATTGATTTCCCCTCTGGTCTCGGGACAATCTCCCATGCACTGTTTCTGACAATCGAATCATACTCTTCCACCATGGCATCTACCCATGTGGGGTCCTCCACAGCTTCCTCGAAAGAGGATGGCTTTGTCACAATACACTTGCTCATAAGAGCCATGTATCCAGTATATTGGTCAAGTGATTGTCTCTGTCTGCACTGTGATGTAGGTGCTCCTACAACCTTCTCTGCATCTTGAGCTAGTCGCTCAGCTTATGTAGTGCACTTCCGCCCTCTGATGGTTGGCGCTGCTTGAGTGGTCTCTTCCACTCCATGAACCTCGTCTTGTGGCTGATCCACATCCTGAGACTCATCCTTAGGAACTAATAGCTCCTCATCTGCATGCAAGTGTGGCTCCCTCTCAAGCGAACACTTCATGACTTTCTCCTCCTGAAATTTGATATCCCGTCGCACAACAGTCTTGCGATTGTTTGGAAAATACACATGATAGTTGTGGGGTGTATCAATGTACCCCACAAATATCCCAACCTCTGTGGTTGGCTCCATCTTCTTCCTGGCATCCTTCGTCACATGAATGTAAACAGGTGAACCAAAAATCCTCACATGGGAAATATCAGACCTCTTACCAGAAAACGCCTCCTTGGGTGTACTCATGCCAAGTATCCTGTGAGGACAACATTTCTGCACATATACTGTAGTATTGCATGCCTCAACCCACAAGTGTATGTGTAGGCCCTGATCATGCAACATCGCCCGTGTAGCACCCACGATCGTTCTGTTCTTCTGCTCAGCAACCTCGTTTTGTTGTGGGTTATGAGGTGCTATGAGCTCTCTTCGAATTCCTTCTGCATTGCAAAAGTCCTTGAATTCGCCAGAGATGAATTCACCACCATTGTCGCTCCTAAGAGCCTTCACCTACTTCCTCGATTCTTTCTCAACCAGTGCCTTGAACTCACAGAACTTTGAGTATGTCTCGCTCTTCTTCTACAAGAAGAAGATCCAGCACTTACGAGAAAAATCATCAAAAAATATCACATAATACCTGTGCTTTTTTGTTGAAGCTGCTGAGAAAGGTCCACACACGTATGTGTGAATTCTCTCAAGGATCGTCGTGGCGCGACTATCCTTCTCGTGAAAGGTGGCTTTCACAAATTTTCCCAAGGTACATCCCTTGCACTAATCTGACTACGCAAATGTGCCTTTAGGAATCCCAGTAGAAATCTGCTGCAGTATCTTCAAAGCTCCATGGTGAAGGTGGGCCAATCTCCGGTGCCACAACTCGCCATCATCCCAGCTCACCACTCCTTTTTCCTTGCCTGCCATTGCTGCACAGCCATCTACCTGCAATTGATAAAGGTTCTTAACTCGAAACTCTATCCTCCGGGTCTCACCAGTTGCCTTACTGTGTAGGAAATACTTTCCCTCGCTAAAGACAACATCATATCCCTTGTCTTCTAACATCGCCACAGAGATAAGATTCTTCTTCAATCCTGGAACATGCATCACTTCCTTCAATACGAAGGGTTTACCAGACTCCCTCTCAAAGGAAATGGTACCAATACTGGTCGCACTATATCTACCATCATCGCCAATCTCAATGTGCACTCCAAGATCTTTCTCATCTAGATTAGTAAACAAATCTCGATCTCCTATCATGTGAAAAGGCGCACCACTCTCAAGAAACCACACGGATCCCGTCATACTTGAGACCAAGCATGCGATCAATGAAAAATCCAGCTCAAACTGCGAGGCTAAGGCCTCTCCAGCTGCAGTCCCAGCAGCCTGCTTACTTCTCTTCTTCTGTGGAAAATTAGTGGCGTAATGTCCGTGTTGGTGACAGTGAAAGCACTTCACCTTGGACATGTCCTGCTTCATGCCTTTCGCACCAGATTGAGAAGATTTCTTGCTCTTCCCCTTCTTTGCTTTGGTAGCCAAAGCGCAATTCTCTTCATCAAAGTTCTTTGATGAAGATCCGTCCCTGGTACTCCGCCTTATCTCCTCTTGCACAAGATCCAACCAAAGTCACTCCCATCCTGGAAATTTCTCCTGACGATTGACAGAGTCCTGATAGGAATTCCAACTCTTTGGAAGCCCAAGGAGAGCCAATCTCACCAAGTCCTCATCATCAACAGTAACCCCCACACTTCCCAGCTCATCTCTGCATTGGATGAAATTCGTGAGGTGCTTGGGCATAATGTCGCCTTTATCCATCTTTATGTTCCTGAGTTTATCCTTGAGCGCCAACTTCCTCTGGTCACTCTTGCTTTGGAATAAATCTGTCAAAGATTTCCACATCAAGAATGGAGAAGCCTTACCATGAAGGCTGGATACTATGTGATCCTTCACACCTTCCAACAGAATCCTTCGACACTTTGTTGTCTTCTTTTGCCATGCGTCAAGTACGACAGCATCACTAGAAGTAAGCTTTGGAATTTCTGCATCTATGAACTCCTTCAACCCATTGTCATCCAACACTGCCTCCATCTTGTCCTTCCATGCAATATAATTCGAGTTTCCCTCAAGGGCATACTCCAATCGCAATCTATTGAAAGACATCTCAACTTCGACACCAAGAAAACACTGCTGCAAATTTGAATTCCACCAGCACAAAACTCAACCGCTTCAATGTTTTGCAATTGCTCCAATGATCAATATCACTTTGATACCATGTAGAAAATTTGAATAACTGATATATTATTCATCGAGATTCTCCTAATCACACACTATTCTAGCTTCATGCATAATACAGAATCTCTTCTACCATTGATCATCACATGCGGAAATAAAATCAATTGCATGCACACATTAAAACCACAAAAAATCACACATATGAACACAGTATTTAATGGGAAAGCTTAAAGCTAAAAACCCCAACTATCTGTATATTATATGTCATGGAGATCATGTAACAATAATAGTACAAAAGCTCCTCACAAGGTCTCATGCACACCCTCAATTGCTACACACTATCAAGCTAGATCTAGCAAAACACATGCTCCAATCTTTTGCCACTTGATAGCCAGCCTCTATTGCGTTTTTCAATGCTATGGGATGGCTTCATTAAATAGATAAACCACCTGGCTTGTACTGCGCAATCCTCATGGGCTTCTCCACCTATCTGTGTGTTGCAAATAGCAACTATATAGTAACAACTGATAGTTAACCCGCTCTTTCACCTATTTCTGCACTGGTCTCCACTGAAACTGTCCATGCACTGAAGTTAACTGATGCATTCTTTAGTTGATTAATGAGTTTATAATTATTGAATTAATTAATAATTAATTCACACCACTCTCACTAATTGTATCAATTAGTTAAATTGAATACAAATAGCTCAACTATGTTTAGATTAGTTAAACTGAATACAGCTCCACTAACTTCCTCAATCAACTCCACCAAACTCTGTCACATGAGTTCTAACTGAAGTATCCATGCAAAAGCTCCAATTAACCCTTAGGAATAACGTAATTTCTTATGTCAGCTCTTGTGCCACATCTGTGCACTTAACTGAAGTGCTCCAAGAGAATAAGATAATGTTTAGAGTCCAAATATTATTAAGAGCTAATAATATTCGACATATCTATTTTTAGACTGGCAATCTAAAAATAGATTCCGCCCAATATGTATAAAAATATAATTCCATCTATTTTTTTCCAACTTGACCAACCATCCACAAATAGCATCCTGCAACTCATAGAACATGATCCATATGTCTAAAAATAGACTTTGCGCCAAAAATAGCCTGCGGGCCCACTTAGTGAAGGCAACTCCTTTCCACTAAGCTCATCATATTGTTGCAATCTCAAAAAACTAGAGGCATGTAGAGTGTCTCCTACTTTTTAGGAGCCCTGGTTGAGTTTATTTGAGTTAAAATTAGTTTACCTATTTCTAATTAATGGATGATCTAGTGACAGGTCTAGTGAATTAAATATGATTTAATTCACTTGAGATCAATCAGATAAATTATAATTCATTACAAATAGTTATTTCATGTCAGTTAGAAGGAATGGTCGGTTGAGATTGGAGTTAAAGGGAAACGGACTATCCGTTTTATAATTAGAAAATTGTAAATGACATGCATGAGGTCATCAAGACATCGTGGATGTATTGCACAATCAATTAGTGGGAATTTCCTATTTAATAGGAGCTAAATTCACTCAGGAATATGTAAGCCAGGTTGGTGAGTCATGTGCATGTTTTTGGTTAAGTATTGAACCAAACTTTCCAAGATGAGTGTGAGACAGTTAGAGATAGTGCAAAGGTTTCTTAGGAAGGGAAATAAAATTGCATTGTTTCATATTCTTGAGTTAATGAAATATACATGTATTGGGGTTTATAGCTGAGGCTTTTCCCAGATACATCATTGTGTTGTGAGATAAAATTCTTTTTCTTTCTTGTTCATGTGCTTGTGCGATCGTAATTGGTTTCTGCGATTTGTAGAATTGATTCAGCATTTTTTTTTAGAATATTAAAAGATCAATTGAATCTATGTGAATTTTCTACATGGTATCAGAGTAGGAATCACTCTATAAGAGAAGAATTAGAGTTTTTTTTTTCAATAGGTGAATCAAATTTGCAGATTTATTCCTCAGGACTACTAACAGATTAGGATGTCTTTCTGTGGATTGAGACTCAAATATGCATTTGAGGGTAGTTAAAATTACATATATTGCAAGGAAAAAATGTAGGAAGTGTTGGAGGAAAATGAACTAAAGGAATTCATAGACAGTGACATTCCCAAGCGTGCAACAATAGATGGTCAAAATCTTGATGCATGGAAGGAGAATGTAGCAAAGGCGAGAAGGATTATGTTAGAAGGAGTTTGACATCATATTGTCTCGAACCACAATGGAAAGGAAACTCCATATTCTATGTGGAAGCCCTTAACAAATCTATTTCATAATAGTAGTAACCACAGAAAGCTAGCGCTGAAGGAAAAGCTCAAAACATTAAAGATGGAGGAAGGCGAAAAAATACCAAAATATTTGAAGAATTTCACTCAATGTAGAGATGAGCTTGGAAGTGTTGGTGTTACCATTCCCAAGGATGATTTGGTGAGCCTAACACTTCTAGACGTTCCTAAGAGTTGGCACAACTACCAAGATTCCATAAATGGGAGGGAGAAGCTACCAGAGTGGGAGCGATTGTGGTCTGACTTGGTACAAGAATAGATAAGGCGGAACATGAGAGAAGACGCCTCTTCCATATACAAAAGAATATTTTTCATTAGTCAAAAAATGAAAGAAATAAAAGGGAAAGAATTCCCAAGGTGAAGAGGGAAAGAGAGACTTGTCCAACATCAAGTGTTTTCACTGTCACGAGTACAGGAACTATGCCATGAAATTTCCATAAAAATAAATCAAGAAGGAGCCTATAGTAGAAAAATCAAGTGAAGCTATAGCTTCACAATTCAAGCTTGAGTTTACTCTCATTACATGCATGGCCAACACTGTAATGGGATGCATGTGGTATCTTGATAGTGGTGCCTCGTTCCATATGACGGGGAATAGAGATATCATATATGACTTGGAGGAGAAAAACCTCAAGAATAACATAGAGTTTGGAGATGATGGGAGGTATAACACGATTATAATAGGTAAAGTTACTTTTTAAATGGTGTCTGGCTCCCCTCTCAGACTCATAAATGATTTTTTGTTAAAGGACTAAAGAAGAATCTTGTTTCTATAGCGGTATTGGAAGACCGTGGCTATGATGTGATATTTATAAAAGGAAATTTTTCCTTAGACACATCGCCACGGAAAAAGTGAAACAGATCGGTGTGCGAGTCAAGAACCTGTATGCTCTCGGGGTCAAATATGCATGCAAATATTTGAGGATTAAGGAAAAGGTTAAATACTTGGTGGTTTGGAGGGAGCATTAATTAACTCTTAACATGCAACGTCAAAAGAAGTCTTAGAAAGTTGTGGAGAACCCACAATTGGAGAAGTAGAGAGGAGACCGAGTGGAGACCTCCACTCAAGTAGAGACCTCTAGTAGGGGGGAATTTCAAGCCTAGTGGGAAGAAGGAGTACATGCAACCATACCTCTAGGTGTGAGGTGGGGCGATGTCAATCAATAGTCCTAAGTGTGCCAAATGGGCAGTGTCCAACATAGTTGCAAAAAGGAGACCATTGAGATCAACTCTAGATTATTGCAGTAGGACCATCACCTTTTCCACAGGATCCCATAGTATCATAGTAGCATATTTAGTGTCAGCAGGCACTGACAATCATTTAGATGGAAATTGCAAATCTAGTTGCAGTCACTACCTGAGAGATAGTTATAGAGCTAGATGCAATGACACAAGCAATGTGAATTGCCCAGTTGCACTATGCTAGTGCATTTCTAGCCAGGAGATTCCCAATGCAAAACTACACAGTCCAATTTCTAGTGCAGGAGGATGGTGCGAGTTTCTAGGAGGGAGCAAAGATATTTCCCATACAAAGATCAAGACTCAAAGGGATTCTAGTTTCATAGGGAGTATCCCTATGGAAGGTAACACTTCAGGATATGGGGAGATCATACTCATTATTGTAGTAGTTGCAACAACAATATGGAAGCATCAACATAACAGTAGAAATAGTAGTATGATTAGATCAAATTTCACAACGTTCACAAATATACCTCAAGGAGTGAGGTGGGGTGACTTGAGTTGTAGCCCCATAGAGCTACATACTTGGGAATGGTCCATTGAGGTGTTTTCCTCATGGATCATTACTGTTCTACAGGGGCCCACAATACACAGTAGCAGGATGGATCAGTGTCAATTGATGCAGTAAAATCTCATTGCAATATATGCATAGATTAGCAGCAGTCAGATACGGGAGCACATATCAGATTTGGCAACAGTGCAGATGGAATGGTGCAGAGTCAACAACAATGCAAAGTTTTCAGTTGACATTAGTAGCTATAACACTATGGAAAATTCAGAGACCTCTTCAATAAGTGCAGTAGCTAGTAGCAGTGAGAGACTATGGTGACATATGCATCATACTGATTTAGTTTTGATGCTATTCAGTTTCATAAATTGCAGCAGAAACAACACTAGAGAGAATTGTTTCATGTAGAACATTCCAAATGTACCGAATCAGGATAGAGTTGAACTCCTTTCTTGTTGAGAGGGAGTGTTAAAATTGGCAGCAAGAAATATTGAAAATGGCATCCAAAGGTATTCTAATTTAATTTTCCTTTAATTAAATCAGAAGTAAACTGTAATTCCACATCACATGACAACTTATACGAGTTAATTAAGTCAGGAAGACTTAGTTAGATAAGTTAATTCGAGTTGAGTGTCAAACTAGATGATTTTAGAGTGTATCCTACTTTTTAGGAGCCCTCATTGAGTTTATTTGAGTTAAAATCAGTTTTAAAAATTATAACTAATGGATCAGCTAGTAAGAAGTCCACGAATTAAATATGATTTAATTCGCATGCAGTGATCAATCAGATAACTGATAATTAGCTATAAATATTTTTTGCATGTCATTTCTAAGGAATGCCTTGTTGAGATTGGAGTTAAAGGGAATCATACTATCAGTTGTATAATTAGAAAATTCTACAGGTCGCGCATGAGGTCATCAAGACACCTGGGATGTATTGTGCAATCAATTAGTGGGAATTTTCTATTTAACAAGGGCTCAATTAACTCAAGAATGTGTAATTCAGGTTGGTCAGTCAGGTGCAAGTTTTTGGTTAAGTATTGGACCAAACTTTCCAGGATTAGTGTGAGACAATTAGAGATAGTGTAAAGGTTTCTCAAGAAGGGAAATAACATTGTATTGTTTCATATTCTTGATTTAATGCAATATAAAAATAGAGGGGTTTTTAGTCAAGGCTTTGCCGAGATACATCTTTGTGTTGTACGATCGAAATTCTTTCTCTTCCTTGTTCATGTGATTGTGTGATTGTAATTGGTGATCTCCATAAATAAGACTACTTTGTGGGGATTCGAACTTTGAATCTCTTAATTTACAAAATAATTCATATCAAAACTATCACCAACTAAACTACCCACTAAGACATTAAACTTTTAGACTTTAACATAAATATAAATCCATAAAAATTTTACACATATTTTATAGGTAAAATAAATACAAAATATATGAATATTTTATAAGTAAATTGAATACAAAATTATAATATTATAAATTCACATTTCAATAAATCTTTCTACTATTTCAAAAATACTCAATAAAATAATCACATTGTGAATATTTTGAATTGGTCAATAACTCCCTATTCTGTCAATAGTTAATTTCAAATCCCTATTCCGCCATTATATAGATAAATTCACCTTACTTCTTGTCTATCGTTTAGATTTCTTTTCCTTAGTCATTGTCTTTGTGACTTTGCTTCCAGGTTTATTAACTGCAGTGACGACTCTTCCATTCAAATTGTCAACTCAATCAACCTCAAGTTTGGTTTTGGTATTTCCACTCACTGAATTTCACTCTGGTATTAGTTTCCCACTGTTTCAACATTTTTATGCTCACCTTTAATGTGATGGCTCTTCATTATTGTCCTTGTTTTGGTAGAGGGGCGACGAAAACATCTAGGCGAGGCTCATTCAGAAATCCTAAGTTGAGGAAGGGTCATGTAATCATTTTGGTGTGCTCTGGTATTGTTTTTTTTGTTAAGAACACCTCTCTAATATCCTTTAAAATATGGGTTTGTATCAAAACCATTTCTTTTCTAATTGGTGTTTCTCTCATAGCACGCAAACATTCAGACTTTTTTGGACACATCTGGTGGTTAACCCTTTCCTGGGTCAACTTTTGATTGGTTTTTATTTTTTGAATTATCGTTGTCATTTGTGGGTGTTCAGATATTCTTACTCACAACTAACATACTTCATCATGTTGTGTAGGTATGGGTGGGAGCGTGCCTCGATTCCTCAAAACAGGTAAAAGCTTGCCTTCTTCTATAAAAATTTTACCTTGTTAGTTTATTCTTCATCCTATAGGAATCTTACTCGGTCTCATATGTATTGCAAGTACTAAATACTCTTACGCTAGCTCATTCGCTTGCAAGAAAAAATACATAGTTGGAACTAACCTTGAACCACTTTGGATTCCAGGTCAGTTACACCTTCCTTCCTGGGGTTCGATTTAGTTCACTGCTCCGATGAGGCTCATTGACAGTCGGGGTTAACGCGAATTTCTCGCATTCCACACTTCCTAGGAAATTTTAATTGTTAACTCCCTAATTCAAAGGGGTTATATTTATGAATGCTTCTTTTGGTCTATGGTTTCTAATCCTGGTCCAATGTGATTGAGTTGTTGTGAATTAAATTCATGTTCTAGAGACCCTGGTTACCTTGGCGCATGCCCCTGTTTAATGTATTGTAGGGAATATAGACCACACACAGTGTAAAAATTGTTTCATGCGTTCTATTTTGAGGTCTAACAATTTACATCAATATATGTTCTCTATTATGAGTAATTCTTAATTTCGACCTGTTCTAGAGAGATATGATGTCTCCTTTCTATTTTGATGACCACAATGCCTATTACATGCATGTGTACATATTTTTATCTAAATTCCCTTTTCTTCCACTATAATGGTTGGATCATGGCTTCACTCTCCATATCATAGATGTTGTACATGTATACAGTGATTTCTCAATCTGTTTTTATGTCTATTAATACATGTTTGGATGAAAATAAAAGATAAAGTCAAAAGTTTTATCAGTTCTCTTACATACAGTTCAATTTTTGTATTCGCTGGAGAAAATTCTTATTAAAATTAATAAATTTATTTTTAAAATATTATATGTTCTAGGTGTTGTTTATGGGGGCTACAATTTTGCTTCGACATCAAGTTTTTTTTGGTAAGAATTCAGAGAATACTTTTTTCAAAAATCTAATTGTGGGAGTGTTTAAATCATTTTTTCATGGTAGAAATGGATTAAGCTCCATCAAAAACATCAAGGACACCCAAACTCTTAAAGTTTGAAAACTATAACTCTGAATTTTCAAAAATTCTTGCTAAATTTTCTTAAAATGACATTCTTATTAATTTTTAGAGAAATTTGTAGCCTCTTTAAACTACGCAGTTTCCTCAATTTATTTTCACACTTACTAATAAATAGATTGATATGACTAGGTCTTTGTAAATTCAAACCCAATACCTAATTGCACAAAAAAATGGATGGTAACTAGAATGGTATAGCTCATAATTTATATTTGGAGTAATACTTAAAATCTGAGCATGCACACTGTGATGTATTAATAAAATAGAATTACATATATAAATGAACTATTGTCTCAAGATAAGGAAGCTATCTTGGACGCATCATAAGTTGGTTGAGAGAATATCTCAACCACACACCAAAAAAGGAACCTATATTTAGGTAACACCTATAGACTAGGAACAGACTCTATACATAGAAAGTCACAGCTAAAGACAAGTAGGAATTACAGATTCCAACACACCCCCTTAATGACTACTTCTCTCAATATCCATAGGCAAAATCTACATCTAGTCATGTTTGGTAATTAAATTGGTTATGTTTGGTAATTACACTTTGTATCTTGTTCATGCTATTGTCGATGTCCATATAAAGGAACAACCCTCTACCAGAATGCATGGGTTCCCAACTGCTGCAACCGCCAGTCTAATAGGAAGTCCTTCACATACATGGTTCATCCAACCTCTCGATGAACTCCCCATAGATATAAAATTTCACGTCATGGAGTCTAAAACTAATATGGCTATGGCCCGCCCAAGTGTATCCATCTCGCATGACACACTCTTCCAGGGTGTTAAAACTCTCTAACAGAAGGAACGCATAACAAAGGGTATGCATGCCTCTGTAGGTCTTATAGCATGTACATAAAACATTTCAAAGACCACAACTAACAATATGTGACATGTAGATTTTCTCCAATTAAAATGTGTGACTCATACTTTACCATGATCATAAGTCTATTCCACAAACTCACACAAACTCGATTGTTTTCCATCACAATAATTGTTGCTTCTCCTTTTCTCCATCTTTTAAAATTATCTTCCACTGGTTCAATCACTTTCTTCTAAAAACACATCCAAGCTTGGCATCTTCATCTTGAATCTTTCCTTCTTCAATTTGTTGTTGTTAGAGTGATCAATTCTAACAAATAGCATTTACATGCTAATTTGATCAGGCTCAATGTGCTTTGAAAAAAAAAAATTTAATAATTCAAGAAAACAATTCAATTCACCAAGCATTATGGAAGTAGGACACGATAAACGACAACACTCCATAGCATTGAGCATCGTTCCACTCCCTATGGCCCATAATTTACCCTTGAATTTCAAAGGCAGCTCATTAAAAAATCGCGCACAAAAAAATAAAAAAACAAATCTAATCTAATTCATGCAGCAGAACATCCACAGACCACACAAATGGTTGAAGGCCTCCTCTGCGACGGGCTGCACCACCGATTCAATGTCGTAGCCAACCTCTCTTCTCTCGCAGGGACACAACGAACAGGCAGGTTTCGTGCCAATTGGTGCAACGAATCTCCACAAAAATCTGTGTTTATTTCCCTGTCAGTGTATCGAATAGAGTAAGCAGAGATCTGCGAGGCCTCAAAAAAAAAAAAAACTCTGATTATGATCCAGCTTATTCAAATTCTTCGGGCATCCAAGGACTTCAATCCTCACACTGGTCATAAGCCCAGACTGATAGTAGACCTTCCAGTACAATATCCTTATCTTCTGCCTCAAAGTCTCCATTTTCTTTTGGAATCCCATTAGGAGCTGAAATGAAACTTTTTTTCATGTGCAACAAAGGCTATTAATGGATCTTCAGTTTCCACCACAGCCTTAGGAACCCTCGAGTACCATGCATGATCTTCCTCCTCCAAGATTTTTACAAATAGCCTCATTGCCTCTGTAGAGGCCATATTACCAAAGCCATTCCAGCTGGACCACTTGCTCTGCTTCGTGAGGTTATAGGCTCGAGGCTTCGGGGCATTACAAGGTCCAACTGTCGCCTACTGATAAAGGGTGTAGAGAAATAAAGTTGTTTTAGGATTAGCGGATTCGCCAAATCCAACATAAGCGACCGCTGTGTAGAATCGATCTAGATATGAAAGGCCGGATGTTGCCCTCGCCATCTCTAGAGACGGAACAAATGGTAATGGCTTTTCTGACTGGAGAATGAATTATGTGCATGCTTCAAATACACAGAGTGAACGACACAAATTCCACCATCATTTTGCTTTGTAATGCCAAATTGGAACAACGAAGAACACGCTGAGTTTAAACGATGACAATGCATCTTGCACACAATTCTAAGATGCAACACAACTGATCACAACTCGATTTGTCTTGAATTAACTCCACAAACATTTGAACAATATAATGGACATACAACACATTCACCAAACTCTTTATTTCCCTTGGCCCAGAAGGGGCCAAGGCAAGGCCCAAACCAACTCCGATACCAACTTGAAATCTGAGCATGCACACTCTGATGTATTAATCAAATAGAATTACATATATACATGAGGTATTGTCTCAAGATAGGGAAGCTATCTTGGACACACAATAAGTTGGTTGAGAGAATATCTCAACCACACACCAAACAAGGAACCTAGATTTAGCTAACACCTATAGACGAGGAACAGACTCTATACATAGAAAGTCACAACTGAAATCAAGTAGGAATTACATATTCCAAAATTAATTTAATTAAGGGGTTTGTTGGTTTTTTTGGGTTTAAATCTAGTTATATTTTTAAGGCATATTGTAATGTTTTTGGCTTAAATTATATTTCTATATGCTAAAGTGGATTTAGTATCCTAAATGATTCTGGGTTTATATTATATTTTTAAATGTTAAATGGATTTAGTATTTTTTTTTTGGAGGGTAATTAGTGTTTTTTATTATATTATAATTCAATCATATAAAATATCCATTTTAATATTATAACATGATATAAGTGAAATCATACCAATTACATTAAAGATATTGTAGCATTCTTTTTCTTATCAAAATTAGCCAATATAAAAGTACCTTGTAGTTGTCTCTAAACCATGGAAAATGGCTAGCTATGATAACATAAAAGTAATAAAATAAAAGTTAGTATAGAAAATCGATACATCTGTGTAACATAGAAATATGTAAAATGAAATTAAAAAACATAAGCATAAAATTATACTGAACCTGTGTTGTCAGCCTTCCTCGGAAGAACTTACAGGGATGGGATATTGTGTGCTCACTCTTGGTGATGCTTATCTCTTGCATTGGAGATGCATATTTATATGTGTCCATGCTGACCACATAGGATAAAAAATACTTTTGGAGCAACTGGATATCATTGAGATGGACAATTTTCTCGTTGTGGTCTTCCTGCTTCTCCTAGATGACTTGACCAATATAGTTTCCACCTACCAGTACAAGGTGACGGAGTGGAGGTATTAAGTCTTACAACGCTTGGCGTATCTAGGATTCAAAACCTAATAAAAAAAATTCTCTTAAAGCTTAGAGTCAGAGTGGGAATCCCTATTACGAAGTACGCAAGCTTCGAGCAACTAGATTTTGTCCTAAATTTTAGGGGGGTAACCGTATGGTAACGGTAAGTTGTAGATTGGGTTTGTGACTAGGCAGAAGGCCTGCCAGAGGGGCTTCAGTCGCCAGAGCCTCGTTTTGGCTGCATTTTTTGATGAGGAATGAAAATAAGGAAAAGTATGAACCTAGCTACAAAAGTGTTAGGAGATATTAAAAGGTCAGGGGATTGCAGAATATGGAGAAACTAATGTGAAGCAGACAAAGTGGAGAGCTTCAGGGGTAGGGATGGAAAGTGTAACAAAGGAAAAAGGTTCCATAAATGAGTGATGGAAGTAGGACCAAGTAAGAGGGGGTCCTCCTTGGGAAGGAGAAGGTCTAGGCCACCTTCCCATAGGTTAACACACTGCACCTTTGTACCAAAAAATAAAAACACAGTAATCTAGCTATAAAACCACCTAAAAGAAACCAAATCAGAAGTAATACTATCAAACTTGAGGGAAACGAGTACCTGAAGACCTCAGAAGAATCCCAATAGAAGTCATCCCACCAGTGATTGCATGAACCAACTAAATGCATGCTCACGAATGATTGAAAATTGTGGAGAGTCCAACTAGTGATATAGAGTAATCGATGGAAGGCCAGACCAGAAGGCTTTGGACCTTCCTCAAATGTTGAACCACAAGTACGAACATTGAGGAAAAATCCCACAAGCAGCATGATAAAAGAATGAAGGCACTAGATAATTCCAACTTTCCTCTAGCAAATCCATGAAGATGAGGTGGTCTCCATTTTCTTCGGATTAATTCTCTCCATTTTCAATAGTTATAAGCATGTGTGAGTGCATGAGGTTGGTTGGCCATGAAATCCTTGGATGAAATACACTTCCCTTTCTCCTTGGCACACTTTGCAACAATTTTAGAATATTAAGGTTATGTAGATTTCATAATGTAAAATTATGATTTTTGTAATTTCTAAGTGAATTTTGGATAAAATTAGTAATTCTTATTTTTTAAATTGACTATTTTATGTATTGGTCTTTTTTCTTGGTTATATATTTTTTGGTCAGATTTTCTCAAAATTACCAAGAATTTGTTGGTATCACAAGTTTACAATTCAAAAAATTTAGGAGTGTTGAATCCATTTATATACTAAAAAATTCATTTTAAATATTAAAAAAACATGATCTTACTAAATATGGTACCAAAAATGTATTTCCTAATTATATGTAATAACCAAAACATGGAACAACTAAAACATAAAATGTGGAATTAGATAAAAAATATATATATACCCAATAAATCAAAACAAGGGGCTTGGAGTGTGCCCTAAAACTGTTTGTGTTTGACCAAGAGCTTGTTGTCTCACATGTAAGGAAACATGTTTATGGCTCAAGATGTAGAAACAAACCCTGTCCTATTAAAGACTACCAACTAATAATTAAATGTAGTATAATTTTCTTCAAATAATAGTGATAAATCAACGTACATTTATGAATAACAACCAATAATAATTATGTAACTATTAATTTAACAATTAAATTATTATCAATAAAAAGTAAAGAAAATATTTTTTTTCCATCATTTGTCATTGACTTGAATGATAAGTTCGTGAGCAACTCCGACGTTCTTACTGGGTGGCGGGCGCATTTAGTTTACATAACTAACAACTTGATAGGGAGCATGGAAGAGTATTTTGATTTTTCCCAACACAATTCTATGGGGGCCTACCAGCCCAAAATATTTTGGTTGCCTTTTGACCTAATTGTGTTTCCATACTTTACCGTCTCATCCAACGTATTCACACGTTAGACCACGAGACGAGTCGAAAATGTCACTCTCTTCACCTACTCTTGTCCCACTAAATTGCATATATATTTTCCTCTCCCACTTGAGTATAAATAAATAAATAATTTTTTTTGGGTAATTAATGAGTTAGGCAGTATATGTTATTTTCTTTATTTTATAAGTATGTTATTGGATGAGTGATATATATCATTCTATTCATTAATAATTCAATGGTTATATATATTGTTTATAGTCATTTAATTTTTTAAAAATGTTTTCACATTTTAAATCTAAAATTTAATAATAAATTAAATTTTCAAAAAAAAATCTCTTTTTAATATCTTATTAAAATTGTAATTCAAAATTCCAAAAAAAAAAATTAATGAAATTTCTATTATTTTCTGGACAAAATCATAACCTCGTTACACTATAGCGTAAGATTTAATGGGTTCTCTCCATTGTAATCCATAGGTTACTAATTTTATCCAAAATTCACTTAGAAATTACAAAAATCATAATTTTACAATGGATTAGTAACCTATGGATGACGTGTTGTATATATAATAATAATAATTTATATTATATTAATGTTTGTATTGTAGCATCTCAAAATGGGATTCTTGTTACGGATGCACCAAGACTGAGTTTGCTAGGGTGGAGTGGGTCAAAAGCTTAAAATGGGTTTCTAGTTAGAGGTGCCCATAGATTCGGTTTCCCGGGCGTAGTCGGTGTAATTTCTGTGAACGTTGGGTAAAGTGGGTGGAGCAGGAAAAATATTTAAAACTATTTATTTTCTGGTAAAATAGCATTGAAAAATTTTGGTAGCATCTCAGAAAATTTTTGGGTCAAAGTCTTCTAAAATGATATGAGGAGCTTGAGAGTATTTAAATAGTAATCCAAAATTTTCGCAACCCGTGAAATAGTTTGGATTTTTATTTTTATTTATTATTTTTAAAAGGACTCTTTGCTTTCTCAAAATTCCCAGGTCAATTGGTAACTTAGTAAGCGGATTTTTTTTTAAAAATATATGGTTAAAATTTTTATTGGTTATTAGTCTTGGTTATGGCAAGATTTTAGCAATGGATTTGTTTCTTCTTTATTATTAGATTACATTGACCAATAGAAATTACCATGTTTAATTTTGTAAAATGAATATTTATTTTTTATATTTATTTAAAAAATTAATTTTCTAGATTACATTGATCAATACAAATTACAATGTTTAACTTTGTAAAATAAATATTTATTTGTCATATTTATTCAAAAAAGCTAATTTTCAAACAAGTGATTGGGTTATGACTTTGAAAATCTTATTGCATTGCAGCTTTGTATCTTATGATTAACTACTTTTATATTCTTACCATAATTTCTAGATATAAACTCAATACCTAACAATGCATTTAGTGAATCACTAATATAAAACCAACCAATTTCTTAGGTTTCTTTTAAATAAAATTAAAAATAAACTATGCAAAACCAACCAATTTTTAAATAGAGTAGAAAATAAGTTACGCAATTTAATTCTATAACATGCTGTTGTGACATATTTGAGATTTTTTTCAAATAGAGTAGAAAATAAGCTGTGCAATTTAACTGCCGATGGTAAGTGATGGTAAGTGATTTATTGAGACATATTGAGTTACAAAAAAAATACATTGGAACTCATGCCATCTGATAAAAGCTACATTACTAAATCACTAAATGTGAAACCAACCAATTTCTTAGATTTTTTTGAAATACAATAGAAAATAAATTATGTGATTCCATAACTGAATTAACTACATCAAAGAAAAAAACTGAAGATTACATGGTTTAACTATATTCAACTCTGCAACTTTTTGGTAATCATTTAATCCTTCTGTTTTCCCAGAATGGAGAAGAAAGGGGCATGTTCGAAGCTACCGTGTCTATGGAGATCCCTCAACTACTCTTAAGGGTATCCATATCATGCCTTAGCCATTAAAGGCTTGCTTGAAGTCCGCAGTCTCCCGCAAGAAGATCGAGTGACTCAAGTGTACATAGACAACACATACTATATGTTAATGGTTGTCAATTCTGAGGCTCCATGATCAGGCACGAAATAAAGCATTGTCGATGAGGGTGGAGAGAACACGCATCCCAATACCATTCCGTGCCTGATGGCTATGAATTCATGGGCTCCTTGATCGATCCTTTTGATTTGAAATTTTCTTTTTGACTTAATATCAAATTACCGTAACTATTTTTTATATGTGACGTATTCTTTTGAATTGAAAAATTCTTTTTGACTTAATATCAAATTGGGAGATTTTTGTACCGATTCTGACGATCGCTGGGTTTTTTTGGCTTAATATCATCTTTGGAGGTACTTGGGGGGCGTCCTTTTGCTGTTGTTGGTTTTCAGTAGGTCTGGACGTTCTGGGATCGGGCTTCTACATCGTTGTGATTTCCAGGCTGGAGCCAACGTGGTCGAGCTTCATCACATCTCTTTGCTCTGGTGTCATTTATGTCTTCTTGACTGCCCATCTGGAAGAGTTGGGTCAAAGTTTGGGTGACTGGACAAGTGTGGGGTGCGTTCAAGTGGGACTGGTTGCCACTTCATCGCGCGCATGGATTCCGATATTGATGATAGTGCCCTTCTGCAGGCGCTCAAGGTAGCGTAGGAGGCTTTCATCCCATCCAATACTCTGCTTGTACCCTCAGATCCTTCTTCTGTGAACATTGATGTATCATTGCCACAGTCGGAAAATGTTCCCGCAGAGGACCGAAACACTGAACTGCTCTCTTCTCCATCAAAGACGAATGAGAAAAACAGAAGAGGAACGAAAGCCATTAAGGCATTAGAGGAGTGTCGATTCCTCAGTTTCAGAACCGATGTTTTATGGGATAGGGTAGCGGTTCTGTCGAATTGCGCAGTTGTGGGAAGGTGGAAATTTGAAAAACTGGCCAAAACCAACATGCTGGAGTGGCTAGTGCAGAAATGGTCAGACTTGTTGGGCTACAAACCCACGATCAACAAACTTGAGGATGGTTGGTACTGTTTCCTCCTCCAAAAAACGGACGATGCGCAGACTGTCTTGAGCAGAACATGGGTTTTGGGTAGATGTTTTCTCGCCTTGCATCACTGGGATGCCAACTTCCACCCACGACACAATGCGCAAGTCAATCACCTTGTATGGGCTAAGTTGTTCGGTCTCCCTCTGCAATTTTGGAGTTACAAGGTGCTTAAGGCCATCGGGGATAGCGTGGGACGTTGTTGATTTGCAGATCCAAAATGTCACGATTCTTTCGACAAGCGCATCGCTTGGATCTTAATCGAGTTGCCGTTTGCAGGTGGTCTTCCGGCGATGGTTGATTTGCAATGGGAGGGCATTGTTTACAGGAAGTCCATTGATTATTGGAGAGTCCCATTCAGGTGTCATCTTTGTCACGGAACGAGACACCTCATGTGCCAGTGCACAAAATGGAGGGACGATGCTCTTAAAAACCAAGGAAATAGGACCCATAATAAGTGCATGGGGGCGATGATCGAACAAAATCCGCGGTCTGAGAAGCAGACTACACGAGCTTCGTTTCCTTCGAGTAAGAATAGTCAATTTTTTCTCCACAGTGATAACCGGGTGTTTGACTGTTTTCGGGATGTTAACTCTTTTAGATTGTCACATGACCTCCCCTGTGGTGACTTGTTGGCATCAAAGGTGGCTGCGGCAAGTCTTGATCCTCCCACCTCCCATTCAGCCTCTTTATCTGGCCTGAACTTGCTGCAGGGGGATGCACCTCATTTATCTTCGGACCTCCCGGCGTTGAAGGTTCTGTCGGGGGGGAAGTGGTTGTTACCGAGTGCAGGCCACTAGTTATTCTCGGAATTGATATGGGTGTTTTCCTATCATCACCCCTCACCCCTCTAGCTCCTAGGGGATCTGGATATGAAACTGGGGAATAACCGGGCCTTCCGGAACCGACGCCATCCATCTCTTCTCCCGTGGACCAATTTTCATCACCTCACAACTCAATTGGCAGTGATATCGAGCACCTGATGTCTAATTCAACTGTGGGACTGGTCTCTCTACATGTCTGCTACAGACCTTCCTACTTGCTAGTGATCATAAGCCCTTCCTCGCGATCAAATATGATGATTAGACATGGAAAGGGGAAGAAAAAGAAAAATCTGAAAGCAGCGTTGGTGTCGGGTTTGTATGACAACCCTTTCGAGGATAATTTCTGTGATGTTCTGGTTTCTGTGGCCATTGGCCGAGTCCTTAGAGCGGTGACCTTAGCCAAGGAACCTTGATCATGTTATTGGTCTCTCTGAATCTTCGGGGTTGGGGGGGGGCATTCCAAGCTATTGTCCCTAAAACTGTTTTTGTTTTTTGTTTAAAGCTACCGTCATTTTGCTTCAAGAAACAATGGTGGGGGCTGATAGATCTTACGTAGTTTTACGATCCATGTTCCCTGAATGGAACGTGGCTGCATCAGATGTTAATGGATTTTCTGGTGGTTGTGCGGCTATCTGGGACCCGAGGAGGGCGGTTTTCAAGCCATACGGATTTTTTGGGGGCATGATCCTTTCAGGGTTCTTCAGAGGTTTTAGATATCGGGTCAATTTGATTAACATTTACGCGCCATACAGTGATAAAATCACTTTCTGGCATCGGGTGAAGGCTTGTGGTTTTCTGTGTATAAAGAACATCATTCTGGCGGGAGATTACAACTGTTCTTTTCATCCCTTTGAGATCTGGGGTGATAATGGAAGATTTGATTCTCAGGAAGATATCATCAAGAACATTTTAAGGGCAGCTGACCTGGTTGATTGGCCATTAGAGAAAAATTTCCCAACTTGGTTCAACGGGCAGCAGGGGAAAGACTTCATTGGGAAGCGGCTTGATCGTGTCATGATCAGCTCGGCCCTTACTGTGTGCATGAGGGACATCTCGGTATCGGTTGCTGATGCCATCATATCTGATCATCACCCGATCGTGATGCACTGGAGGTTTGAGGGGAAGCCTATGGGTTACCCGTTCAAATTTAACAAGAGATGGATGGGGGACGCGACATTTAATAGCATGGTCAAGGACTACTTTTCTCATTACAGAAGGAAGGTCGGAACTTCGGCATTGGACCATTTTTCATTCATGCTTAAGGATCTGAAAATCATAGTTAGAAGATGGGAAAGGGTAAAGAAAAGGAAGGAACATGAGAGGTTTCGGTTCATTGAGGTGGAACGATAAAAAAATTTAATGGAAGTAGCAGAGGGAATCCAAAAAGACGATTTCTGGGAAAATTTGAAAGCCCTTAAATCTGAACACAGAATCTTTTTAAAAAATGAGGAGGCTCTGTGGCGTTTGAAAAGCAGGGCGACATGGTTAGAGGAAGGTGACAAAAACTCTAAGTTTTTTTCACAAAATTACGTCGGGCAGAAGGCTTGAAAATTCGCTTTGGCACATTGAACATGGGGGGGCTTCTCTGAATAGATCGGAGGACATAAAAGAAGCTGTTGTTGATTTTTTTGGATCTCTGTTCAAAAAAAAGGAGGAACCCATATCAGAAGAACATCTGGATCTGATAAGAGAGTACCTGGTAATGTTCAAAGAGATAGACAACTCCAATTTTCTTTCAACTATTTCTCATGATGAACTAAGGGGGGTTTTGAAATCTTTGGCTGTGGATAAGAGTCCGGGGCTGGATGGCTGAATCCTGGACTTTTACCTTCACTTCTATGACGAGATGAGAGAGGACCTTATTGATTTACTGGAGGAAGTAAAAGCTTCAGGCAGGTTTAGTGATGTAATAAACTCTACTTTTCTTGTCCTTATTCGAAAGAAGAAAGGCGGGGTTTCCTTCAAGGATTTTAGACCTATCTCATTATGTAATACTATCTACAAGATAGTGTCAAAAATTATAGTAGAGAGATTAAAGGGTATCCTGTCTCTTGACATTACTCAGGAGCAATTTGGGTTTTTGAAATACCGGAACATTCACGACGCAATGGCAGCAACACAAGAAATGCTCCATTCCATTCATTCTAAAAAGATGAAAGATATTGTAATGAAAATCAACCTTAAGAAAGCCTACGATCGCATGGATTAGGTGTTTCTACGCTTGGTCCTGTTCAAAATTGGTTTGGTCCAGGAAGCGGCAAACTGGATTATGAGTTGCACCAGCAATATTTCAATGGCAGTCATCATAAATGGATCAACATCCAAAAAATTTCACCCTAGCAGGAGTGGAATGATATCATAAATCAGAAATATTTAAAGGGTGCAACAGTGGAAGAATTGGTAATTTCGGGCTGGAAGCACTGTAGAAACAACTCCATTATTTGGAAGGGTTTTGGAAGGCATTGGCATTTCATCAGTGAGAACATGAAATGGCATTTTGGAAATGGCTCCAAAATTTTGATTGGAGACAGATTGATGATTGGAATGGATTCCCACCAACAACATATGGATGATATGGTTCTATTCTTAAATCAAAGAGGGTTGTTTTTCCTAGATGGAAGGACTTCAAAGAGCTCAGACTACATCATAGTTTGGAAGACACATGGAAACAATATATTTTTAGTATGTTCATGATGGGCATCTGTAGTATGGGGGTAGGGGATAGGTTACTATGGGACGAAAAGTCAACAGAAAGAGGTTTGAGAGCCCGAAACATCTACTCTTTCTTGATCAAACAGAAGGGGGCACTGTCTTCACGCTGCAGTTTCATAAGATACTGGAAACCCAAAGCACAAATCAAAATGGTAATGTTTTTATGGCTGGTCCAGAAGAATAAAAATCTAACTTGGAGTAACCTATAGAAAAAAGGATGGAACGACCCTGGTTTGTGTTTTCTATGTAGGAATGAGGAGGAGAACAACACTATTTGTTTTATTTTTTCCCTTTCTCCATGGAAACTCTGCTCATATTTTGTGGGAGGCTGAAGATAAGCACCCCGGACTACTGGTCAACTGAGGAATGTTTAACTTGGTGGAGCAACAGAAGTAAATATGTGTGGTCCATCCCTATCTTCTTCCACTGGTACATATGGTGCACCTGCAACAGATGCCTTTTTGATGGGTTTCCCTGCTATCCCACTAAGACTGCCATGAAAATTCTGAGTTCATGGCAACATACTCAGCCCGACCACTCTTCTCCTGCTGATTTGTCAAAGAGGCTCTCTCCCTTCGAGAGTGTTTTCCCAATGGGATTTTTCGATGGGCGTAAACAAGATGTAGTTATGATATAATGAGATTATTTGACCGAATATTAAAAATTATTAAATTAATAATAATTTTTATGGTGGAAAAAACAAGCAGTTATAAAATGATGTTATCTCAGTGGTCACCGAGGTTCGATATGTATGTTTCTTGGTAGCATCTTTGTAACGAGATTACTTATTGGATTTCTCAGTAACAAGAGTAAGACATTGTTTATAAATTAAAATAAGCAAAAGAGTAAGACATTGTGTATAAATTAAAATAAAATAGTATTAGATGAAAATTACTTATCTACCAGTAAAGTAGAAAGTGAAAATTATAATTATAAACATAAAATGGAAATTATGAAAAGTTTCAACACGACTCATTGCATTGTAAATTTACTTTATAACGGGATTTATTTTTTTGGTTGTGTTGATGAATTCATCTTTACTTTTTTGGTTGTGTTGATAAATTCATTTTGGAATAATAGTATTGAACTTTTAGCTTTGTATTTCAACTTTGTAACTATCATGTTTTTGTAATTAAATTTCTTATAATGGCAGAGAGAGACATCTTTTCATTGGTGGTATTTTATTAGATTAAAAAAAAAAAAATTATTGTTCATGTTTTATTCAGTGGTTTTAAGAATATTATTATTTAAGTACAAAATATTAAGACAAATCTCTATAGTTTTACGGTTGGAAATCAAGATTTTTTGGTTAACCATTAGAAAAATTTTGAAGTCTAAAATATGTCTTCACAAAAATATTATAAAATAATAGTGAAAATAATGAAATAAAATTAGAATACATCATCAAATTTTAGAGGGAAAAAAATACTTTTTTAACTCATATTTTCAACTTATCTCCATACAACTTTACTCAAATTTGAAGACGGAGCACTTGTTGATTTTGAGAGGGAGCACTTATTGAATTGAAAAATTAATTCCCAATAAAAAGAGTACCCATTTTGCATAATTTAAATAGACTTTTCTACACGAAAAATGATAAATACATGGAAAAACGTGATTCCAATCACGTTCTTTTATGTATTTTTCATTTTACGTGTAGCAAGTTCCATCAAAAGTATGAAACATAGGTACTCCTTGGATAATGAATTAAATTCCACATCCAATGAGTTCTTCCACTCGAAATATGAGTAAAACCATTGGGACAACAGAGTTGAAACAATACTTTATTTATTTATAATTTTTTACTTTTTTACACCAAAAATGATGAGTCATCCTCGTATCATTTTGAATTTGGTTGGTTCTTATAAAATTGATTTTGGTTGTACATTTTTATTTTTTAGGCTCATTTTAGACCTCAAAATTTCTCTAATGTTAATTTAAAATATTTATCTAAAATATGGTTTCCATAGTCAAATTTTTGCAAGAAGCCCAAATAAATGTATATGTCCTAGACATTTTTTTAACCACAACACAAAGAATATGATTCATATTTCAAACTATTTGAAATATTAATTAGATGTGTATGGAAAGCTCACATGAACATGAAAATGGAAAAAAAAAATATTAACTTCATTAATTTGTATATTACTTTTCATCAATAAACATTATATTTATGGGATGCATGAGCTATTTCCAGATATTTGTGATTCCCAGTAGTTGTCCAAAATATGGCTTCCATTTTTAGTCAAGCTTTTATGAGGAACCATGAACAAATGTATATGTTACTTTTTAATTGACATGACAAAGAGATGATTGATCTTTCAATCATTTGAAAACTTTTTAATTATATAATATATGTATCTCTTGTTTGTGTCTCACATATGCATACAATCACCATGATTTATCTATATATATATATATATATATATATATATATATAACAAAGGTTGCAATAATACATTAAATTAATGTAATGTCACAAGTAACGAAGATATAGATTACCTCTTTTCAATTTGTTTGATGATTGATATCAAATTATATATATATATATATATATATATATATATATATATATATATATATATATAAACCTTAGGACCTTTTATATGCTCTTTTTCTAAAAAAAATTCTTACTTAAGAAGTAGGAACATGCAACACTTGTTTCATATAATATTTTAAATTAATTGGACTAGAACTATTTTCTAAAATTATTTAAAATTTTAAAACCAACGGATCCATTTCACAGATCTATCATGAGTAGAGAGGGATCAAATTTCTTTAGGGAAAAACTTATTTTAGAGTATAAAAAACAATGTGTATTTTTTTATTGTTTGAATTGTATTTGTGAATGTTGAATAACATTTTTATTGAGTCTTTTTATTAAATATTTTAAATATATTCTAATATTAATTCATATTAAAATATTATCTCATTTATTCTATATAATATTAAAAAAAAATTCTTTTAACATTTTTTTTCTATGTATAAAGTTGATATCGTGTAAAAATATTTTTGAAAAACATAAGATTTAGACATCTTACTCACATATTTTTTAATTTTTTTTGGTACTTCAAATTTCTTTGTATAAAATTATATTAGGTCATATGGACAACTAATTAAATATGCATTGCATATTTTTTTTTTCATTTTTTATTATAGTCCACATTGCTTTTGTATTTAGAAAATATTTTATTTTTATTTTAAGCACTTACACATGGTTGAGCCTCTCAAGTCAATTAGTCAAAATTTAAAATGTTAAAAAATATTTAAAATGTTAAAATTTCTATTAATTAAGTGAAATTATTTTTCAAAAGAATTCTTCCTGTAAATCACATTCCAGTTTTTTGGGCCAAAATTATAATTTTGTATCATTTTTTAAAAAAATGGTAGAATTTACATAGAAAGCAAATTAGTTTTATTATCTATTTAACTTTTATGAATGTTGTATAATGTTTTTTTTAAATGGTAGAATTTACACGGTTAAAAAATTACTATATTTATCTATTTAACTCTTGTTGATATTGAAGGAGAGAATAAAATAAAAAATGGGGTTTTCTACTATATAAAGGTTTGAGTTCTAGTTCAATGAAAAATCTTATAGTATTTTACAAATATTGGTGTAGTTTCTATTCATGCAGTTGTAACATAATGCATAGAGAAGACTTGGCCACCTAAAATGAGAGATGCTTTTAAGTCTTGCATAATTAGTGTATTTACTTAAACATTAGCAAGATGAACTTTTAGTTAATCATATGTAGTTTAAGGTCATAATACTTGATCTCCATAAATAGGGGGTCATAATACTTGATCTCCATAAGTTTGGTATAATTAATGTATTTACTTAAATATGAGGAAGATGAGATTTTAGGTAATCAGATGTAGTTTAAGGTCATAATACTCGTAAAATCATGCATAAAGAAAACTTAATACTGGTACAATTATGGATAAAGAAAACTTAGTCACCTAAAAAAGGGAGCAAAGTAGCACTCTTGAGAGATGCCTTTAGGTCTTCCATAATTAATGTATTTACTTAAATATGAACTTCCACTCTTGAGAGATAGAGATGCCTTTAGGTCTTGCATAATTAATGTATTTACTTAAATATGAGAAAGATGAGATTGTAGATAATCAAATGTAGTTTAAAGTCATAATACTTTGGCTAATTTGTGGTGATTCGAACTTTGGATTTCTTAGTTTACAAAATACTTCACATCAAAACCATCACCAACTAGACAATAAAGTTTTTATACTTTATTATAAATATAAATCCTTAATTTTTTTTCTTCGAGTGCTCAAATATTTTATAGATAAATAAAATAGAAATTTTATAAATATTTTATAAGTAAAATAAATAAATAAATTATAAAATTGTAATAAAAATAAAAATAAAAAATTATAAAATCATAAATTCAAATTTCAATAAAGCTTTCTTTATGCTCTTTCACAAATGCTCAATAAATTCATCACATTTTGAATACTTTTAATTGATCAATAACTTGAAAAGATGAGAAAATCATCACAATTACCATAGTTGTATTAAAGATTCTAGTAAAATAATATTGAGATATACCAATTTATTTTTATTGTAAACTTTCTTCTAATTGTTGTTAGAACCCAACAATATAAAAGCTAAAATATAAAACATAGATTTCTCATCAATGTAGGAATTTAGGACTTTGATTGGATTTTAAATAATATGAGTTTGTTTATAATTCAGTAAAACTCTTTAAGATCATATTCCACCATATATATATATAGCTTTAATCAGGATAAAATTGTATTTTTACTTAACAGTTTTGTTATATATTTGTAGCTTAGAAAAAAAGAGCCATTTTCCAAAATTCACTTACTCCTCAAAACTATATTTATTTAAAATTAAAATATATATTTAAATAAAAAAATAGTTTTTATCTTCTATAAATATTTTTATAACTTTTTACTTTTCAAATGGAAAAATGGCTTTTACGTAAAAACATTTGAAATTGAGCTAATCACTTTAAACAAAAACAAGGATTCCAATATGATAAACCAATGTGGTCCTACTTAAACTAAAACAAGGATTCCACCCTGAAAAACCAACGTGGCCCTACACATATACATGTTTCATACTCTTGTATCGAAGCACTTCGTAACGGTACTTATGCATGTATTCACCATGCGGATGGCTCTCTTTGCATATACTCCCCTGTAGTGAATACATATCGAGGACGATAGTATTTGCTGGGAACATCCTTTTAGTTGGATATAAATAATTTACTATCGTTTAGTAATTTTATGTATTAGTACAATATTTTTATGGAGGTTTAATTTTTTTTAAAGATGTATTTATTTTATTTTATTTTTTAAAATGTGTGCCTAAAATGTATAGCATATAAGTATATTATTGAATTTTTAAAAAACATATTATTATGTTTTTAGGGGACATATAACATTCATTTGGAGGTATTATCTTTATCGTAAATTGCCGAAATTTTTTTGGGGATAAAGTTTACATTACTTGTAGGTAATTCTTTATTCTTTTTATTATTTTAGAAATATTTTTCTAAATTTTTATTGGATGTTTAAGAGTTGTTATGAGTTTAGAATTTTGTGCTTAGATGGTGCAGTGAGGTGACATTCAGAGTTGTATTCAAGTAATTAGTTCAATTGTTTTATGTGCAAATCCTACAAATTTTCAAATGTTGTATGTGCAGTATAGTATTAATTTAAGTATAAATTTTGGTGCTTGTGGTTCATTTTCATAGTTCAGATTTGAGTTTCATAAAATCGATTCGATGGTTAGAGTACATGTCTGCCAGATCGACAGAATGCAAGGAATCAAGCTTGTTTTGGTATGGAGAAGGGAGGGAGAAGGGGAGAGGGAGAGGGAGGATGGGGGTGGTCCACATTCATAGTTCCAATGAGGGTTTTTTTAAATCGATCTAATTGTTAGAAATTTTGTTTTCCATATCGACGAAATGTGGGGGATCGATGTTAATATAGTATAGAGAAGGAGGGGTGGGGGGGTGAGAAGCGGGGGGTTGGGGGGAGGCGGGGTTCTCTGCTTCTGCACCCTCATCATCAATTCGCAATGGATCTTGGCTATTCAAGGGCTAATGCCATGGCGGTTTGACGGTTGGTCACATCTTCCATATCACTAGTTTTCCCGACGAATGGAGTTGAAATGGGGCACGCCCCTACTTACCTTTGGCATGTGGTTATGTATTTCATGTTAGAATGTGACGGCTTATCCCTATGCATTCCATCCTGTACACGTTGTGATGGGAAAATGAAGGAAACAAAGATTGTTAATAGTGAAGTAAATCCCCGCCTTAGAAGTCAAATAAGGGAAAAGTTCAAAGAGTTGAGGTGAAATCTTAAACACTATGATAGACTTTATGAGGAAACAAGAGACAAAAATATTCCCATCTCAGAGTATGCCTCCTTGGAATTTTAAAAAGTAGGTGCAGAGGGCTTGGATTCAAAGTTTCCAGGGTTTGAAATTAAAACTTTTGGTCATGTTGGTTATATCATAATAATTTTCCATTGTCACTTGAGGGCTAAAAGTTGATGAAAACGGTTTTATGAGGAGTTGATGGAGAGTGAGTTTGAAAATATACAAAGATACATGTATTAGATGTTTGAGTATTGGTGTGTGGTTTTATGTTGCCGTGGTTGGAGATCATTCATTCTTACTGTTGATGTGTGGATCATACGCGAGCTTGTGGGATACTATTGATCTGTTTTGCAATAGCAAGAATATTTTTTAAATGAATGCAACATGGGTGTTAAATCCTATGAAAATTGCGATGGGTAAATGATGGAAACAAAGTCTATCATTAAGAGTCAAATAAATCCAAGTATCATAGGCCAAAAAATGGAGAAGGTCAAAGAGTCGAGAAAAAAATTTAAATACCATGACAGGATTTAAGAGGTAGCAAGAGATATAACTATCCACGTCTTGGGATCTACCTCCTTGGAAATTTAAAAAGGAGGTGCAAAACACTTGGGTTTAAATTTTTTAGGGTTCAGGATTAAGACTTGTGGTTATGGTGGTGATTTCATATTCCTTTTCCATTGTATCTTAAGGGATAAATGTTGATTTAAAAAGGATATAACATGGAGTTGATAGAGATAATTAGACAATAGAGAAAGAGACATGCATTAGAAGTTTGAGTGTCGGCGTGAGGTTGGAATTTTTAATCGAGGATGGGGTGGTGGGGTTACATGAGTATGTCATCCAGACCTAATAATGGTATTGATAGTAAATATTTGCAAGGATACCCGACAGTGCAGGTACCCTTGTCTCTTTGCTTATGGATTCTCGGTATAATTCGGGTGATGAATGTTATTATGTTCTTGTTATTATTCTTTTTGTTGTTGTCGTTGTTTCTATTATTAATGTTTGCATGTTAATCCTCTAAGAAAATTTATTCAAATATCTATAGGTGTATGTTATGGTAGTGAGAATGACAAAACCTTCATTTATTGTCTATTTAGGGTGTAGTTACAACTATGAGGTACAAAGTGAATTGATTTTGTAGAAATTATGGTGTAGAATTGCACCTGCTAACGAAATTTTAATCTATTGAATCGAGAGACACAATCCTACTCTATTTCTCTACATAATTCAATTCACAATTTAGAACATCAATCACAAACATGCAATGATAAATAACACACATTCATACAATATTTTTGCAGGGGAAAGCAACTACTAAAAACCCCTTATGTATGCTTTCATTAATCTGATGAATTGAGATTTATTAAATTTAATTTCTCGCTCTGAGAATAACTTGTAAGTGAATAACCTACCTCTCCGCTCACTGAGAAGCTCTAACCCATACTTAGTCAATTTCTTCCTCAGCTTGAGCCACTATTTCCTTACGCCCATCCTGAGGAATTAGGCCCCTATTTTTAGGAATTTACCTCCAATTCATTGCGCAATTCTCAAGGTTGATCATCTGACTACATGCAACACTTGTACACTCAAGACTAGTCTACAACTAATGTTACACTTCCTTCAAATCTCCACCATAGCTGGGGAACTAAAATTATCTGCATACACTAGCTATTTTGGGCGTATTGATCAGTTAACTAGATGATCACTGAGTTAAATTATTGTCCAACTGAAGAATTGATCTTCCGTTAGTTCCTCCAACAATCATAACTAGTTTAAATGAAAACAACTTGAAATAACTGACCTTGATTGCTACAAATTAGCAAACAAAAATTTTTAACTGAACTCCAAACCCTCTAACTCGAATTTACTAAGATAAATGAGAGACAAGAGCCATGTCACACAAGTTAAATACATCCAAGTTGTTTGTTGATGTGGAAAATTGAATTTTCTAAATTTTACCAAGGAAAAGTCAAATTGAAACTCTCTTGCTACATTTTTCAACACTCCCTCTCAACAAGAAAGAGATTATAAACCACCCCTATCCTACACCTATGGAATGTAATGTAGCAATTCCTCTCATTGTTGCTACTACTACAACAACATATGTAAGTGATAAGCATCCAAAAAAATTGAATCAATTGTGTCTCAAATCTGTCTACTAGGAGAATTGTGTTGTTGTTGACTCTGCTACTTAGGCTCCTACTCTATTGTCAACACTCCTTTGCACTCCTCAGTATCTAACTAACACTAATCCTCCTACTACTGAATATTGTGGGCACCTATAGAAAGGTAGTGATACACGAGGGGAACACCTCAATGAACCCTACCCAAATCTATGCGATTGTGGGACTAGGGATCTACATCACTCCACCTCACTCCTGTAGATGTAGATTCAATTCCTCCCTCTTCTCACTTGGCTCAAACTCTCCCTCTACTGGAGGTATTTTCTCCACTCTACCTCCTATATGCCTCTCCATTTGTGGCTGCTCCACAAATTCCTAAGGATCCTCTTAAGGCTCCATTTTGAGAGGTATATCTTGTTCCCTCTCAACCACCATATCTTTAATCTATGCCTTGCTCCTTAAGGTTGTACATGCATATTATACCTCAAGTGCATATAGGTTCTTCACATAGACCCTGATCTACTTCTCCTGTCCAGTGGATATGTGTCTCAGAAAGGATTTCCCTTTACTAAATATCACATCATAACCGTGGTCTTCCAAAACCACTACAAAGATGAGATTATTCTTTATGCCTGAATTGAACATGACATATTTGAGGCAAATAGGGGATCCCAAATCCCTGTGTAAGGTTACTGTACCAATATCGGTAGCATTGTACCTTCCTTTATCTCCCAACTCAATATGCATATGGAGATCTTTCACCACGAGGTCATTGAAAAACTCTCTACACCCTGTCACGTGGAACGAGGCACCATATTACAAGTACCACACACTCCCCATCACTCTTATGGACATGGATGTGATAAGGGTGAAATCTAGCGCAAACTGTGATGCCAAATCTTCACTTTCTTCTCCTATTGTAGCATCCTTCTTGCTAGACTTTTTGTCTGGACACTTTGTAAAATAGTGCCCTAATTCATGAAAATTGAAGCATTTTATTTTGTAAAATTCTTTATTATTTACTCCCTTTTTGGATTCAACTTCACCTTGGGACTTCTTACCCTTGGAATTTAATCCTTTTCCAACTAAAGAAAATTCCTCTTCTGCTTCTGTGAATGTTACTCCATTATAGTACTTCGCTTGATTTCTTCTTGTACCAAATTGGACCATAAGTGTTCCTAATTCAATAATTGCTCCCTCTTGTTCACTGAGTCCTAGTAGCTATGCTGGATTTTTGGAAGGCCTAGAAGAGCTAGGCTTACCAAGTCATATTCTATAACATTTACATCAACCCCACCAATCTCATCACGAACTTTTGTAAATGAACTCAAATACTGCGAAATAATGTCATTTTTCTGCATCTTGATATTTCAAATTTTATCCTTGAGGGCCAGTTTCCTATGGTCACTTTTTTTCTCGAACAACGTTGTAAGTGCCTTACACATTGTGAAATGATTTTCTTCCATATGGATATTTGCAACAATGTGGTCTCGCACTCCCTCCAAGATTATACTCCTCCCCATGGCTACACCTTTCTTCCACTAAGCTAGGTTTTGGGCATCAATTGATCTTGGTTTTGGAATGTCTATCTTGAAATATTCCAACAACCCATTTTCATCCAACACCGCCTCCATGTGATCCTTCCATGCAATGAAATTAGTTTTTCCTTCAAAGGAATACTTTATTCTCATCCCATTGAAGGTCATATTCCAAAATCTTAAGAGATCCTACTACATTGAACTGCAAATTCGATCCTCTTGAGAAAAAAAATTGAAATTCTTGTTCTAATGTGAATCCTACTTTAATGCCATGTAGAAATTATGGTGTAGAATTGAAAATTCTCATGAAATTTTAATCTAAATCAGGAAACACAATCCTACTCTACTTCTCTGCGGAATTAAATTCACAATTTAGAACATCAATCACAAACATGCAATGCGAAATAACACACATGCACACAATATTTTTCCAGGAGAAATCAACTTTTCGTAACCCCTTATGCGTGCTTGCATTAATTTGATGAATAGATATGCATTACAATTGCTTTCCCGCTCTAAGACAAACCTATAAGTGAATAAACTATCTCTCTGCTCGCTAAGAAGAAGTGACCCAAACTTAGTCGATTTTTGCCTTTGTTTGAGTCCCTACTTCCTTGCATCAATACTATGGAATTAGGCCCCTATTATTTAATAATTTACGTCCAATTGATTGCACAATTCCTAAGGTTGATCATGCGAGTGCATGCTACACCTGTACACTCAAGGCTAGTCTACAACTTCTATTACACTGCCTTGGAATCTCCACCACAACTGGTGAACTTTAATTCTCTTCATGCACTAGCTATTTTTGGATGATTGATCAGTTAGGTAGATTATCATTGAGTTATATTTTTGTCCCACTACACAATTGACCTTCCACTAGTTCCTCCAATAGTTAGAACTAGTTTAACTGAAAACAACTTGAAATAACTTACCTTGATTACTACAAATTAGCAATCACACATGCTTAAATGGACTCCAAGCCATCTAACATGAATTTACTGAGCTAACTAAGTGACACGAGACATGTTTGTTGATGTGGAAATTCAAATTTCTCAATTTGACTAAGGCAAAATCAAATTGATACTTTCTTGCTAAATTTTTAAGCACAAAATAGATCAATATCCATGTATTGCTACAAGTGTACGTTGAAACAATTTAGAATGAAAAAATCTACATCCATCTCGTTACTAGGATGGTGTAGCTAATTAAAGCTTTTAATTTGGTTTATGAGCCATGAATGCAACTTTGTATGTAAATATTGAAGAAATCATTGGGAAGGGCTTTTGGGTCATGGAATTCAAAGAACTACCTAAATGTACATTGTACTGAAGGTCATAATTGAAGGGTGAAAAAGTTGCACAGTTACTTCTCGAAAACATAGCAAACTTTGATTCTTGGTAGGGTTGGCCATAGTAATGGTGTCTGGATATTTGTTTATTATTAATTAATCACATGTTTTCAGCTAAATAAATAATAATAATAATAATAAATACATAATAAATAAAACACATACTTACAACTTTGTAATGGTCATATGAAGTCTGTGTATATTATTATTTCTTTAGTTTTTTAGAATCCTCTATGCAAGGTTCAAAGTTAGTATTGCAATTGACAAATTCATTTCTTTAGTAGTTGTTTTTTGCTTACTTATAGTGCAACTATCATGACCCTATGATTTCAGTAGAATTATCCTTAGGGTTTGATTTAGTGCTTGGGATCGATTGATGGGGAAGTCACGTCTTGCCTGTGTGCTTGTTTCTTCTTGTGAATATTTTTATCTCGTGCCATTAAATTAGCTAGACAAGGCCAAGGGATATTTTTTGTATATGTACATATATGCACCAAATGAATGCTTTTCATATTTCGAACAAATGTAATTAGGTGGGTGCCAAATTTCAGATATAGCTTGAATTTATTGCTATTGAATTTATGTGTGTTAAAAGAGATTTATCCTGTGAGTTTTACCCCATTTTAAACAAACCCATCCTATCAGAATATCTAGGGAATTTGGGATTGATAAAAAATTTGAGTTGTAAAGTCGGCCAACTTATGAATTCAAGGAATACTACTATAAGTGTTGGGTGATTTAATAGTTAGTTAAATCCATGTCATTTAATTGTCAACTCGGGATTTCGTAAACGGTCGAGGCATACCTGTACTATATGTACTATGTGGTTATCCTTCATATTAGATTAATTTAATGCAATTAAACTAATTACAAAACAAATTAAATCAATGTAATTCAAGTCAAACCAAATATAAATAAATTGAAATCACACTTGCATGAAATCGAAATCACTCTTGCGGAATTAAAATACACCACACTTGCATAAATAAAGTCACACCACACTTACATAATTGAAATCACTCCACTCTTGCATAAATGAAATGCTTAATTGAAATCACACCACACTTGCATAAATGAAATGATGAATTCAAGTCACACTCACACCTGTTGAAAAGTAAATCACACTTTGTTGAAAGGAAAAACACAATTGCATAAAATAAAAACACACTTGCTGAAAAAAAATGAAATTACAAAATACACTATGTTACCAATATGTACAAATGTATGCAAATTGGTGTTGATGGGGGCCCTCCATTCCTCAGCATGCACACTGAACAACTATCACATCTTGGAGATCAAAGTGGCAGTATGTATTTCATAAAATTAATACAAGATATTACTATAATTATCTCTCCTCACTTTACAAATCACATCTTGAATGAAACTTGGAACTTTCGACTATCAACTAGCCACTAGCTACCTCGAGTCTCTAACAACAAACAATTTACAACCAACCATTTACTACTTCAATTGATAACCCTTTGTGTGAAGGGTGAACACCCATTTATACAAAAATTGAAGATAACTATAGATCCTCAATTCCCTCCTAAATCTACATTTATCTCATGTGGTTACAACCAATATCCTAAAAATATAAGATACAAATCCTCTACAAATTCTCTCATAGTTTTGATAAGGACACATATAAAAATGTCCATGATTCTTCTCCTTTGAATGTGCTTAGCTTAATGATCCATATCTTCTTCAAATATTCTACAAATCCTCATTAATTAGAATTTGAAATTCCAATTTGTAGTTAGGATGCCAAGTAGGACCCTTCTAAATTCTCCAAATGGATCTACAATATCACAAAACTTATACCACTTTCATGTATATATGAAAACATGCTAATTCTATAATATTTAATCACAAATTCACTTAAAATAGTTAAAATAAATGACTTTGGAAAATATAATTCTAAACCCATATGATCATGAAAATCGTTACTTAGTGTAGGGTTATGTAGCTACGAAATTAAGGAATGAAGGTAAAAGGATGGAAATGTAGGTAAACGTGGCTTCCATTTTGGAGACTCAACAGTAAGTTTATGATAATATCTATAGAAAGAGCATTAGTGTTTCCTAAATAACCGTTACATTATGTAGACATTAATATGTTTAGATATCAATATTATTCATTAAGTTGCCCAGTAAAATCCTAAGAACCAGGGATTGTAACAAACCCCAATAGACAAGAACATATTCTCTATATCAAAGTCACTGAGTATCATGTCGAGTAAATTGCTGAAAACTAAGGATTGTATCAAACACATGAGAATTGAATGCTATAGAACCCTCGAACATGTCAACAGACGGTAAGTTGGTTTGTACATAGAGGAAACTTACAAATCCATTGTGTGGCATTAATGAAATGTGATACATGCGATGGCAGGTTTAAGCTTTAATCATATTACAACGACAAAATGACATATTTGTAAATGAGACTCGTGAAGTTCTGAAATAACAATCGTACTTTCCGTTTTAATAGAATTGCATAATTGTAAGGAAGTGAGTGCATTATGTTTTAATTTTTCAATTGAGCATAAGACTCCTGATATTTTCCCAATAAACTAATTCATTAATTACTAAAAGAACGATTAATTTATATATGCTATCTTTAGATGGTTTGAGAAATTAATTGCTTCTGCTATGAACATTTTTTAAAAACATGTTTTTGTGGTTTTTTAAAAATGTGTTAGCTTGAGAACGTAGTTGGCATGGCTCCAATAAAAAAAAATTATAATTATGACTCAATTATGACACATTTATTGGTCTATTTTACAAACTATCTAGAATATTTAACATCGAGGTGCAAGGATAGGAATAATTAAGCATGGGTAGGTAGCAATTATTTTCTTCCAATTATATTCCTTTCGTTCAAACAACTATGTCTTGGATGTATCATTATGCAATGCCTTTTCCTCCAAAAACAAACACACATAAAGTAGAAGAGAGTGTGTGGAAGAAAACCAGTATCCCATAATTGTGGCTATAAAATAATTCGTCGTATGATTTGAAGCCAAGACAAGGACAATTTGCTAGTAATCTTTGCTTAAATTTTTGGTTGTTTATGTATGGTTATATAACAAATTAATTATTCCATATATATATATATATATATATATATATATATATATATATATATATAAATCCTTCTCGATTTTATTATAGTTAATTGTATGTATTTATAAAATCAATTATTTTTTCTTGTTACTTTACTATAACATCAATTAGTTGGATTTAAGAATTGATTTTAGTGATAACGTTGGGTGTTTTAAAAAAAGTTATGAATAACCTTTATAATTAAAATTAGTGTTTCATTAAATTATATTTTTTATATTTAATGCATCGAAATTAATACATTATGCTTAATCTTTGATTGTTTGTTAGTTAATTATTGTTAATTAACTAATTTCTTTGGATAGTGTTTCTAAAGGTTATTAAAAAAGTACAAGAAACATTTAGAATTAGAACTTTTTACATTGTTGTTATTTCTTTTTCTAGATTTTATTGACATTTTTGTATATTTGAAAATATTTTCTTAGAGAACCTATGTATTAGAAATGTTTATTTATAAATGGATTTAGTGAAATAGATCTCAAGTTTTAGGCATTGTTTTTTATAGTCTAATTTTTTCATTCATTCTGATTAGATGGTTGTGGGTTTTAACCCTGTACTGAAATTATCTGCAAACGAACTCTTAAAACAAAAAATAAACAAGAGTGAGAGAATACAACATAAAATAGATATACAAAAATATTTTCCCTTGGACACCAAAAACCGTGACTACTAGCTTGATTTTTCATTACATTGATTTCATTGTCACAATACATATATATACATGCTAAAGCATTCATAAAAAACTGAATATAAGCGAAATGGCTCTCCAGGTGAGAACTTGGAGAGTGTACAAACACTCATACACACTCTCTGACTATTGAGTCAGATGAGCCTTAATTATATAGGCTTTCAAACTAACAGGATGATTTCAACCACTCCCGAGATATTAGGACTTGAGATCTAATCTTAGCATCTCAATCCTATCATCATCATAATAACAATCTAATTATGACTTTCTCCATTAATTCCAACACTCCCCTTAATGGATAAAGGGTATTGAACAATAACATATGCCTGCTAGTCTAGTCTCAGCTAGGCTTACAATAAAAAAACATGAAAAACTTGGTAACAAAGTTTTCAATTTTGTCTTTATGCTTGTGACTCCATACTTGTTCATTTTGAGTCGAGGCTTCATCTTCACTTTCCTCGCCGTGAGGTAGTGATGTATTTGCACCTCATTTCTTCCTCTGTGAAGGAAAACTTGAATTCTTGTTCTCATCCTTCTCATAATTATGGCAGGCTTAATAGGAGAACGTTTTCTCTCACTATTTCCGGTGTCAATCATCTGAACATCAGCGATGATATCTTCACCATTGATTACCGCAATTTCTATGTTAATTTCATAAAGACATGGTGTTTCAAGCCATGCTTCAAGAAACTTCAATTCTTCTTCAAAATTCATTGTTGTTTCTTGCCTACCAATATCTGCACAAAAAACAATGTTAGATTTATAAAGATGACCACAATTACTTTCATCTTCTGGCTCCTTCAGGAGAGCTTTCATTTCACCATCTCTCCCTACTTCATCCCTTTCTTCTGACACAATTATACCTTCATCCAGTTTTTTTGATAAAAGCATGTTCTGCATTTGATATGTATGTGAAGATAGGCCTTCCTTCTCACCAAACAGTAATTCATCAATAAGATGTTTTTCAATCATCAAATTGATCCACTCATCATGAGATATATAAGTCTCATCAAACTTGATTTCTGCATCAGGAAAAATTTCAGGTTCTACAATAATGGATGTGTTTTCATCATTACAAGTTTCAATTATAGATACTGATTCATCACCCATCATTGCATCTTCAGTTTCACAATCAAATATGGGATCATTATCAAGAGAAATATCTTCAGCATCATTGCCCTCATTCAAACAATATTTCATCTCTAAAACATCCCATAAAACTTTGTACTAGGAATCTCTCCATATTCATATATTATGCTGAGTATGATGTTGTCATATACTACAGATGTTATAAGACTTAATACTAATGTATCTCTACTATCATTAATAACATCTTCAATATAATCTAGTAAATTTACCTTCCATAGTACTGTTTTCATTTCATTTTCCCAACTTTCATAATTCATACCTGAAAAAGATGGTAAATCTGGCATTAACCATTTAATAATCTCACCAAATTCCAAATTTGCACCTTGATCAACAACTGGTCCATCAACCTGAAACAAATCACAAAATTCTGCAACACAATATTTTGCACTTCTCCATTGATGCTTTCTCTTGAATTTTCTTCGAGACTCTTTCAATTTACTTTGACGACCCATTTTATCCTTCTATTTTCTCCCTTGTAGGAACACTTTTTCCACTATAGCGTTAACCCACACAAGCACCACGGCTCCTCACTCTCCTCTTGTCTCATGGATGAGACAACACCGGAGCCTCAATGGCAGCGTCAGCTCTCAGTCCCAGAGCCTCAACGCATTCAATCGGCAACCTCATTAACACTTCTAGCAATGATGGCATCCAATGCAGGAAATTGTACTCTGCATCTCAAGGATGGCATCGATGTCTTGCTCAATCATGGCGATCAGATGAGATCCGATCCACTCTCTCTAAATTCACAGCTCCTCCTTCCACGGCCTCTTCAACCCAGGCAGCAATCCACGCACCCAGATCCCCCGCGATATGTAACTTCCTTCGCATGCCTCACGCCGTCTCGCACACGGTCACCGCGCCTCACGCAACACTCCAAGCTCACGGGCTCATGGCTCTTGGTCTCACCCAACACTCTGCGCTCTAAGCTCACGATTCTGCTATGTCTCCCACTTGAAAAATTGCACACAGGCCTTGCACGAAGCAGCCCTAAATATTTCTGCTTCAGCAAATAGCTTCAATTTTCACACACGATCTCCTCTTTGTAGAGATATCTGGCCCTCCAGTCAAGAAGTGCAGCATGCCAGCCATCTCAACGCAGGCTAGATCATACAATTACATCACACAGCAACACGTAAATCTAAAACAAGATCGCAAATGCACAGGAAATTGATTATTTGCAGCTGAATTTTTATCTGCCATCCCAAAATCGAGAAACCACCACTGCTGGAGTTCGTGCCAGCTCCTCACTTCACGCTTACTGGTCACAAAAAAATATATGGGTAATGCGAATCATAGCCACAAATTTACAGACATCGTCGCTTAACTTCATAAGGATGAATGTAGGTCCAATCCAGATCCTTGCAGTAAACCAGGTCAAAAACCTTTATGTGTCGATAGTTGTTCCCAAGCCTGCGCATGGCAACAACAATCCAAGGCTCGTGTGCACCGCACTTCTATTGAGCAACACGAATTCACCGACAACTCATCACCCCAACGTTAATGACAAATGACCACCACTCTGCTCAGCCTCCCACAGGAAGGCACCACCGCCACTACAACACAATCCCTCTGCCACTTCGGCCACAGATCTGCTTAACGGCGGATCTTCTTCAACGTTGCCTCTCAACCTGCATCCACGAGCACTGACTCTACAGACATGATAAATCGACCTGCAAAAAAACCAAACCACGATCTCTTGCGTGCAAAACTCCCTCTGCCCGATCTCCGATGTCTAAGCTGCTAGGGAATGCACACACAACTCCTACCACTGCACACAGCACAGGATTCACTGCTCACGGGGATTTTGGGTGTGTCCCCTACCACAGAACACCAGAACACTTCCATGATTCAACACATTGAATTTCATTCAAACCTCCTTACGTTGACAACCAGTGAATTCCTCACACTACTATTGACCACAGTGCTTTCCCACAGTGCTTAGTGGTCTAGCATCTGGTGGTCCAACATCTGGTGCCTTTGTCATTGTTAACTCCACTTCTTAATAACACTCAAAAGATACGGTATTCATAACCACGCACATAGCTTCAATTCTTTTTCCAATTGGTCATCACAGGATCCAGCACAACGATCCTGGCTCCACAGACTCACGCAGTGCCAAATCCAAACGTACCTCCGAGCTGACAATGCTGGTGGAGTCTTCAATCTGTAAATGGCTCACGAGCTCTCCGGATGAAAACGATAGCAACAGATCTAGCAGTCGCTCCCTTCTTCCATCTGTCGGGCAAACTCATCAAGCTTCAAACTTGATGCTCCGATACCATGATAAAAAACTGAATATAAGCTAAATGGCTCTCTAGGTGAGAACGTGGAGAGTGTACAAACACTCATACACACTCTCTGACTATTGAGTCAGATGAGCCTTAATTATATAGGATTTCAAACTAACGGGATGGTTTCAACCACTCCCGTGATATTAGGACTTTAGATCTAATCTTAGCATCTCAATCCTATCATCATCATAACAACAATCTAATTATGACTTTCTCCATTAATTCCAACATTTTTGTAGGTTTTTTAAAAATGTATTAGCTTGAGAACATAGTTGGCATGCCTCAAGAAAAAAAATTATAATTATTACTAAATTATGACACATTTATTGGTCTATTTTACAAACCGTCTCGAATATTTAACATCGAGGTGCAAGGATAAGAATAATTAAGCATGGATAGGTAGCAATTCTTTTCTTCCAACTATATTCCTTTCATTCAAACAACTATGTCTTGGATGTATCATTATGCAATGCCTTTTCCTCCAAAAACAAACACACACATAAAGTAGAAGAGAGTGTGTGGAAAAAAACTAGTATCCCATAATTGTGGCTATAAAATAATTCGTAGTATGATTTGACGCCAAGACAAGGACAATTTGCTAGTAATGTTTGCTTAAATTTTTGGTTGTTTATGTATGGTTATATAACAAATTAATTATTCCTTAATTTTAAAGGCATATATATATAATTCCTTCTCGATTTTATTATGAAATTAGTTAATTGTATGTATTTATAAAATCAATTATTTTTTCTTGTTACTTTACTATAACATCAATTAGTTGGATTTAAGAATTGATTTTAGTGATAAGGTTGGGTGTTTTAAAAAAAAGTTATGAATAACCTTTATAATTAAAATTAGTTTTTCATTAAATTAGATTTCTTATATTTAATGCATCGAAATTAATACATTATGCTCAATCTTTGATGGTTTGTTAGTTAATTATGGTTAATTAACTAATTTCCTTGGATAGTGTTTCTAAAGGTTATTAAAAAAGTACAAGAAACATTTTTCCTAGTACGAAATGGATTTAGAATTACAACTTTTGACATTGTTTTTATTTCTTTGTATATATTTTATTGATATTCTTGTATGTTTGAAAATATTTTTTTAGAGAACCTATGTATTAGAAATGTTTATTTATAAATGGATTTAGTGAAATAGATCTCAAGTTTTAGGCATTGTTTTCTATAGTCTAATTTTTTATTCATTATGATTAGATGGTTGTGGGTTTTAACACTGTACTGAAATTATCTGCAAACAAACTCTTAAAACAAAAAATAAACAAGCGTGAGAGAATACAACATAAAATAGATATACAAAAATATTTTCTCTTGGATCCCAAAACCGTGACTACCAGCTTTATTTTTCATTATATTGATTTCATTGTTACAATACATATATATACATGCTAAAGCATTCATAAACCCCAATCCATTAACACTGGATTAGAACATAATCATAGTTCCCTTAAGCGGATCTACAAAATACCATGGGAAGAAAACCATCATGCCCCAAACCATGTGCAAACCCATGCACAAAACCATAGGTGGGTCCACCCACCTAATATAGGGTCCATTTTTTTTTGGGGGGGGGGGCATTTCCCTGAACCCTGTGCAGGGGGCCTACCTCCCCCCGCTTCTCGCTCGAAGCTAGTTGTTGAAAGAATATAATACACACCCAAAAATTGTTACCTTAGGAAATAAATTTTATGGAGTGAAGAAAAAAATATTTATTTCTAAAATAGCACTATATAATTTTAGTTGTTGATTTTTCCTTCCACTTGATTTTGTTTCAATCTTTTTTGTTTTGTGCAAATATTAATCATGTGTAACATTTCTGATGGGATCTTATTTACTTTCTCTCATCACTAGTGAAACTACTTTTCCCATTTTGTTTTAGGAAGGGGGAGAGAATTATCACATTCCAAATAGTCAATTGTACTAGTGTTTAATGTTTATTGCTTTTGTGTTCCCTTCTTTTCAAAAAAAAATAAATTCATAACCTTCTTTTTATAGAACAAAATTTGCACCAAAAAAACTTACCAATGTAGTATAATAAAATATGGGAATTGGAAACAAAAAATACACTTGCATTAAATGAGCCAAATATGCAACAAATTGATTTAAATAGTACTTTCTAGTTTCAATCTGTTCTGGTTGAAACATTTCCACTATTAGCTGAGATATCGTTTATTTGATTCACTTGTTTCTATTTTACATTCTATATATACCTCGGTGGAAATACGAGAATGCATAGTCAATGACTTTTGATATTGATTGTGATGCGAATATGATTCGATTATTTCTTCAATGCAAAGTCAACTAGTTCCTAGTTATTTGAAAAGTATTCACAATGTTGATAATGTTGGAGAATATTTCCAAGGAATCTCTCCTCCTTCCCTTGCACAAGATTCATCTACAATTATCTTATGGGGATATGATTTTTTCATAAAATGGTTTTCTAAGTGGTTGTCAATCCCTTTGAATGTTTGGTTATACAAAACTGGAAAAAAATATTTCCATTTTAATGATGCCATTATTGGTTATGCATATAATATTTTGTCCCACTTCCAAAGTAATACATGTGGTCACTTTGAACAATTTCTATCATATCAATCAACATGTATTGCACCGATTATTGCTAGGCCAATTTCTATCTACCATTTTCCATATCATTGTCTATCCAAATACTTTGACATGTTGTTTATTAAACAATCTCTATTTCAACAAGGATTTTGGTCAATGTCACTATTACCAATGTTTTCCATGATTCTTTGTTTGAGTCAATTTGCAAATTTGCAACATGGTTTGACACATGTTTTCTAAGTAAAACAATTGCATAGAATTTTTACAATTTCTATGTTACTAATGACATTAGAGAAATAAGATATTTGAAAATGTATTTATATATTGAATTCATTCAAGAAGAAAATGGCATTGTCAATTGGAAATATTACTTTATTAATTTTTCAATTCCATATAAAATTGGGATGTAGAGGGAAAATATTTTTCAATCCAATAGTTTTCTGAAATGCTTGAAATCAATATATTCGTTTGGTTTGTTGAAACAAAGAACATATCTAAACTATTTAATCCATAGAATTGTTATAAACAATGTACTATACCTGATTCATTTTCCCATATCTTCATCACACAAGAATTACCAATTTCTTTCACATATTGGCAATATGAATAACAATAGATTTTTCCGTTCTATTCATACAATTGTTGCATGTAGGAAAGATACATAAAAATTCAATAAAATTCATGGTGCTTATATTCAAAATATAATTTACAATGGCCATGATCTACTGCATCTTATCAATTTTTCCATGTCTCCAACTATCCAATATTATAAAACACAAAAAAAAACCGAGTTTGAAATACAGAAAATAGATACACTATTGAACCAAAATGCAACAACTTCTTCCTCAATCAAAGTGAAAGAAAAATAAATATCAACTACTCCTTGCAATAGTGGTAGCAAATATTGCATTTGGTTGCGGTGATTAAAAAGAAATACAAATGAATGGCTCTTTGTTGCATCAACAACAAATAAGACATGTAAACGGGATCAAACCAACTAAAGCATATGTGCAATCAATTCAAGAAACTTCTACATTTGCATGTTGTATTTGTCAAAGATTTCACTTTGAAAAATATATGTGAGCCATTTGTAATAGCACATTTTCCACTTTAGGATCACTTGTACCTTACAAAAACTAAAAGGAAGTCAATATAAATGATCAAATTTGTCTATCCTATCACAATACTATTTCTCATGAAAAAATACATGTTATTGCATCACCTTGAAAAATTTGTCGAAACCAAAGAATCAAATTTGTGGCATTACTCACACCTTTGGAAGAGAGCCTAGTTTCACCAAGAATGGATCTTTCAAAAATATGTTGGCTTGGCTATAAAATATTCCAAACGGGGCTAACTAGCACAATTATAAATGTTCCTTCTAGCTTATAAAAAATCTAAACAACATTACCCAGAGACATAAACGAAGCAATGACTATTACAATCATGATAAATAGGAAAATGGAACACAAAAAATCTTACTTGTCTGATAACATTTGACCAGATCATCTCATTCTTACTTTAAGTCACTTTCACAATACATCACTTTACCAAGGTGGAGGAATAATCATTGATTAAAAAATGGGAAAATCGTTTCAACCAACATGAACAAGAGTGTGACAGCCAACTAAAAAATATACATACAATTGAGTCAATTGATGATGAAAATGATGTTGAACGAGTATTTGAGACTTTTTTGCATGGGTATTTAGAACCATGGTTGATCAATGACTTTTAATATAAAGTATTTCAAATTGCAACTTCTGAAGGGTTTCATCTAATTGGAATTTTCCAAGATAGGTTTTTAAAAAAAATAAACTTCCCCAATTTTTTTTATTGATTTTCTCGACCAACTGACATTATCAACTAATTTTCTCATCAAAAAATAACACAATGGGAAATATTACATAGTTCCAAAGACTTCTTGACACATATTAAAAACACTTTTTTCAAATAAATACTAATGTTAATAAACCAAGTTTCAAATTTTGCATGGCCTTCTATTCGCAAAGGTGAACTAAAGGGCCAAAAACTACTTACTAGAAATGTGAAGAATAGAAAAAATCTTCAAAATATCTTTCAATCGCCAATTTCATATCATTATTTAAATGGAGTACGTACATCACCTAACTATTTTGAAAGCCTTACAAAATACATTTTCACAATGAGATGTCAACTTGGTCTACCTGCATTTTTTGTGACTTTCACAAGTTTTGAGCATCTTTGATGTCCATTGAGAAATGCACTGAAGAAACATGCATCCAATCACTTGTGTCCAACTGAAAATTCTATCCTTAAAATATCAAATGACACATTGATCAGAGGTTACTTGGTCATTCGTAGTTGACACTGGAGGCATAGAATCTCAACACTACGCACTTTGATCTCTAATGATGATGAATGGTTTGGAAAAGTATAAGACCTTTTTTTCATTATAGAATTCCAAATCATAAGAAATGAACATGACCATGGCTTGGTTTGGATACCAAATTCACCAATTTTTCGACAATATTTTGATCATGATGTTATTGCATTTATTGACTAGTATTTATATTCTAATTCAAATGTTTTATCTGAAGAAATGATTAAAAACAAACACATCATCACACTGCAAGTAGAAAAAAAATATCATCACACTGATTGTAGGTTTAATTTCCCATTTCCTCTAATGAATAAAAAAATTATCTTAGAACCGGTTGAACAAAGTGACCATAACAAAAATAACACTTGAAAGAAAATTATTTCTTTATTTTGGAAAGAAAAACCTATGCTAGGAACATAAAATTTGATGCCTTCTTGACAAACCTTGGAATATCAGAACCTTGATACATTTCCCTTCTCTTCTCTTGTTTTTTACACCCTTTCATATTGTTACAAAAGAAACCATCTAGAATTTGGATAAATTCTTTTGCCAAAAAAATCCCATCATTGTGACAAGAAAATATAGATGCACATTTCATTCTAGATGCATATTATTAAACATCAGATTGTAGTTCCTATATGACAAAAATGGAACAAACAATGACATCTGCATTCAAAAAAATTATGGAATATTGTTCTTTCAATGAAAATAAAAAAATTGAAACCATTAAAAAATCAACAAAAAATTATTGAAAATGCAACAAATGTCAAGTAGACAAGTTTTCCATTTTATTATTTCATTACATTTGTATTCATCTTATCGAAAAGTGCTCTTTATTAACACATATCCAACTCAAAAGAGAATATATATCCTCAACAGACCCCTTCTCTTAGAAAAAGAACCTGATGATTATGAAGATATCATGTGCTCATTCATCATTGACAAATACATTGTATTTCCTCCTATGTTTGAATACATTTTCTTAGCAGAGTGTACATCAAATCAATTAAGTAGAAAACAATCTTCAAGTATAAAAAAATTTGTATGCATCATATGATTCATACATTATAATCAACACAAATATCCTGAAAGTTATTGCAAAGAAACATTATCCTATACATGCCATATAGAGAAAATGAAAACAACCTAAAAACAAAACATTCAACATGGACTAAGGCAATTTCATTCAAAAACATGTTATTGACTACATTGAAAATAAATGCTTCCTTGCAATCACATCATGGGGTGATATCGATAGTGTAGCAAGTGATATTGACATCCAAAATGACAAATTCTTTTGATTAGGCATTTCTAGTAATGATCATAGTTACTGAACAAAATGAAAAATATGATATCCAATATGACATAAAGCATAAGATACATTGTAACTCTACCGCAACAACAACTAAACTAGTTAAATAACCTTTTTTTTTAGACACAGTAGCCTATATGTTCGTAGAAGAAAAATTAACAAAGAACAGAAAGAAATAACAAAAGATATTGTCCTATGCAAAAACAAAATCCATTAATACCAATTTATGCATTTATAACTGGTGGTGCAGGAATGGAAAAATTTTTTACTGCACAATCAATCTATCATGCATTGTTGTACTATTACAATAGAGAATTACAAAGTGATCCTATGAAATAAAAGGGTCTTACTATTGCATTTAATGGGAAGGCTAAATATATTGTAAGCAAATTTATAGTGCATTCAACATTGCATTTTCCATTGTCATCACAGAACATGGTGCCCTTAAGTTCTAATACATTGGATCTATTGAGTAAAAAAATTAACAACTTAGGCTTGTTCTCATAGATGAAGCATCATTAATAAGATCTCAAACGTTGTTTAACATTGAAAAAAGGGTTTATGAAATTTTGCATATGCCAACAATACCAGTTGAAAATATTGATATTATATTTTGTCTACTTTTGTCAAGTGAAACCTATACATGCTCAATGTATTTTTTTAACAAATTGGTTGTAAGGATACGATACTTGGTTACAATTTCGAGAGATACAATTTCAAATGTTTTGAGCTATGCAAAGTCATGCGACAAGAAAACACACACTTCATATCAATTCTAAATAGAATTCTAACATACTCACATACTAACGATGACATTGTTACTTTAAATAAATATTGTTATAGATAACCACCAAATGACCTAACATTCCAATATCTCATATATTTAAACAAATATTTCTAAGAGCATAATGCAAAAATTCTCTCTCTCATTGACTTTAAAGAAATCAATTTAAATGCAGTTGACAAGAAAATAGATTTATCAAAAACAAATAGCTACAAAAAAATGAAAACATATTTTCCTTCTACTATTTTCCTTAAAAAAGGAATCTTGGTCAGACTAACAAATAGAAATTATGACATAGAATTCTGCACATCCTCGCCAGATCGGATATATTTTCTTCCCCTATTGCTTTTAGTATTTTGTGTTGAACAAGAACTTGATTAGTTTTTCTATTTCGATTAGTTTTTTTCTTTCCATCAGTTTTTTGATCTTCTACTTTCAAACCAAATTGTTTCTGTTTTACCTTACCAGTTTGTTTCTCTTCTACTTCACCAGTACCAGTTTGTTTCTCTTCTACTTCACCAGTACCAGTTTGTTTCTCTTCTACTTTTTTTTTCTGAACATCTGATCTAATAATACCTATTCTTTCCTCTATAACTTTGATTATTTCCTCCCATTCTTTTTCCTCTATCTTTTTCCTCTCTTGCGCTTCGCTTAAAATCGAATATCCTGGTATGAACTTCGAGTTATCATATATGTTCTCTTTTCCCGAAAGTTTCGGGAATAAACAAAATTTTAAATATAATCCGGATCTTCTCTTCTCGATTTTGAGAGTATCCAAATATTTTGTCAAATTGAGAATATCCGAATCTTTTGTCAAATTGAGAATATCCAATTCTTTTGTAGAATTGAGATAACTATATGATAAGAGATCGTATCTGTAATGTTTGTTCGTTTTTTGAAGTAGTCCCAAAGAAGGTTCTATCACAGTCGCAAATATATAATCTTTTTTTTGTTCATAGGGAATGAATCATTCTTCATAGCACATACATTTCTTATTGACTCTATTTCTAGATTTCTGTGGGTTTATCCTAGATCATATATGTGGGGATAATTTGTACCGGTCAAAACATCTCAACCATTGTTTCTAGTCATTCTCTTTTAGATCTTGTGGTTTTTCGTGATCCAATATTCTTTTTATATCTAATAATTCTCTGATCTTCTTCTTGATCAAGGGATATGATGTTTGGGCTCGATATTTCAAAAAATACTTTGAATAGGACCTGTCGATTGCCCCTATCTTCCATATCTTCTGAAATACATATGCTTGGGACATTGATAACATGTTTTGATCAGGACAAATTTCAAAATCTTTTCTTTTTTCGTTGATCGAATAGTAGTTGGTAATTTTACCTCTATTTATTTTTGAAATATCATTATTGATAATGAATATTCATCCATAAATTGTTGCTATATTCCCCGTGGATCGAATCCAAAATTTTATATTTGACCCAATGAAATGAATAACACTTAGTAAGAGATATCGGTCCATTATTTTGAGAAAAAGTTTCATTAATTTCATTGAATAGAACCTTTTTCAGATTAATTGGACACTTTTATTTTGAAATCAACCAGGCATTCACCGAATCTAAACCAATAATTTTTTTAATGTTGATCCCAATATGTTAAAACTTCCCTTCAATCCGATATGAATCTCTGAATCCATCAGAGACATTCCAGTTATAGGAGAGCTATTTATGATTGCGATAGATTCGATCTGCTCTTTCATTGTGGTCGTCCAGTCATATGGATCTTTCACATTAATTGTTTGGGTTTCATATCCAAATTGATCATTAACTTCTGATGAATCATTTGCACTACCCATAGGGGTAGTCTTAGTCTCACTTAGTAATTTATTTTGTATCCGGTCATTAAGTTCACTTTTGTCTATATATCTAACTCGTGGAACACGTCTTATTCCTGTAGATCCCATCAATCGTCTCTTCACTTTTTTGAAGAGAATCAATTTTATCTTCAATCCTTTCTTCACTTTTTTGAACATAGGTTGAAAAAATTCGAAAAAAATTCCTAGCTTTGGGTTTGGATCATCGAAAGGTATGTAAGTTTTGACTCCAAGGGTCGTTAAATAACTCTAACGCAAACGCGGTCCTTTTTTAGATTGGCTATGCCAAGGCTTCAAACGAAAAGGAAATATAAGCTTTATCTGCATACCATATTTGTACCATTTGTCTGGGAATCTTGTTTTAGAAAATTCGGTACCATCAGAACCACATTTGATATGCATTTCTTCCCTCATTTCTTCCCAATCTCGGGTAAATTCAGGGGCTTTAAATAATAATTTACGACCAATATTTTTGGCTATTATAAGTGCTGGTAATATTATCTTTTTTCTAATATTTGATTGAGCCACTAATATGAAACCTCTAAAATAGTACACTTCTAGCCACGCTAAACATACTTACTCAGCAAGTGTCGTATTGTGGAGGACTGGATCTAAGTATTTGCCTCTATCGATTTTATCCCTAACTTCTTTTCGGATTTGTTCCTGATTCACTCTACCAGAATCGAACATGTCATAATAATCTTTAGGATAAGTGGGTATTTCCATTCTTCTCAAAAAGAAAATGGAATGCACATTCGTTTGTACCCTCTTCCATATCATAGTTTTCCGTCTTTTAGCATGTATGGATCCTCTAATTAAGCTCTAACGATAATCTGACTCGGCATGATAGCGTTTTAAAACTATTCTTTCTTTCCCAAAATCAAGGGTCAGTTTATTTTTGACCTTTATTTTACGAATCCTACTCATTGATATTTGAATTGGGCCTCTATCATCACCATCACCATCACGTTCAACCATCATCAAATTAGATGGCCATCGAGGCAAATGTTTTTTAATTTCTCTAAATTGAAGAGGTTCATTTAATAGTATTTTCCCATAAAGGTCAATAAAATCTTTCGTTTGCGATGAATCATCCATAGATACATTCCCGCGATAATTTCGTAGTATTTTCCACTCATGTTGCGCCAAAGACTCGAAAAGGAAAATCTGTTCCGTAGTAAAATGAGAAAGAATCAATTCCCATTTTATGCTACCTGTGGGCGCAACGTTTCTACCATCAATTCAGTTGTAAATATTCACTAAAGAGTTTGTGTAGATCCATTCATTACATGAAGCTATTTCCGATACGAGATCCATATAAGCCACTCGAAAGGCTATTTCCAACCACATGAAATGTATCAATGAATCATCATCTTTTGTATAGATTTATTGGATCTGCATTTCCAACAAATCTTTTGGATAGATCAGTTTACCAAAAGAAGAATCTATATTTGACAAATACTCTTCAAATATCTTCATTGATTGATTTGGAATTATTTGTTCTGCTAATGGATAAAGTCGTTTCGAAATAGGTTCAACTTTTCCTCTTTTCGATGATTTAGTGCTCGGAACAAGTGAATGAAAAGTATCTGTAGGTAAGGGTTCCCAGGGTAGTCAAAAGATTTTGTGTTCCAATTCCTGCCAATGCTCAGAGATATGGTACCCATACCCAAATTTATCATTTGGAAATCCCTCTTTACAGTCTTTTATAGGTATCTCTATAAAATCCGAAAGATTCAAAATGATCGAAATGATCAAATCGTTCAGCATTTTGGGGGACTCGAATTGGTCTATTGTTCCATGTAATGCCCCATTAAGCAATGGATCATACATTTCAGCAAAATAATCCCCCTGAGAATTGGAGAATTTCACTCTCCTTTCTATAACATTTTCAGCGGGAGATCCATGGCTTAAAGCTTTCACTCAATCCAAAAATTCATTTTCTAAAGAATCTCTTCTTCTTATCATGGTATGGTTCCATCTATGATAAGGATCCTCAGATAATAAAGAAGTATCTAAAAGATCTATATATTTACCGAGCTTTTCCCCAAGGGCCAATACACTAGGTAAAAGCATAAAAGAGATTCTTTTTTTTCCATCACTCGAGTATGCACCAAAAAAAATATTGAGAGACTTCGGTCCTCACAGGCTTTAGGAAATGAAATGGGCTATTCCCAATATATCGTATCGGCTGATAAATTCTATCACAATCAAAGAACTTAATGGGACATGGTTTCTTGAACCATGATATCGGAAGTCCTTTAATTTGTTTTTTCTCTCTAGGCACAGAGCGGTCCTCGTCCTCTGGGTCCTCATCCTCTGCCACAGAACGGTCCTCATCCTCTGGGTCCTCGTCCTCTGCCATAGAACGGTCATCATCCTCTACCACAGAGTGCTCCTCATCCTCTGCCACAGAACGATCCTTGTTCTCTAGGTCCTCGTCCTATGCCATAGAACAGTCCTCATCCTCTGCCACATAGCGGTGCTCATCCTCTGGGTCCTTGTCCTCTGCCACAGAGCAGTCCTTTTTAGCTATAAAAGACATAGAGCTAGCCTTAAAAGACCGAGATCTCCAAGGGCTCTTCTAGCAAAAGGGATTTGCAATTATCAATAAAGTTGTTTTTGTTTTCGTTTCCCCTTTTCTCTCCTATTCTTCCCCCATGAAATTTGAATCGTTCCATTCAATTAATTAATTTTTGCCTCCTTATTTTTGTTCTATCGAATAATTTCCCTTCTATTTAGGTTGTCAGTTCAGCATTGGAACTAAAATTGGATGGGAGATTGGGAATATTTTTCAGTAAATAGATGAAATTATTCCATTGATATGAATGTTTTATATCGAATCAATCTCCAACTATGCCTTTGAATCCATCTCATCTTGACAAAACGGTGGAAAGAATATCCAGTTAGTTGTGCTTAGACTTCAAACAGTTCAGCTTTAACCATTCTAGTGGTCCTCCCTCATTGGTTGGTATAAACTAAGAGTTCATTTCCCAATCAATTACGAAATTCTATAGTTCTTCGTTATTCCCCGTTCGGAAGTAATTCGTTGAGATCATGCACTTTTCTATCTCCAAAGTGCAGCTGGTTGGGCCCAGCCATATTATTTGAATATACAACTCTCACACACTCCCTTTCCAAAATATATCAGTACACTAAGTACCACACTTGGATTTATTATATTTGTTTCTAAAATATTGGTATTTGATCTGAAACCCCCAGCAGAAGGCCAATAACTCAAGAAAATGAAAGGATCAATTACATTGTTCATATGCTCGCCCCTCATAGATAAGGATATGTTCTACATCGTTTTTTTCTTTTCTTTTTTAATCCTATCTAGTTTTGGATTAGAATATTTTGGATACTTAGTCCTAGGTTTTTGATAAGGATAAAAAGAAAATGATAAAATGAATTTGCTTGCCCTATCCATTCCCTTCCCTTCCCTGTCACACGCATCATGAATCTTTCCGACTGAAGTATAGTTATAGGAAGAAGAATTCATTTGCTAATTATTTAGATCAGCCTCTCCCGCAGTTGAACAAGGAAATTCTTGGAGAAATACTAATGTAATGACAAGGTGTAGGGATCTTTTTTTTTTCAGGATTAAACAAAGGGATTTGCAAATAGAAGCCCTAGGGCCACAACTAGTCCATAAATTGTTAAAGCTTCCATAAAATCTAAACTTAGCAGTAAGGTACCTCGTATTTTACCTTCTGCTTCTGGTTGTCTCGCAATACCTTCTATAGCCTGGCCCGTAGCAGTGCCCTGGCCAACGCCAGGGCCAATAGAAGCAAGCCCTACAGATAATACAGCAGCAATAACAGAAGCAACAGAAATTAAGGGATCCATGGTAATCTCCTCTTACTAAGATCAGGAAATAGTGTATAATACAACAGTTTCATCTATTGAGTGTTCACCAATGGTAAAATTATGGAACGATTTCTTCCGAACAACTAAGAACCAAAAATATTTCTTGATGGTATCAAAGTGATAATATCAACGAATAAGGAAACCTGTTATCCCTTATGAAAATATTTCATCTGAATAATATTCAAAAATAAAGATTCCATTTTATTAAACATATGAATTCTTATCACAGAGAGAGAATAGACTGCGTAAAAGCCTATAAGTCATTATATATAACATCTACAGATGATATATTAATCTATATAATCTAAAAGGCTTTTATAATCAATATAAATGGATTAATATATGAAACGAATTATATACAAAGTAAACACGCTCGAAAAAATACTCCCCTTGCTGGGAACAAAAATTTCATCGTTCTACGCTGGGGTATATTCTTTACTCAAACAACTCCGATTAGTGAACCTGTTCGATCCTATTTTCTCTCATATTTCTATACAAATGGACCAATCAGATCCACTCTATCTGGAGATCTAATGGACAGAATTATTTAACTGATCTTAAATCTTGTTACGAAGCTCTTTTTACTAAGAAATATGATTTGCTTCTACCATACATATCAATTCATGCGTTGGTATGATACTTAGAAACTATTCTGTCTGATTGGATAATGATTTAATGATGAACCTCCATGGATTCACCTATATAAGCTGCAGCTAGAGTTGCAAAGATCAGAGCTTGAATACCACTCGTAAATAATCCTAGGAACATTACAGGTATAGGAACTACTAAAGGTACCGAAGAAAAAGGAACGACAACTACCAATTTGTCAGCTAATATATTTCCAAAAAGTCGAAAACTAAGTGATAAAAGTTTTGTAAAATCTTCTAAGATGTTAATTGGTAAAAGTATTGGGGTTGGTTGAATATATTTACCAAAATAACCTAACCCCTTCTTTGCAAGACCTGCATAGAAATATTCTACTAACGTAAGTAAAGCTAGAGCAACCGTAGTATTAATATCATTTGTAGGTGCGACTAACTCCCCCTGAGGTAATTTTAGAATTCCCCAAGGAAGAAGAGCACCTGAACAGTTAGAAACAAAGATAAATAGAAACATAGTTCCAATAAAGGGAACCCAGGGACCATATTCTTCCTCCCCAATCTGAGTTCTGGTCAAGTCCTGAAAAAATTCGAGTATATATTCAACAAAATTTTGACCACCGGTAGGAATGGTTTGTGGATCTCGAACAGCTATGGTAGCTGAACCTAATAAGACAGTAATTACAATCCAATAAGTTATAAGTACCTGTCCATGAACTTGAAACCCCCCTATTTTCCAATAAAAATGTTGACCCGCTTCCACACTGGATATATCGTAGATATGATTCAGTGTGCTAATAGGAGATCGTACGATATCCATATTACCCCCTTGTAAAGATAAACTTAAAGAAGAAAAGAAATTATTTTTATCAAATAAATGATAGATTCCTCAATTATTTCACTCATAAGAATTTTTGAAGTCACGAGATAATAAAAGGGTTATTCCATTAAGAATATTTTGCAATTTGGAGCAGCCAACCAAACCAATAAATGAAATTTGCTCTTACGATATTTTGGATGGAATAGCAGCCAACTCAGTAAATCCTCAGGTCCTTCCCCCCCCCGCCCTCCTTATTTTTCTATTTTCTTTTTATTACTAATTCACTCTCTATTAGTCCTTCATATAGCTATAATGACCTTAATGCCCTTCATTCGCAAATTGCTGATGTTAATCTGTTCAGGATCAATTGGATTGAAGCTATACCATCATCATTGGCTGGAATTGGGATATCCACGAGATCTGCATCACAATCTGTATCAACCAAGAAAATTGTCGGAATACCCAAAGTTCTACATTCCCTAAGAACAATGGATTCTTCTCATTGATTGGTAATTATCGCAATATCAGGTAAGCTCCTCATGTATCTAATCCCACCTAGATATTTCTGTAATTGGTCTAATTGTCTCTTGAGCATAGCTACTTCTTTTTTGGAAGTTGATTGAATCGTCCCATATCTTGTTCTTTTTTTAAATCCTTGAACTTCTAAAGTCTCTTCTCTGTAGTACACCAATTAGTTAACATACCACCAAGCCATTTTCTATTTACATAATGACATCGAGCTTCTGTAGCAGCTAATGCTACTAAATTAGTTGCTTGATATTTCGTACCGACTATCAGGAATTGTTTTCCTCTACCTTCTATATCAAACACCAAATCACAAGCTTCTGATAAAGAATGAGAAATTTTAGCCAGATTAATAATATGAGTATCTTTACGCTCTATAAAAATGTAAGGTGCCATCTTAGGGTTCCATTTCCTAGTTTTATGCCCTAAATGAACTCTTGCTTCCATCATCTCTTCCAAATCAATGTTCCAATATCTTTTTCTCATTCTCGTTCACTTTCCTCCCCGAAATAGCGAAATAAAATGTATTATAATATATAATTATTCCAACGGAATCGATTACATCTTAAAGATTGCCTATCTGTCTAGTATGTGGTAGAAACGTTCTCACTCATAGAATATTTCATATTCTTCCTATTATAGAAGATATATTCATGAACATAAAAATAAATATCTTTCTCAAGACTCTTTTAATGGTTGTTTTAATATATTGTGATAATTTTCTTGAATGGAAAAAAAATATACTTTGTCATGATGAAATAAAATATCCTTCACTTTGTTGCTAAATAGATTCCTATTCCCTATTCTTGGATCTATTCCGTTTCGTTTCCCTGAACGGTGAATATGTTGCCTAGTACCGACAGGTATCATCCCCCCGAGAATAACATTTTCCTTCAAGCCTTTCAACCAATCGATACGACCTTGTAGAGCAGCTTTAGCTAAGACCCGAGCAGTTTCTTGGAAACTCGCTTCGGATATAAAACTTTGAGTATTCAAAGATGCTCTTGTCATTCCTAATAACCTGGTTTGATAGTAGATTGTCTCTTCCAGAGCACAATCCATTCTCTGTGCTCGTGATAATCCAATGAGTTCCCCCGGTGAAAAAACATTAGCCGTTCCATCTTCTGAAATTAATACTTTCGATGTCATTTGGCGTACAATAATCTCTATATGCTTATCACCAATTTGTACCCCTTGGGATCGGTAAAAATTTTTAATCTGATTGACTAAATGAATCTAACTTTGTTCCATAGTTATCCTAGCGCTGATGAATAACCCCCAAAGGCTTCCAATAAATCTTGTCATATCTCCGGTCCAATTTTCAAAACTTTCTTTCAGATTCATCGATATTGAATTATTCAAACAAGCTTCTGACAATTGTTCAACTTTAGGAAGACCTTGAATTATATCACTGGATTTTAACCTTTCATATATCAATGTTATCAATGTGTCTCCTTTGTCAAGAATTTCTCCATAATGACCATGAAGTCACTTTTCGAGTAGCCAGATAGGGTTTAGCTGATCTAATGACTAAAGATTCCTCATCAACTGCTATGATTTGACTAGATTCTGGGAGTGGTTCATCCTCGGATATTCATACACTTTCAGGAATCAATTGTCCAAGACTAACTATTGGAAATTTTTTTTTGCAGAATTCGGATGAGGAAGAGCACCAATTTGGACCCAAGATATTGGAAATGATGTTCCTGCACGGATCGAAATGAGAAATTCTCATATTTTCGTCCATGAAATAATTGTGTAAAATGCAATGTTTCTTTGATAATAACTTTTTATCAGTTATAAAATGGGAGGATGGAAAACGACTAGTTATACTATGTAAATGACCCAAGAGACCTAAAAATTCAATGATTTTTCTCATAGGATCCTTTCTATTTTATTTATTTCCCATATCATAACATTTAGAATCATTGAATAGAATGATTCGAAAACAGTCGGATGGTGATAGAACCATAAAATATCCACTGTCTTCTTCCCCATTCGATAATGAACAAATAGTCCCTTGATGCTTACTAATTAATTGACTCGCCCCATTGGAAGAGAAAATATTAGTGTGGTCCAAATTTTTATGGAACATCAAATTTGAACTTGCTTTATTGTCCCTTCTCCCCATGAAAAAATGGGGGTATTTCATCAAGCTAATTTGAACCATATTGTTAACGATCTTATTTGTTCTTACTGAAATAAGAGAAACATAAGCCTCAGATTTTATAGAATCTATTTATTCCCAATCAAATCCTAGACAAGTTTCAACCAATGGAATACTTGTATCACTCATTACTTGGATTCGTTCACCATCTTCATATTAAATGGAATTTCTAATTTGAGTCTGCAAGTTGTCCCCTTCCCTCGATAAATCTAGGGAAAAGGGTGTTGTCATAATCGGTCCATCCGGTATTCCATGTTCTATGTTAGAATATCCAAAAATGGAATTTATCTATAGAATACCACTTTTTGGTATTCTAAGAATCACATCAGGACAAGGTATTATTCTTTTTCCCCATTCTTTATCACACTACAACAAGACAATGAATCAATTCATTTTCTTTTTCCCCTTCATATTGTAATTCTTAGGGTAAAAGGTGACATAAATAGAGTCTCAATGCTCGTTGGATATGGTCCGATCAGTTTCAGTTTCTAAATAACTGAAGATTTTTTCTTCCTTCCCATAGCAGTTTGAGTCACCTGATCTATGTTCCACTTGATCCACGTAAGAATCGATATGTTTGGTAACAAAAGGTTGACCATCTACTTGATATTGATACTTATGAAATGGAAAGGGTACTACACCGGATCCATATATACCTCCCGATAATATCCATAGATAACCCGTACTGAGTATAGAATGAACATTACCGTGTACATATTCAGGTGCATGACACACATTGGTACTACAGTGCATTTCTCCTTCTAAGTCAGAATATATATTTTTGCGAACTTTTTCCTTGAAGGAATATGTTCTAGCACGAACCTCAGCAATAATTTGTTTTGATTCCACATATTGATCATTCTGAACCAAAAGCAAACTTTGTGGTGGAATGGTTAAGTTTTGTACTTGATTCTGACCATCAATAGTAATGGATAAGTTATTATGACATCGATAAGCAGGATGTCCTAATGGAACTTGAAGAACTAAAAGGATTAGTGAAGGAAACTAATGGCAGGATGTCCTAATGGAACTTGAAGAACTGAACTCTGGCATAATGAAATGCGCGCTGGAAGAAGGCCGCCCGATCCATCTAGCAAGAGAATCCAAAGAGTTACAACAGAGGATCTTCCCGCAAAAGAGGAATTGAACTTATCCCAGGCGGGCTTACTAAAGTCCTATATGTTGGCCTACCTGTATCTCAACCTCCTTTCTATGTGAAGGCGTTCAAGGAAAGGAAGACACTACGAACACGGAAGCCAACGTCATGACCGGCCAGACTTTCCGACTTTCCCTATTATATATGGTGTCATTATGTACCCAGAATCTCACGAATCAGATTGAAAGTGTATGTTGGAGGAACCGGGGATTCATTATCCTATAGTCATCCCGGCGGTTTACACAATTGAATGAAGGAGTTGAACGACAAGAAATCTCTTTATCTAATCAACAAGTTGCAACAAGCACACTACTCTCTTTCTCAAAAAGTTTCTACTGAAATAAAAATACTTTTAGAACATGATTTCTATCAACTTGAACACAATTTGCATAGAATAAAAAGACATGAGTTCTTGAGTATATTCTCATTGAACACACTTATTCTAACATTGCATTTGGAAAACATCAACAATTATTATTATTTAATGAGTTTTGATGTACCATTTTTCTAAGAAACAAAAAAAATGTAGATCCAACAAATAACACATTTGCAAATTACTATGACTACATTTCTTTGTTCAACTTTCATGGTGTTATGATATATTACAAAAAAAACTTGCAAGTTAAAAAACCATATAATTATTAAAAAAATCCACATTGAGTCAATGAGTGCTAGTTTCTTTTGCCATGGAATTGTTCTGACAATTGCAAATTTATACATTATATCAAAAGAGTCAATTAAAGAAATCATTGATTTTTTTAATAACATATTGAAAAATACTCGAAACAGGTTATTCCTCTATTTCTAAAAAAACTATTTTCACCTGTATGGACTCTCTTTTCAAGAAAATATTTTTGTTATTCATACGAGAAAATTATTTCATTTTTCATACAACAAAACAAGCAACTCACTTTGGTTCTATGCTAGAACAATTTTGGAAAATTTTTCTAATTGCTTGAATTGGGTTTTATGTCTTTGATGCTTATTGGATATACCAACATGTTATCTATCTCATAGTGTAAATGACACCAACTTGAATAATTAATTAGATAATCCAGATCTTTTTACTTCAAGGATGCCTACAAAATTGCATTTAAAAGAGCATGTAACCAGATGATGCATACACATAAAATAAGTGGAAATAAAATGAAATCATGAGAACAAAGGCACAAAAATGAGTTTATAATGAAGTTCACCCAGTGTGCGTTACATCTTCAAGCCTTGCTCAATTTGGGGATGCATTTTTCATTAATCTTCAGCGAAATAAATTACATGTATTTACAAAATTACACCTTATACCTCCACTTCTGGGGATGGATTGAAAATGCACACCTCTGTTAAAGAAACATACTGCACCGTTGAGTTCGTGGTGAAAATTCGTGAAAAATGGCTATAAATTCAATTATATTCTGCGTTGGCGACCTCTGTGGCTCTAGGGAATATTTTAGATTTTATACAAGATTCTCTACAGGAATATAACCCAAAATATTCCTAGGAATATCTCTCGAAAAACATGCCCAGGTGGAGTGCAGTTTTTTCTTTATGTTCCGCAAGCACGAGTTTTATGGTCAGGTTTTGTTGATGGTCGAGTTCCACTCCCTCGTCCATGCATTGGCATGCGTTTATATACATTTAGACGATGTTGATAATAAAAGTGTTTAGTTGGCATGATGGTTAGGGTGATTATGTGAAGGCTCTAGTAGGCCAGAGGTTGTGGGTCCAACCCCTAGACCCACCCACCATTATGTTATATTTTAGAATAAAATAAAAACCAAGGACTGATAGCCCCATGGTCTAATCGCCAACCAGTCGGTCACATGGTTGTCGTTTATTGCTACCATGTTAGAAATTGGTAGTTTGACTGCCAACGGGTTCGACTCCCACCAACCTAACCTTACCACCAGTCCATTGATTGTAGCCACAGGGTTGGCCAATACACCAACTTGGTGAACCACTGACCAATTTGGTTGGTCTCCAACCGCCCCACCACAATTAGTTAGTGCCACAAAAATTTTCCATCCAGACTTAGTCCATCACAAAACTAACCATCATTACTTACATCACCAAGTTCCTCCACCAAATATGGCCTGGTCCAGGCCCATTGGGCCAATCATGGGGTGCCACGTGGTGCCCTATGATTCGGCCACGTGGTGATCTTAGATTGCGACTTATTTGTAAAATCTAGTTCTGCCATGTGGAAGTGTTGGATTGGATTAGAATATTCTCGAGATTCTCTGATTGGGATGTACATATGTGCCACGTGTCATTTTTGGTATGTTTGATTGTGCTATAGACATCATGCTCATGTCACCTACCACATGTCATCTCCCAATTGGATCTTTGTCGACCCTACTACCATGTCATCTTTATGACATGATCGTCCATACAGATGACGTCAACATCTGTACTGTTGACATCACTATCATGTGTCATACCTATGGGTCCTTTCTACAAAATTTTTAGTTGTTTCTCAAAAAATTTAGGGGACCATAAATTTCTCATATGATTTTGAATTAAGGTGTCATTCATGTCATTGGATTTATAACAATTATATCTTCAATTTGAGATAGGTTTCACTACGTTTCAAGGACTTAATTTTTTTTCCTTTTAGGATCCTCTTGTATCATTCCTCCCCAATGAGGAGCTTTTATTCCACCAAAAGCATGAAAACAATCTTCAATATATTGTACTCCCTCATCTGCACAAAAATTCTTTATCATTCCACACTTCATTCTCCTTAACCTTTATACTTCGAAGTCATAAGTGATGACCCAACATCTGCATTCTATGCAAACCTGTAGTACATTCTTTGTAAATTACATACAAGACTAATCATGACTTAAAAACCCCATACTTGGGAAGATTTTATCACACTCAATGGTCAATTTTACATTAGAATCATAATAGAAACCATACCCAAGCTATCAACGAAAAAGGCCAAAGACATTAACATGTTGCATTCATAAGTGATGGAAAGCACTTAATTACTTTTAAAATTGTTTCAAAACATGTGATTAACAAAATATGGCCATGTTTAAATTCTTAAAAATTAGACCCATATCTTACCCAATCAAGTGAATGGGTTCCCTTTTTGTAGCTAGATTTCCTCATTGACTGATCTTTCTTCCTTCATACGTTCTTTCTAGTCATGGAGTGCTTAACATGTGGTTTTCTAATTTATGTCCTTAATGTAGTGGCTACAACGATTCTTCCTCCTCCAAAATTTTTGGACCTTATTTTAACGCTTGTTCCAGATGTGTCCTTGATGAGGAGAGCTTCTTGTGGAATCCTCACTATCACTAGAATGTTGTGAGGTGCTCCAGTATTTCATTGTTTATTGGTCACTGGCTGTCTTGGAGCACTCTCCAACCCCTTTATGACATAACCAAGTCCTGTATAGCAAGGAAATTCCTCCACTTTGATAGGATTCACAATTCCTTGACCATTAATGTTGAGGCCCTTTCCTTGATACCCCATTTTATTCATTAATTCTGATCTAAATCTTGTAGTATGCTTTTCAAAAGTAGAAAAATCATCATCATAAAGAGAACATGAAATTGAAGAATCACTTTTTCCCTCAAGCTTTTCATGATACAACTTTTCCAAGGCATCCTCCTTGGCTTGTAACTAATGTTGTAACCTTTGTTTCTCCTCCTTTTCTTATTTTAGGAGTCTCCTTAGTTCAACATTCTCCACTTGAATGCTTTGGTTTATCTCCTCAATTTCTTGGAGCCATGGAGTCTTTGGTGCCCTTCTCATTTTTGGAACAACAATTGCTGAAATATTTGTCTCATCACTTCAATGGGAACTTAAGTCAATAAGTCCATATTCTACAATCCTAATAGCTTTAATATTCATCTCATCTCCTAATTTTGATCGCAGTTTGATTGGTATAACCCATATAAATCCAGTAGCTACGACCTTCTCATCATCCTCTGATTAAGATTATTGGCCTTGTTAAATAGTTGTTACCGTCTTCTACTTCTCCTTTATTTCATTCCTCTTCGGCCTCAATTTTGGATGCAATTTCCAGAAATTCTCCTCATCATGCCCTTATTTCTCAGAATGAATACAAGAGGTATTTTATTCCTTTCTCTTAGTTGTTTCTATCCTCTTTGGGTGGTCATCCTTCTCATGCTTCCCCTTGCTTTCAATATGTAAAACTTTCACACTAGCTTCATCAATATTTTTAGGTTAAAATAATAACAATGAATGATAAAAATAACTATGCAAAGATCCAATGTATTTCTTCAATGTTAAGGAGAGTCTAATGGAATATTCAATGCTAAATATTGTTTCCTAAACTTGTCTGTAAAATTATGAGCATTTTTTCCTTTATATTTTTTTAAATGTTTCCATTCCATCACAGCCTTTTTTCTGTAGCCCAAAGGGTAAAATTTCCCTCTTAAGGAAGAGACAAAATCATACCAAGATGAAATAAGTTTATGATTACTATTACCACCTTTATGCAGCTTACCTTCCCACCATAAGAGAGAAGTGCCACCCAATTGAAGGGATGCTAACGGAATCTTCGCCACATATTATTTGATTTGTTGTATTTGACAACAAACTTCTACCTATATAATGCAGTTATCAATCTTTTCTTCATTAGATTCTCAATTAAACATAGGAAAATCAAATTTGACATCCAACTTGAAAAATGTCTTTTTATGAGTTTTTCTACTTTTAGAACAATGAGAAGATGAGTAAGAAGTGGAGCATTCACTAACATATTTGGATGGGGGTTTAGAGGGCTCTTATCCTCCACCTTGATTTATTGAGGCATTATAATTTGTTTCTTTCTTCTCCTGCTTCGCCATTGTCTTCTCATACTCTACAAAAATTTTGTCAACTTTTTGTGTGATGGTGTATAAGACTTTGTGAAATTTTTTCTCTTCCTCTAACCGAGCATATTCATCTGCCATTTTCCTCCTTTGTGTTGCATGCCCTTCTTGTAGATCAAAGGACTTGAATTTTCCTTCACCTCTTTCAAGCTTTACCTTGGTTATCATACACTTTCAATTCACATCAATAGAAGACCCACTATGATACCAAAATTAATTTAGATATTTTCACTTCAAGGATGCATACAAAATATAATTTAAGCAATCATGTAGCCATAAGATTCGTACACATACAAGAAGCAGAAATAAAATGCAACCATGAAAACAAAGGCACTAAAACAAGTTGATAACATAGTTCACCCAGTCTCGGTTACGTCTCCAGGCCCTACTCAATGTAGGGAGGCATTTTTCATTAATATTCAGTGAAATAAAATTACATGCAATTAAAAAATTACACCTTGTACCTCCACTTCTGGGGATGGCCTGAAAAGGCAGACCTTTGTTGAAGAAACAGACTCCAATATTGATTTCATGGAAAAACAATGTGAGAAATGACTATAAAGTCGACCCTGTCTATGTTGGTGACCTCTAGGGCTTTAGAGAATATTTATATTCCCTCAAAGATTCTCCATAATAATATTCCCTAAAATATTCCTAGGAATCTCTCTTAGAAAATGCACCGAGGCAGGGCTTTGTTCTGGCTGTCAGTTCCGTGGGAAAAAGTTATATGGTGGGCAAAAGTTATATGGTCGGGTTCCACCATTAGCTGAGTTCCACTCTTCGTTGTCCACACAGTGGTATGAGTTTGTAAACATTTCAATGGAAGTATAATAAAAAGTAATGAGTTGAAAATACGTTCAGGGTCAGTGTATTAAGGCTCTAACGGTTCAAAGGTTGTGGGTTAAATGCCTAAACCCGCCCACCATTATGTTATATTTTATAATAAAATAAAAATTGTTGATTGATGGTCTCATGGTCTAACCAACACTACTAGTCACATGGTTGTTGTTTATTTCTATTAGGTTAGTGGTTGGAAGTTTGACCACTAGCGGGTTCGAGTCCTGCCAACTCGACCTTGTCACCTATTTGCTAATTATAGCCGCAGGGTTGGCGGGTCTGCCAAAATGGTGACCAACCAACTAGTTTGGTTGGCCTCTAATTTTTCTGCCACAATTAGTCGATGCCGCAAAAATTTTACATCCAAAATTAGTCAGTCTCTAAAATAACCATCACTCGTTGCATCACCAAGCGCCTCCTCAAAATATGGGTCAATCTAGGTCCACTGACGAATCGTGGGTTGCCGTTTGGTTGGGCCATTTGGTGTCCCTGAATTGGGCCTTATCCGTAAAATCCAAGCCTATGACGTTGCGGTGCTCGATTGGCTTGGAATATTCTCCATATTCTATGAATAGGATGTATGGATGTTCCATGTGTTGTTGTCTGATTGGTATTTACATATGAGTAGCTCGCTGACTAGCTTGCTGACATCATGCCAACGTCATCTTCCACGTGTCATCTCCTGATTGACTCTCTGTCAATCATACTGTCTAGTTATCCTACTGATGTCATCATTAGTACATATAAAATCAACATATGTACTGCTGACGTCATTGCCACATGTAATTCCTGTGGGTCTTGCCTGTAAATTTTTTAGTTGTTTCTCAGATACTTCACCGGGCCATAACTTTCTCATACGATGTTGAATTGAGTTGTCGTTCACGTTGTTGGGTTCATAAGGATGAGCTCTTTGATTTGAGATAAGTTTTGTTTTATTTCAAGGAATTTTGAAATTTTACCTTTTAGGATCCTCCTATATCATCAGATTACAAATCTATTCTTTGCTATAGTTTATAATTACATTTTTAAATCCATAAACTTATAGATATGAAACAAGTTCCTAAATAATTATATTCTTCTTAGCTATGAAATCATCATTAATTGATAAAAAGTATATATTGGATAGTATATAATTTATAACCGAAGAGGTTTTCCAATAAAATCTATTGCATTTAGGTATTTTTATCTGTATCACTAAGAAATGTGCATCGAAGAACATGAAAACTTAAGATACACTATTTCGAATAGTTTGCCAAGGTAACTAATTTTTGTTTCTTTCCTAGTCATATTTTTTATTCTAGTATTTTTTTTATTATAGCCTTGTTCTCCTTTTTTAATTACGTATTGAATTCAAATAATTTTTTGCATTAATCATGTATACATTTGGTCAAGGTAGATCATTAACTCAATTTTTTTTTCACAAGACAACAGATTGCAAAACACTGCGAAGTAGCAATGTGAAAAGTTGCAATACATCAATTTCTAACTCTCATATTGGATATAAACAAACAACGTCAGAAAAAACATAAAACAATCATATTTCACTTTGATTCTAGTTTCCTTTCTTTGAACATTTCCTTTGTTTCTATACAATTCCATTACTCTTTAACAAAGAAATTGGTTTTCCAACTATGCATATGTAATAAAATGCAATCACGACCCTATTCAATTATAAAAATCTCATCTATATGCCACACAAATGTTTTTAAAGGTGATGTGCTTGCAATTTATAGGCCAAGCCAAAACAAAAATCCAAATTCAACTTCAAATACTCAGTTGCTTCATGCTGACATGACTCGAAAAAATGGGCAAATGAAAATAACAATAAACATAAAAATTAATTTGATAAAAAATTTCAACATATTTTTTGAACTATGCAATAGTGTTTGTATGAAAAAATTTTCAATTAGAGCCAAAGGACTATATGAGAGGGCGATGTTAAATACTTCATTCTTCTACTATAAAGTACCACAGTCAAAGAGATACCGCAGGTTTTCAAAAGTCGTAGATTTGCGCCGGATAAAATGATACAAGAGATAATTATGTCACCGAAATCATATGCATTTGGTTCTGAGGGAGAAATATGGCTTAGGCTACGAAAAAAAAAATAGGTTTCTTGAACTTACTATCAAAGACGGTGAAAAAACAAACAATATCAAAATTATATGTTTGATATCACAATGAAACACTTGCTTATTTCTTTGAATATATTAAAAACATAGATATCATATTGTATTTTTAAATTTTATATGTCTAATCATTTATTAAAGTGCATGCACTCTTTGTAGTCTTTGTACAACCACAATTCACTGAAATATCCAGAAGACTGTTTCTAAAAATATAATATGAACTATATTAAAAAATCACACAACTATGTCTGTTGAAGAATATTGTAAGAGTCAGTGGAAGAGGAATTTAGATACCACATCCTTCTGTAGCAAGTTTCATTGACACTCTCATTGATGAGTTTTCGAGGACACACTTTCTCTCTTTCGTTTAACAATCAAATGAAAATCACATACTCTGCATTTCAACATGGTACCAAAAACGCAGTACAACTAATGTTTACAATTCCCGGATTGAAATTTAAATATAATAGGTTTAATCACTAATTAAAAATATCAACAGTGACAAATTTTGTCTCAATAGGAAAATCAATCATGGTGAACCATGGTTCAATATCGTATTATGACAAAGATTGTCTCAATATGTAAATCAACCATGGTCAACCATGTTTATTTTTATGTTTATAATATTTATCATATGGTTTATATAACTTGGTTTATAATATTATCTTAAGGTTTATCATAGGATTTTCTAAATATGAAAATCAATTATGGTCAACCATGGTTCAATTTGCATTGTAATAAAAATTGTCTCAATATGAAATTCAACCATGGTTAACCACGGTAAAACATTGCATTGTAACAAATTTTGTCTCGAAATTAAAATCAACCATTATCAACCATGGTCCAATATCACATTGTGACAAGGATTGTCTTAATATGAAAATCAACCATAGTCAACCATGTTGAAATGTTGCATCATGACAAATATTTTCTCAATATGAAAATGAAACATAGTCAGTCATGGTCACATTGTAACAAAGATTGTCTCTTGGTCCAACATCACATTGTGACAACCATGGCTATTCATGGTCGAACGTCGATTTGTGAAAAATATTATCTCAATATGAAAATCTATCATGATCAACCATTGATGAACGTCGCATTATGAAAAAGGTTGTCTCAATATGAAAATCAATCATGGTCAACCATAATTCAATGTCACATTATGACAAGGGTTGTGTCAATATGAAAATCAACCGTGGTCAACCATGGTCTACTATGTTTATTTTAGGGTTTATAATATTTATCTTAGGGTTTATATACCTTGGTTTCATAACATGTATCCCTTGGGATTAATATTATTCCCTTGGGTTTTTGGTATTAATACTTTGGGCTTATTATTACCTTGGGTTAATAATATTTATCTAAGGGTTTGTATACATTGGAATTATAATATTAATCCCTTGGGTTTATGGTACCTTGGGGTTTTATAATTAATCCCTTGGGTTTATTATATCAATCCCTTGGTTTTATCAATCTAAAGGTTCATATTCCTAAAGTATAATATTATTCATAAAGTTTATAATATCAATCCTAGGGTTTAATATATATCCCTTGGGTTTATAAATCATGGTCAACCACGTGCAACCATGGTCCAATGTCACACTGTGACAAATATTGTCTCAATATGAAAATCAACCATGGTCAAATGTTGCATTGTGACAAAGATTGTCTCAATTTGAAAATCAACCATGGTAAAACATGGTCAACCATGTTTATTTTAGGGTTTATAGTATTTATCTTAGGTTTTATAATATTAATCCCTTGGATTTAATTATCACACCCTCCTCCCACATTTACTCATGTTAACTTTTTTTCTTGGGTAAATATGTGACAAGAGGCTACTATGATGTGATTCAACTTCCCATGTACATTTAATGAAGAGGAACTCACAAAAAAAACCAATATGATCTTTGACACATGCTACAGAACCTTCAGGAGCCAACCAACCCTTCCAAGTGACCAACCTCTCATACAACTTAATGTTTTAATGATATGGACCCTCAATTGCTCCTATGACAGGCCATTCATGTGACTAAGGACTTCCATTCTCTCACACTTTAAGGCTTAAGGCATTCACGCGACTGTGGCCTTTTCTAGGCATTTTTGAGCCAGTGACCCCAAATTCTAAGCCACTTTTTCAGAGCTAGGTCTCAGGCCACTTCATAGAGCTTCATGAAACTCCCATAAATGAATAACAATAATGGAATAATTCTACTAATGAAATCACTAGTACAATTACTTGATATAACCCCTACTTTCCATGACAAACATTTTGTCAAACATGTCACAAATATGTAATCTACAGGTCATAACAACAAATCTGAGCATAGGTGTCTCATACTTATCTAATATTAATAAAGAAGAATTAATGCCTTATCAAAGTAGCTACATTACGATATATTACGTCATACATTCATTGTTCCTTCATTTATTGATCAAAATATGATGAGATCCATACATCAAGTTTGTCATAAAACATGCTCCTAACGAATATATAACCAAAAAAAATAACAAGGAGATAAAAGCCATAAAAACGAGTACATATGAAAAAATAAATTTTCTCATGAAATACATGGTAAAAGGAGCTCTTATTAACTTATGCAAAATGAAACCAAGTCTGGGACTTCCACGTACCACCAAACCATAGATTGGGAAGAACCAAATATTTCCTTCATCTAATCGCCCCCATGCCATATTCCAAGCATGAATGTGGGACTCACAAAAAGAACAACCATGGATTCCTTAGGTTTTACTGCAATCCCCACCGAATCACTAGGCTTGAACCCTCGTCAATACAGCTAGGATTTACCACAATCCCCACTAGATCATACGCCTTGAACCAACATGGATTCCTCTAGTTTTCTTCACCAACACCGTGAGGAATTTCCAAACCTCCCAATATCTAGGTTTTACTCTATATCCCATTATTCACCGATCAAGGATTCCCAGGTATAATCGATACTCCACCCTTAAGTATTTACCGTATATCCCGCCATTCACCGGTCAAGGACTCCTAGGCCTAATCGAGGGAACACACCTCTAGGCTTTATTTTATATCCCTCCATTCATCGGTTGAGGATTACTAGGCCTACTAAGGTACAAAAAATATAGCTTTACCAAAATCCCAAATTCTCCAGTACATGGATCCCTAGGCCTTGTGTTCATCTTGAGAGACCACCTCACTTAGTTTCGAAACCATCTGGAAATCCAGCTTAACCAAATAAAAGAGAATCAATCACACGATGGATATCTGGAAATGGCAAGGAAAGGCCGAAGAACACTGTCACACCTAGTAAAATACATGCCAATTACATCAAGAGAACCAAGAACAAACATGCAAGTGCCATGCATGCCACATATAGCAAGGAAATCACACATGAAAATTGATACCTACAAGTAATCTCGTTGTATCTTCTTGATCTTTCTCTTCCTTGTTTTTTCTTTGCTTCCCTTTACCTTTTTTTTTCCTTTATTGATCCAATGCTAGAATTCTACAAGAATTCTCTAATTGACCAAGAATGTGAGAGAGATAGTAGAGAGAGAGAGCTCCAAAACTGAACTGACAAAAGGTTAACACTAACCAGAGCTCCCAACCGATCCTTAGAAGAATTTTTATCAATGATGCCTCTAATTTCTTCAATTTTCCTTCATTTTCCTCCTCACATTCAACCTATGACCTTTCTCCTTCGTTTTCTCCTATTTTTAATTATTTTCATAAATAAAATTCCAATTAATTTATCTTATCTCTCTCAATCCTTTTCCAATTTACATTATCCATAGTAAACCAAATGAACACCCACACTAGGATGTTTTTCCCCCAATTCAACTTGGAATATGTGTCCCGTGACCTTTGTTATTATTTTTCCTCTATTAACTTTATTATATGTATTTTTTACCATTGTTTTTACATTAATATTACTCCCTTGGGTTTTAATATAAATCCCTTGGGTTTATAATATTAATTTGTTGGGTTTATTAATCTAAGGGTTCATTTTCCTAGGGTGTGATATTATTCAAAGGGTTTATAATATAAATCCTTTGGGTTTTGAATCATGGGAAACCATGGTCCAACGTCACATTGTGACAAATATTTTGTTAATATGAAAATCAACCATGGTCCAATGTCACAATGTGACATATATTTTCTTGATACGAAGATCAATCATGCTCAACCATGGTCGAATGTCACTTTGTGACAAATATTGTCTAAATATGAAAATGAACCATGGCAACCGCAATCAACCATATTTATTTTAGGGTTTATAATATTTATCTTAGGTTTTATATACCTTGCATTTATAATATCAATCCCCTAGGTTTAATACCATTCCCTTGAGTTTACAATACCTTTTGGTTTTAGAATCAATCCTGTGGGGTTATAATATCAATCCCTTGGGTTTATTAATCTAAGGGTTCATATTCCTAGGGTATAATATTATTCATAGGGTATATAATATTAAACCTATGGTTTAATATAAATACCTTGGGTTTAAAATCATGGTCAGCCATGGTCAATGATGGTCCAAAGTCACATTGTGCCAAATATTGTCTCAATATGAAAATCAACCATGGTTTAATATCCAACGTTGCATTGTGGGAAATATTGTCTGAGTATGAAAAATTAATTATGGTAAACCATGGTAAAACATGTTTAGTGTTTATAATATTTATCTTAGGGTTTTTATACCTTGGGTTTCTAATATTTATCCCTTGGGTTGAACATTATTTGCTTGGTTTTATAATCCCTTTTTTTTCCAGTATTAATCCCTTAGGTTTATAATATCAATACCTTGGGTTTATTAATCCAAGGGTTCATATTACTAAGGTATAACATTATTCATAGGTTTTATAATATTAATATTTGGGTTTAATATATATCCATTGGGTTTATAATCATGGTCAACCATGGGCCAATGTAACATTGTAACAAAGCTTTTCTCAATATGAAAATCAACCAATGTTGCATTATGACAAGGATTGTCTCATTATGAAAATCAACCATGGTCAACCATGTTCTAACATCGTATTCAGACAAATGTTGTCTCAATATGAAAATCAACCATGGTCAATCATGATTAACCATGGTCATATTGTGACAAATATTGTCTTTTACTCCAACGTCACAATGTGGCAACCATGGTCATCCATGGTCAACCACAATCCAACATGGAATTATTACAAATATTGTGTTAATATGAAATCAACCATGGTCAACCATTGTCCAACGTCGCATTGTGACAGTGGTTGTCTCAATATGAAAATCAATCATGGTCAACAATAGTCCAACTTCACATCGTGACAAAAATTATGTAAATATGAAAATAAATTTTGGTCAACCATGGTCAAAAATTATTATTTATGGTTTATAATATTTATCTTAAAGTTTATATTGCGCTATTTATCCCCTCGACCTCCATGCATTTCCCCTCCCTCTCGCAGCTTTCCTCCCTGCAGTGCATTCTCACTTCATTACTGAACACCTACTCCATGCGTCCCCCTCCTCTTGTTGGCCTCATGCACTACGCCTCCTGTCTCCCCTTATTCTGTGCTCTCCTCTCATTTACCCTCCAATCTTAGCTCTTCATTCCTTCATTATGGCCCGCAACAAGGACTGCTTTCATTATGCGGATCTTCAGGCAGAGCTAGAGCATTTTCTCTTTCATCAAAAAATCCTTGACAAAAAGCAGCAAGTAGATGAGAAAGTCTTTCTGCACAGGGTTACCTCTCTTCAGCAATAGTTCAATGAACTCTCCAACCAGTGTGCCCATGTAGAAGAATCAGTTCAAATCCTCAAATATATACTTGAGAAACGCTCAGCTCTAAGCTCCAGCTCTAACAATGTGAGAAATGCTGGCAATGAGGACAACGAAGATGCTTCGACTGGGTGCCCAATAAGCATCGACTGATCTATCATCTCCTCTCCTTATCATGGCTTTTAAGTTTTCTTTTCTTCTTTCTCACTATGTTCGAATTTACTCATTATCTATATTTTAGTATCTTCTGAACAGTAGAAGCAAAGAATGTGTAGCATTTTTTTGTAGCTACCTTCTTTGTTGCTCCTTAGAATCACTTGCATGTAAAGAGGGAATTTTTCCTTTACTTTCTGAATATAAACTAGCACTCGACATTGTTAAAAAAAAATATTATTATTATTATTATTATAATATATTTCTGAAGGCGAAGTCTCGAAATAACCTTTTTCACATGAATTCACCAAAATCCTATGATACAATTTCAAGCAAGAATGTTATTTTTTGTTATTGAGCCGAGAGGCTCATTCTACAACCTAGTACGAGGGATGTGTAAGTTTGTCTGTCTTTCTGTGCCCCTCTAAATAAAATTAAAAATTAAAAACTATGTTCTAAATTGAAAAATTATGTCAGCTATAATTAAAAAAAATGAATATGTTGTAAAGTATTTAGAAGTAAAAATAAATGTGTGAATTGGATGTTTACATCTTATACTTTTCAAAAATATTTCAATAAGAGATTTAAATAAACTATTTGAAGATCTATATTAACTAGTTTATGTAGATATCAACTTCATATATATCTATATATAGAAAAAAATAAGTTTTTATGGTTAAAATGTTTATTTGGAAGTATATATACTCTATTTATCATTCAAAAATACAATTTAAACAATGAAAAATAACACGTTGTATTTTGCACTCTAAAAAAGTTTGCATGTAAAGAAATTTGATTGCTTTCTTCTCATGTTAGATCTGTACTTATGATGGATTTATGTTGGCATATCATCATAAATGTACATCAAATTTTGACTATACACAAAAAGTATTTTAAATACATATTAAATTTTAATTATTGAAAATAATAATAATAATAATAATATACTAATACCGAATAATAATCATTATTCATAGTTCATGAAGCATAGAATAAACAGTGACAAGATGCTTTGTTAAAGCATTTTATGGTGAAAAGGTCACTAATTTGAAACTTCGTGGCCAAAAATCCAACCATGCTAAGGATTAGTGTGGTCCAAGCCCAATATAATCCCCAAATTATTTTAACGACTTAGATACCCCTAAGTTGTGACTACTCAAACCATAAATTAAACGAGATAGTCATCTCAAAACTCACATTACCTAACAAACAATTAAAATAAATCATTATTCATAAAATAATAATATAACTATACAAAATCATTAGAAAATATTAATAAAATACTAATTATTATCATCATTATTAATAAAATATTATTACAAATTTTTATATTTAAAAAAATATTGGCTTAAATGGTAAAAATAATGTGATTCCTTTCGAGTGATGGGAGGTTGCAATGTGAGCTTTCTATGAGCTTATATTTTGTTTACCAATGTATCACAAAGTTTACAAAATGATAAAATTAAAAAAAAATGCACACGAAAAATATTTCAATTATATTTAAAGATTTAAAAAAATTTTGATTAATGAGAATAAATATTTTTTTCTAAATAAATTGTTTTTATTGAGTGGGAGGTTTATTCTACAATCCAATATGAGGCTAATGTGTAAGTTTGTTCATCTATATGTTCCTTTAAAAAAAAATTAAACATTAAACATTATGTTCGAAATAAAAAAATAATGTAGACTATAATAAAAAAAAATGAATAGAAGTAAAAAAGAAAAGAAAAGTAGAAGTTAAAATATTTATTTGGTCTTATATATACTCTATTTAACATTCAAAAATACAATTTAAACAATGAAAAATAACATATTGTATTTTGCACTCTAAAGAAGTTTGCAAGTGAAGAAATTTGATCTCTCTCTGCTCATGTTAGATGTGTACTTAAAATGAATATACGTTGGTTTAAAATACATTTTTGAATGCATAAATAATTCAGCATCCTGAAAAATCTTAGAGCACTAGAATTATTCAGATTAAACATTTTAATCTCAAACTTTTAAAAATATTTGTTAGATTTTAATTAAAATTAACAAGAAAAAATGTTATAAATAAAATTATTTCATCTATAAATTAGACTACACCTATATATTAATGTGAATATTAATATTATTATTAATATTAAATCTGTACCATTAAAATATAAATCAAACTTTTTCGACCTTATTTAATAAAATGATTTTACTAGTTTTATTGAATTGTTAATGAAGCATCACAATTTTACTAAATCTTACCAAAAATAATATCATCTTCATTATAATGAAAATAACCAAAACAATTAAACAATTAAAATGTGACGAAAATATATTTATCAAAAAATAAATAATCATTATAATAGAAGGGGGACTTTTTGGCATCATTTGACATTGATAATGCCACCTTAATTATTTTTTTTCACAGGAGAAAAAACGTTATTTTATATTATGATATAGAAAAAACAGTCCATATAGCATAGGTTTACATAAACAGCGTAAGACACCCTGATCATCCATCCGATTCATAATCATTACCAAATGTGATACATCGTAACAAATAGAAAAAAAACAGTCCATGTAGCATAGGTTTACATATACAGCATAAACCGCGTAAGACACCCTAATCATCCATCCGATTCCGATAATCATTACCAAATGTGATACATCGTAACAAATAGAAAAAGTTCTACCCCAATACAAGAAAAAAGACAGAGCCAAATACCCATCTGCGTCCAGTTGATATAGTTTATAATGATATGGGAGCAGGCAGATAAGGAGGAAAGCGTCCCATCCAACCACATTGAATTCTTGAAGGAATGCCCACGGACCGCCTCACTTGATGGGGCAAGTATGATTCGGAAACCAAGATCAGGTTCGTATGACCAAGTTCAAACGTATAAACTTATCTGTGACATTCTTGGTTGGTGTTGGAGCGATATAGTTTACCCACTTAAACAACTTGATGAAGGAAGCGTGGGATTTTGATTTTTTCCAACACAATTCCATGGGGCCTGCGGACTGAGGATTGTTTATTTAATTTTTGTTAAGGATACAAAGAAACCTGTACAGGCTAGTAGAGCTGCTCTTAAGTGTAAGATAAAATGGGTTCTCTCCATTGAAATCCAAAATTTAAATGATAGGTCGATGGCCTCCATCAGTTTCTATTACAGAATCGTTGTCAAAAATCTGTACAGTGAAATCCGTGTTTAGCATAATTGATGGTTGTCATACGTCATCCCTAACGTATTGTAAATATTGTCGGACGTCATCCCTGACGTGAAAAGATGAAAATGGTATTCTTGTTATAGGTGCATGTGGAATATCGGTTTGCGAGGGCAGAGTGGGTCAAAAGCTTAAAATGGAGTTTTGGTTACAGGGCTTTGCATTTACTTATTACTTATTATCCAAACAATAGAAAATTTATTCACAATTTTTCATTTAAATGAAGAATTATCCAATCACATTGTGATCACATGTATTGCCAGAATTGTATGTTGCCACTAGGGTTCTAGTTGCGCCGATAGGCGCATTCTACAGTCCAGTATGACCGGATGTGTAAGTATGTCGGAAGCCAAAAAAAAATGTCGGCTTGAACAATAACCTACATAAACATATAAATGAATAGTTAAAAATTTATTAAAAATAAATTTAAACGATATAAACTTAAAATATGAAGAGTTTACTAACACTCAAAAAAGAGATATGGTAAATAAATAATATATGGTAAATACGTAAAAATATAAATAAACCATAGGTATGGTAAATAAATAAAACCTCTTTTTATATTACTCAGGAGGTATGGTAAATAAATAAAACCAATTTTTATATTTACTCAATAAACCACTTTATATTTACAAAAACTCAAAAACAAGTTTTATGTCTCGGTGAAGCCTATGGGACAAATTATTATTAATACCATGGGCCAAATACCATGGGACAAATTATTAATAATACCATGGGCAAATACCATGGGCCAAATAATATATTTATAAAATAGGTATGGTAAATAAATAAATATAAAAGAGGTATAAAGAGGTAAAGTAAATAAATAAAAATATATCAAATACGATTAGATATCAAGATCTAATTATATATGAAGTATAAGGGTCAAATACCATGGACCAAATTATTATTAATACCATGCCAAAAAATACATTATTAACCCTAACATTAATATTAATATATTAATATTATTAAATTTAATATGTTTAGATTAATACAATATTAAATTTATTATATTGTAATATATATGAATATATCATGATATATGATAGAGGTGGAGAAATAGGGGGAGTGACAAGGGAGATATGGAGATAAATTGAAGAAGGGAGAAGAGAAATGAAGAGAGAGAGAGTGAGAAGAGTGAGAGAGTTAGAGAAGGGTAAGAGAGGGAGAGGGAGACATAAAGATGGAGGTGGGAGAGAGATAAGGAGAGAGGGAGGGAGAAGGAGAGAGGATTGGAGGGTAAAGAGTGAGAGAGAGAGAAAGAAGGGGGAAGTGAGAGGGAGGTAGGAGAGAAAGGGAGAGAGAGAAATGATGAGAGGAGGAGGAGAGAAGGAGGGATAGAGAGATGGAGCTGGAGGCGGATCAAGGAAAGGAAAAAGAAATACATAGAGAGGGAGTGACAAGGGAGAGATGGAGAGAGAGTGTGTATGCTTATGGGTGGGATAAAGATACATAGGAGTGATGGAGACAAGGGGGGAGAGAAGGAGAAAGGAGGCATGATGGAGACAAGGGGGGAGAGAAGGATAAAGGGTTAGAAATAGTAAGATAGTTGGAGAGTGAGATAGAGTGATGGGGGAAGAGAGAGGATTGGAGGACAGAGAGAGAGAGAGAAAGAAAGAGAGTTGGGGGGTCAAATAGAAGGAGGCGAGAGAGGAATGATGAGAGAGAGGAAGAGAGTGGTGGGGGAAGAGAGGATTGTAGGAGAGAGAGAGAGAGAGAGAGAGAGAGAGGTAGAGATGGGGGAAGATAAAGGGAGGTAGGAGATAAAGGGAGAGAGAGGAAGGAAAAGAGAGGGGACTTGAAAGAGAGGAGGAGAGAGGGGAGGAGAGAGGGAGGGATAGAAATATGGATTTGGAGGGGGAGAGAGGGAGGGATTGAGAGATGGAGAGAGAGAGAGATGGGGGAAGAGAAAGGGAGGTAGGAGAGAAAGGGAGAGAGAGGAAGGAAAGGAGAGGGGACTTGAAAGAGAGGAGGATAGAGGGGAGGAGAGAGGGAGGGATAGAAATATGAATTTGGAGGGGGAGAGAGGGAGGGATTGAGAGATGGAGCTGGATGAGGAGAGAGGGAGGGAAGAATAAATACATAGAGAGTGAGTAGTGGAGAGAGATGGGGAGTGACAAGGGAGAGATGAAGAGGGAGTGTGTATGTTTTGGGGTGAGATAAAGAGACAAATAAGGAGATATGGAGAGAAGGGGGGAGAGAAAGAGAGAGAGAAGCATATGGTAACAAAGTTGGAATGTGAAGATAGAGAGAGGGGGGGGAAGAGGGGGAGAGAAAGGAAGAGAAAGAGTGAAGAGAGGTAGGGAAAGAGATATGAAGATGGAGAGGGAGAGAGGAGGAGGTAAGAATAAAGACATAGAGGGTGAAAGGTGGAGAGAGAGAGAGAGAGGGAGTTATAAAGAGGATGGAGAGAGAGGGAGAAAGGGTAGCAGGAAGGAAGAGAGATAGAAGCGAGAGAGAGAGAGGGAGAGAGAGAGAGGAGGAGGAGGAGGAGGGAGTGATAGATAGATAGATAGATTGGAGGAAGAGAGTTTATGTTTTGGAGTTGATATAGAGAGATAGAGTGAGATATAGATATAGATGTAAGGTGAAGAGAAAAAAAGATAGATGGAGAGAAGGAGGGGGGGACAAGGAAATTGATAGATATGGAGTGAGAGAGAGAGTGTGTATGGTGGGGTGAGATAAAGAGAAAAAGGAGATATGGATGGATATATAGACATATATGGGGGAGATAGGGAAGAAGGTTTCTTGCAGTAGATGCATTGATTTCAGTGTAGATGGTGATTTCTAATCCTATTTGATTTCTTGCACTAGATGAATTGATTTCAGTGTAGATGTTGATTTCTAATGATATTTGATTACATACACTAGATGGATTGATTTTAATGTAGATGATTTCTAATCCTATTTGATTTCTTGCACTAAATGCATTAATTTCAATGTAGATGATGATTTCTAATCCTATTTGATTGATTTCACTAGATGAATTAATTTTAATGTAGATTTTGATTTTCGGTTGTATTTGATTTCTTTCACTAGATGAATTGATTTCAATGTAGATTATTTTTAATCATATTTGATTGCTTGAACTGAATGGATTGATTTCAATGTAGATGGTGATTTCTAATCCTATTTGATTTCTTTCAATAAATGCCTTGATTTTAGTGTAGACGGTGAATTCTAATCTTATTTGATTTCTTGCACTAGATGCATTAATTTCAATGTAGATTTTGATTTATAATTATATTTGATTGCTTGCACTGAATGCATTAATTTAAATGTAGATGATTAAACTAAATGCATTGATTTAAATGAAGATGATTTATAATGCTATTTGATTCCCTGCAATAAATGCATTTATTTCAGTGTAGATGGTGATTTCTAATCCTATTTGATTGCATGCACCGAACTTACATGTTAAGTTATATGAAAATATGACAAAACTAACATGGGTGAAAATAAGAATAGTAGAAGAAAATAGTTTGAAATAGATCACAATGAAGACTTCGTAATTGACTACATCCTTATTATTCACAGTTTCTATCATTCAATATTATTACATTGTCACTTTGCGTTCAAAATTTTATTTCATCATTAAAGTTATTTTACAATATTTATCATCTCAACAAACTGAGGTAACTAATCAAATTTAAAATTAAAATGACTCAATGAATCTTAGACATATTTAACATATTTAAAATGGTTATGTTAATATTAGATGTATTTACATATTATTGATAAAATTAAGCATATGCTCCTCATATTATCGATAGATTTTCCTTGGTCGCACACGATTGAAACTAGCCTAGATCCATCTTAACTCATGATCTATCAAGGGCTGAGAGGGATCAAATCTCTCGAGGTGAAAACCTTTCCTCAAGTTTTGCACTCAAAAAAGAGGTTTTCACCTCGAGAGATTTGATCCCTCTCGGCGCTTGATAGATCCGGAGTTAAGATGGATCTAGGCTGGTTTAGCCAAAGAGCATGTTAACTCATGGTTGAGCAGATGAAGTGGTTTATCAGCCTCTGGGGTTTTATAGCTTATGAGAAAGGTTAGTTTGATTTTGGTTTGTCGATTCCACTTTCTTAATTATATTTGGGGAGTTATTCATATCATAGTAACTCTTCATCACATATTTACCTCGATGAAACAGTTAGCTTACGTAAATGTAGGAGGAAGGGGTTACATTATCTTTTGGTTTATATGCCTTGCATATATAATATTAATCCCTTAGGTTTAATATTATTCCCTTAAGTTTATAATACTTTAGGGTTTTAGAATTAATCCCTTGGGTTAATAATATCAATTGCTTGAGTTTATTAATCTAAGGGTTCATATTCCTAGTGTATAATAATATTGATAGGGTTTATAATATTAATTCTAGGGTTTAATATAAATACCTTTGGTTTACAAGTCATGATCAATGATGGTCGAATGTGACATTGTGCCAAATATTGTCTCAATATGGAGATCAATCATTAGAAACCAAGGTCAACCATGGTCCAACGTTGCATTGTGACAAAGATATTCTCAGTATGAAAATCACTGATGGTAAAACATGGTCAATCATTTTTATTTTATGTTTCATAATATTTATCGTAGGTTTTTTATACCTTGGATTTATAATATTTATCCCTTGGATTTATAATCATTTAGGTTTTTCGTATCGATCACTTGGGTTTATTATTCCCTTAGGTTTATAATATCAATCCCATAGGTTTATTAATTTAAGGGTTCAATGTATTCCTAGGGTATAATAGTATTCATATGATTTATAATATTAATCTTTGTGTTTAATATAAATCCATTGGGTTTATAATCATGGTCCATTGTCACATTGTGACAAAGAGTTTCTCAATATGAAAATCAAACAATGTCGCATTGTGACAAGGATTATCTCAATATGAAAATCATCCATGGTCAACTTGTGAGACAGATTGTCTCAATATGAAAATCAACCATGGTTAACCATGGCCAACCATTGTCCAATGTTGCATTAAGACAAAGGTTGTATCTATATGAAAATCAGTGATGGCCAACCATTGTCCAATGTTGCATTAAGACAAATTTTGTATCTATATGAAAATCAGTCATGGCCAACCATTGTGTAAAGCCTCATTATGACAAGTCTCAATATGAAAATCAATCAAGGTCAACCATAACCCAAGTTTGTATTATGACAAAGATTGTGTCAATATGAAAATCAACCATGGTCAACCATGTTTATTTTAGGGTTTATAATATTTATCTTATATTTTATATACTTTGGGTTTATAATATTTATCCCTTGGGTTTAATATTATTCGATTGGGTTTATAATACATATTTTTTTTAGTATTAATCCCCTAGGTTTGTTATTCCCTTGGGTTTATTAATCTAAGGGTTCATATTACTAGTGTATAAAAGTATTGATAAGGTTCATAATATTAATATCTGGGTTTAATATAAATCCATTGGATTTATAATCATGGTCAACCATGGTGCAACATCATGTTGTGACGAAGATTTTATCAATATGAAAATAAATCATGGTCCAACGTTGCATTGTTACAAAGATTGTCTCCATATGAAAATCAACCATTGTCAACTATGGCCGAACATCACATTGTGAAAAAGATTGAAACATTATGATAATCCACCATGGTCAACCATGTTTTTTTTAGGGTTTATAATATCTATCTTAGAGTGTATATACCTTGAGTTTATAATATTGATCCCTTGGGTTTAATATTACTTCCTTGGGTTTATAATCCCTTAGTTGTTTAGTATAAATTCCTTGGGTTTATAATATGAATCCCTTCGGTTTATTAATCTAAAGGTTCATATTCATAGGTTATAATGTTATACATATGGTTTATTTTTACTTTATTTTTGAGTTAAATATAAATCTCTTTTGTTTATTTAACTAATATTAATTAATATAAATTTTAAAAAAAAATTATTTATATTTTTAATAAATAATAATAATAATAATAATAATTACTTTATTATTATTATTATTATTTATTAATAAATTATGAATTAGTTAATTATTAATAATTAAATAATTATTTATTTATTCAATAAATAAATAAAAATGAACTAACAATAATTGATTACATTAACAATAATTAATATAAATGTCATTTAATTTAATAATAATAACAATATCCATAGGGTTTTGGATAGATGGTGATTAAGTGCTTTGTTAAGGCACTCTTTGATGTGAAGTCACTTATTCAATTCCTTGTCTTGAGTGGGGTGATATATTGGACATGGTTATGATGTAGCTCCATCCAAAATTACAAAATAATAATAATAATAATTTTATTAAAATAGTTATTTTTGTAATATTATTATTATTTTTATTATTATATATTTGTGAAGTTTCACTGGAATTCACCAAAAGCAGTGATACAATTTCAAGCAAGAATGTGATTTTTTTTTATTGAGCCGAGAGACTTATTCTACAACCTAATATGAGGGAATGTATAAGTTTGTCTATCCTTCCATGCCCCTTTAAAATAAAATTTAAAAATAAAAAATAAATATTATGTTCTAAATAGAAAAATAATGTTGGCTATAATTAAAAAAAATAACAACTAGTTGTAAAGTAATTAGAAGTATACAAATTGTATGAATGAGATGTTTACATCTTATACTTTTCAAAAATATTTCAACAAGAGATTTAAATAAATTATTTCAACATCTATGTTAATTAATTTATGTAGATGTCAACTTATATATATCTATATATAGAAAAAAATTAAGTTTTTTATGGTTAAAATTTTTATTTGGCTATATATATACTCTATTTAGCGTTCAAAAATACAAGTGAAACAATGAAAAATAACATGTTGTATTTTTCACTCTAAAAAAGTTTGCACGTGAAGAAATTTGATTCTTGTGTGCTCATATTAGATCTGTACTTAAGATAGATCTATGTTGGTATACCATAATAAATGTACATTGCATTTTGACTATACACAAAAAGTAATGTAAAGACATATTAAGTTTAAATTACAAAAAGGAATAATAATAATAATAATAATACATTAATACTGAATAATAATCATTATTCATAGTTCATGAAGCGTAGAATAAACTGTGACATGATGTTTGGTTAAAGCACTCTATGGTGAAAAGGTCACTAGTTTGAAATTTTGTGTGAAAAAATCCAACCATGTTAAAAGTTGGTGTAGCCTAGGCCAAGTGTGATCTTGAAATTATTTTGACGCCTTAGATACCCCTGGGTTGAAACTACTCAAACTATAAGTTAATTGTGATAGTCATCTCAAAACTCACTTTACCTAACAAACAATTAAGATAAATCACTATTCATAAAATAATAATATAACTATACAACATCATTATAGAATATTAATAAAATACTAATTATTAGCATCATGATTAATCAAATATTATTACATATATATACAAATTTTTATATTTCAAAAAATATTACCTTGAATGATAAAGATAGTTCGAGTCCTTTCGAGAGATGGAAGGTTGCAAGGTCAACTTTCTCTGAGCTTATATTTTGTTTACCAATGTATCACAAAGTTCATAAAATGCTAAAATAAATAAAATGGATACGTAAAATATTTCAATTGTATTTAAAGATTTAAAACTTTCTCTATTATTGAAAACAAAAACTTTTTTTCTAAATAAATTATTTTTATTGAGCGAGAGATTCATTTTATAGTCGATTACGAAGGTAATGTATAAGTTTGTTTTTTTGTATGCCAAAAAAAGAAAACTTTAAAATTAAATAAGATATTCTAAATAGAAAAATAATGTAGGCTATAATAATAAAAAAATGAATAGAAGTAAAAAATAAAATAGAGCTTAAAACATTTATTTGTTCTTATATATATTTTATTTAGCATTCAAAAATACAATTTTAACAATGAAAAATAACATGTTGTATTTTGCATTTTAAAGAAGTTTGCAAGTGAAAAAATTTGATCCTTCTTGGCTCATGTTCGATCCGTACTTAAGATGGATGTAATTTGGTTTAAAATACATTTTTGAATGCTTAAATAGATTCAACGCCCTCAAAACCCCTTTGGGGACTCGAATTATATAGATTGGACAATTTAAACTCAAGTTTTCAAAAATCTCTATCAGATTCTAATTAAAATTAACAAAAAAAATTGTTGTGAATAAAATTAAGTTAAACTACACCTATATATCAATATAGATATTATCATTAATATTAGATCTATACCATTAAAATATAAATCAAACTTTTTCAACCACATTTAATAAAATGGTTAAGATCAGACTTTTTCAACCATATTTAATAAATTGGTTATACTAGTTTTATTGAATTTTGAATTTTGAATTTTGAATGAAACATCGCAATTTTATTAAATCTTACCCACAAATAATATAATGAAAAAAACCATAAAAACAAAACAATTAAAATGTGACGAAAATATATCTATCAAAATGCAAAGGGTGACATTGAGTTGACTGATCATTCATAATAATGTCGCCTTAATTCCAACGTATAAACTTATCTGTGTGGAACTCCGGCTTTCTTGGTTGGTGTTGGAGCCATATAGTTTACCCACTTAAACAACTTGATGAAGAAAACGTGGGATTTTGATTTTGATGTGGAATATAGGTTTGCCAGGGCGGAGTGGGTCAAAAGCTTAAAATGGAGTTCTGGTTACAGGGCTTTGGATTTGCACATTACTTATTTTCCAAACAATACAAAATTTATTCACACTCTTTCATATAAATGAAGAATTACCCAATCATATTGCGATCACATATACCATCAGAATTGCATGTCCTCATGGTTGAGGCATGGAAACACTTGTCCAGTTTGTCGAGAAGACTACTGAGCATATGAGTGCAATATACAATCCCTCATTTATACATTATAATTGTATATAGCTCATGTCCTCTTCATCAAAACATTTACCGTTCATAAAATTGGTATATGATGTTTGTATATGTTTTCCTCCATGGTTTTCATATCCTGTAAACCGTAAGTGTAGAGGGAACAAAGTTACAATAGTCATATGGTTAAGGCTAGGTTATAAGCAAATCATCAGTCCCTTGCGTCATTTTTCACAAATTTCTGAGTCATATTCTCCAACTTTTCCTCAATGTTCTTGGAATATCAGCAGGCTTTGAAGTTGACTCCTGTAGAGCTTTTTTTTGTTTTTTAATTTATGTTTCCGATTTTGTTTAAGTTACTTGAGCAAAACCAATCGATTGTTAGCAAAACAATGGTTGTGGTGAAAGAATAATCCCTTGTAGGAGTCATCTAAGTTTCGATCTTCCAAGCACGCAATCATGTAAGGATTGAGACCATATTATTATCAAGTTAAATCTACAGTTGGGTGTCACGTTTTCAATGAAGAGTAGACAAAAAAGATCCCAAGGATCTCTAGACCGAAATTGAGGAAGAAGAGGTTAACATTGGCGAAGAGTAAAGGAATAATTTGCATTCGGTAATTGAAACGAAAGCCTTTGTTATTTCTATTATTGAGTATTTGTTGTTTTTTTATGGTTTTCAAGGTATTTTTGTGTACCTGTTCTTTTCTTTTCTTTAGGGTGTCATTGGTTTAAGGAAGTTCAATACTAGAAGAAAGAGGTAGCCTATGAATTTCATTTCACGTTGTAAGGCATCTCTTGCATTTTCCACGTCCTTGAGGACATTAGTTATTTACTTCATATGTGTATGCATTGATTGATCCATAAAAAATTAATCATTTTTCCACGTCCTTGAGGACATTAGGTATTTACTTAATATGTGTATGCATTGATATGATCCATAAAAATTTAATCATAATTTATCTAGAAATAAATTTTTATTTGACATTATAATCAACACATATTTTTGTTTTAGAAAATATCACTTAGTTGATAAACTTATTTGAAAGAAATTAAGAGATACATTAAATTAGCCATAGAGTGTAGTACATTCACATTATTAGTATATATATTTTTTGATAGGGAAAGGTAAAGGAATTGTTAAATCTTAAAATCATCGTGGCTTCAAATTGAGATGTAAGTGATTGATAATTTGTTAAATTTTTGAGAAAATATGTAGTTGTTACTAGATTTGGGTAACAATTATTATTTATTATCACATTTTTTTGGGAAAAACAATGATTTTGTTGGAACAATGGAGTAATATCTAGAAGATTCTCCCATAATTAGATTATGTTGTGTTGTTAGAACTATTTTCCTTATTTATATTTTTTTGGTTGGAATTTCTTATATTCCATGAAGTTGTTCAACAATAATCTAATCCTATATATATAATAGTTTGGTGGAATAGTGATTGTAACAGAATTTTGTGGTGCAATCTCTTGAGTGAGAAACCTGTCTCACTATATAGTTGCACCCTTCTTCAATTTTGTCTTTATATTTCTTTGTTTATTTTAAACTAAAATATCATTTATTGGTTTACATATTTTTTCTTCCTTGGAAAGAAGGATAATAGTATAGCAGCTTCAACATGTGTTCTTTTTAAATTCTATATGAAATTTTGAATCCTCTAGTAACTTGAATGGGAAATGAGATAATTGTTGGCAAACGAGTCCTAACAAATTTTTTTTTTGGTTGTTTAAGCACTTCGAGCCCATCTTTGCATACTTTTGACAGTTAAAGAATATTTTTTTTGTAAGGATGCAAATTTGAAAATGTCAATTTGCAGGTCATGCAATCATATGAAAGAGTGACCATGTTAGCCAAATCAAGGAGCGTTATAGCCTTGACGCATGAAGGAGTTGGAGTAACCAAGGGACAACTACAAAATGTTTGACATTTCCTAAGTTGTTTATGCAATCATTTTAATAGCCAATTGTTGTGTGTGGAATTAATATCTATTGAGGGATTTAAAAGTTAGAGAAATTTTTATTTCGAGATGGCTAATCCTCTAGATAAATAGTTTGTAAATGAAGCAACCAAGTTGGATGGTGCTAATTGTGTGAATTGGAAATTTAAGATGTAGACATTTATGAAGGGATACAATATCTAGTTGATATCACGTGGCGATGAAGTGAAGTGAGAGGCAGCTATAAGAGCTACAACTACATCAATTCAATATTGGGAGAAGAAAGAAACTAAGGTGAAATTATTGTTTCAAATGCCTGTAAAAGACAACATTATTATGCATATCAAAGACTGTGAGACAACCAAAGAGACTTTGATGACACTCAAGGGGTTGTATGAATCGAAGAATAGAAATTGAATTTTTTCCTTGAAGAGTAAGGTTATTTCTATTAAAATGGAAGAAAATGAAAGTATTAGTCACATTTTATTTCAAGAATTAAGTATTTTAAAGATAAACTTGGAGACATAGGAGAAGCAGTATCTAGCACTAACCTAGTCACTATAACCTTAAATGGGATGTTAGATGAGTATTAGACCTTCATCACAGGTCTTGCAACAAGGGATAAATCTCCCTCTTTTGATTAGTTGGTAGGTATACTCATGCAGGAGGAGGAAATATGAAGTAATCTTAAGCCTCAAATTTTTGATTTGGCATTGATGGAAAAAGGGAAACCACCTTTCAAAAGGAAAAATTTGGAAGGAAATAAAAGAGGAAAGTCACTACAAGGAAATCTAGCATATGGTAAGCCACCATTTGAAAAATCACAAAAATGTAAGAAATTTTCAAAAGATGCTATTAAATGTCATTATTGTGGCAATGTTGGACACTACTCTAGGGATTGCACAAAAAGGAAATACCATGAGTCCAAACACAAAAATAAAATGCACACTGGAAATTTGTTTATAGAGGAGAAAAAGTGAATGATTACATAAAAAACCTTTGATTATTCGTATAGATATCACATTGTCTTCTCAAATAGATTATCCAAATACTTGGTTTGTAGATTCTAGAGCATCCATACATATGTCCTATAATAGGCACTGGTTTGAGAACTTTCATGAAACTAAAAATGGTACAAATATATATATTGGAGATGATTGTGTACATGAAACAAGAGGGCATGGTGGCCTGCTAATGACATCATCTAATGGTCATGTTAAACTAATAAAAAATGTGATGTACGTGCATGGAAATATGAAGAATATAATCTCAATCTCTACTATAACTAATCATGGCTGGAAGGTTGAATTGGTAAATTCACATTGTGTGGTAAAAGACATGCAATATCAATTCAAGTCAATTGCAACAGGAGTTATAATTGGAGAATTATATAAGCTTACTATGACAACTAAAATTTATCAAGCTTTGTCATTTGTGATAATTACAACAAAGACTATTTGGAATCAAAGGTATTCTGGTAGTGCCTTCGGTGCATGGGCATACGAGATATACTTTTCTTAGTAGGCAGGCTTCTTACCTACATAAGAGTCACATGCCAAAAAAGTTTGTTAAACGTTTGTGGAACAATTTAAACATGTAACAAGCTAGGTTAGAAAGGAAATATAACATACTACATAAACAATAAAAGGAAAAAAAACAACATGCACAAGATGCACACTCGATAGAGAAAAAACACTAATAACTCAAAATGGATAGATTCTCCCTTTATTAGGTTCTCGTCGTAATAGAAGATAAAATGCTAAATATCTTGTAGTGGATCCCTTGAGCTATGGAGCTCCAATATCTGAGACAAGGAGGTCTCTTCCCTCAAGTTTTTAGTAAGCTTCCCTTCCCTCTCAAAGGATGGCTTATCAATGGGCATGTGGTGAAATACTCTCTCTTGGACTGAGATGTTGGGTGGCCAACAACTGAATCCTTCCAATCCTTTTGTTGTTGGACAACACAAGCTAGTTTTCTATGGAGAAATTTCGCCAACATAACAATGTGTCTCCTATTCTTCTTCCAAAGGCTGGTTTATATAGACATTTTTTGAATTTTCCCTCCTCTTGGCCCAAGATAGATGGTGACACAAGAGTTGAGGGGTGATTCCTTTGTGTACTGTATTTAAGCCTCAAGGTGGATCAAAGATGATTGTATTTGGTAGTACTGAGGAATATTCCTAACCAAGTGTGTTAAGTGGTCCTGGAAGGTGACATTTAGCCATCTACAGGACCATGTGGCTATTGAAGGAATAGTCGCATTGTGCACGGTTATCGAAGGAATAGCCGCACTGTGTATGAATATCGAAGGAATAGCCACACTATGTGTGACTATCAAAGGAATAGCCACCCTGTGTGCCAAAAGTCTTTGTTGCTTGTGCATTGTCCATAAATTTCTTCCTAAACCTTAGGAAGAATTAAATTTTTGGCATTGCCTAATGTATTCATGTTCTGAAAATATTTATATGTACCTTCTGCTTAAAATTTTTAATGTCTTTTTCCTATACGATTTTCCAATGTTAACAGTTTCCCCCTAATGTATGAGGACTAGGAAGAACTATATAGCAAAAATACATTATGTTTTCCTTTTTCTCTGTGATCCTTTTGAGAGAGAGAGAGAGAGTGACTTTCTTCAAAATTGAGTTGGGAGACCCCTTGTCTTATATAAAAAGAGACCATGCTTTGTAGGAAACCTGCAAGATAGAATGAATAAAATATTTCTATGAGGCAGGCACGTCCTATGCTCGAGATGTTTGACTAGTGAAGCTAATATGATAGATAGTTGTTCTATTTATGTCACTTTTTGGTTGTGACATGTTGTTGGTTGTTGAAGACGATTGTTGGGGCCCTCAAGGGTGTTTTTCTTCGAAATAAGGTTGAATGTGGTGCCCACATGTATAATCTTGGTATGCTAATTTTTTAGAAAAATTTCTCATTGTATGCATGGGTCTTTGACTGTTGGGGACTTCTTGTGTAAGAATTGTTGAAATAGATGCTTATCCAGTCACAGGTCTTCACAAATTCTGACAAAGTGCAACAGTTATGAAGTATGATACCACGTTGGACACGAAATCTTATGTTGAAGTCGAATTTCAAAAGGATCAATGACATCAATGGGAAATGATCATTCCCATAGTGCCATCCTAGGATGCCCCTATTGAGGTGAGGATTCATCCAAGTTACTACCTCCTTCTTGGAAAATGGTTGTTGAATTTGACAAGAAGGAAGCATCAACCGATTAAAATGAGTACTGATGCAAGGGATGAGGGTTTCTGATGTAGCAAGGCGTGATGATGGGTTAACTAGGCATGGTGATGAGAAATGGATATAACTGATTATGGTAGTTAGGTGGCCCGAGGTCAGAGCTGTAAATGCATGTGGCAGTAGTCATAAAAATTTCTGATGAGGAAATCTGTTGAGCTGGTAGGACATATAGGGTGGGTGTATGGTTTCTATTATTTTCATAGTTGGGTGTGGAAAATAATATGCGGATCTGAACAAAGGTGATTAGGGACTGCTCCCAAGTGAGAAATGTAAATGTATGGCTTCCTTGTGCAGCATTTGGCTTCCTTGGCTTCTTTGTGTAGCATTTGGAATATTTTCATAATTCTCCTATTTGTATGGTTTCTGATGAGCTTGGGAAGGTTGCACTATATTGACCGGCTCATTATGTTTTGGTGGTGCTCCATTTTGTGTGGGGAATGGGTGATATTGGTTCTCTTATCCCTGATTGGTATATGAGTGCTAGGGTGAATTTATTGTATCAACATTTCTAGCTGAGTATTGGTTCCCCTGCGAGGGATGATATGGTCTTCCTTGGTGTTGATGATATGTCATCGCCCTATTTGTCACGTTTTGTAGAGGTGCGGGATGACTTTGACGATAGTCAGGTTATGATATGTTCTAAGTAGAATTGTATGAGTATTTTGGGTATTGATTACTGCTGCTCAAGTGACCTTGGGCCAAAGACCAGATCAAATCATCTGCAGTATTTGACGCACCTGGTAACTCCCTAAGTATCATGGGTATTGATTATAGCTACATAGGTGACCTTGGGCCAAATACCCGATCAAACCATCTAAATTATTCTACACGCCTGGTAACTCCCTGAGTATCATGGGTATTGATTACTATTGCCTAGATGACCTTGGGCCAAATACCAGATCAAACCACTTGTAGTATTCGACACGCCTGGTAACTCCCTAAGTATCCTAGATATTTATTACTGCTGCAAAACTGACCTTGGGCCAAAGAACCGATCCAACCGTCTGCAACATTCGACGTGCCTAGTAACTCCCTGCATTTGCAGGCGTGGGGCATCTGGCAGGACATTGTAAATATATCCTAATTAGGTGTAAATGAGTTCAAGTTTTTAGTCTTTGCTAATGGTGTCATCCTCAGAGGTAGGATTTTCCATCGGCATGTCTTTTGAAATCTCAACTGTGAGAGTTTTCAAAAATAAGTCCAACAACACTCTATCATTGAGTTTGGCTTTACACAAACTACAATGTTGCTTCCATTCATGGACATGGTCCAATCAATCGATGGTTGGTGTTTTCCTAAAATGTGTCAGTATTTCCATTCCCGAATCATGATGAATGGGGAGTTGAAAATAGGTGAGGAACGTGGTAGCAAGGGCACTAAAGGTTCCATGAGAAGTATAAGGATGCTCAACATACCATTTCACCATAGGCCCTGTCAAGGTGCGTTGAAAAAGTCTTATTCTAATGGTATCATCGATGATAATATTAGACGAACAACACAGGTGGAAATTCATGATATGATTTCTTGGGTCTTCACCTTGCTTCCCTTCAAATTTTTGTATATCAAAAGGGAGCTTCGTGGGCATTGGATGCCATTTAAGGCCATGAGTAATAGGGTCATTAGTCAACTTTGTTAGATCTGTAAGATTAAGTGAGGCTAAGAAGGGTAACTACGTATTGACTTCGATTGTACACTGTGGAAAAACTGGTATTTGAATGTGATGGTTTAGGGGAGGTGTCTATGAAATATTACCCTGTGGCATGCCCCGATGGATGTTTTGTTGATTTCCAGAAGGGTTAGTGCCCCTCTTCCCTCTAGGGATTGTAGGAGGGGTTGAGTGTGGTGACCCTGCTTGGGTTTCCACAGGTGTGGTTTTGGGTGACCCTTCGGGGTATCCAATCACAGATGCCCTGATGAAGGATGAACCGGTATGGCGGTAGTGTGTCATTTTCGATGCCTAAATGGCAGGAGACCTGGCACTCCTCCCTCTAATTGGGGGAGGTCTAAGAAATTCCTAGATCAACGGGATCCCGTTGGGTTGTTATGTGTCTACTAGCTTAATATTGGTGTTATTTTTGGTTTTTTGGAGGAAGGAATATTCTTATCAAAGAAAATATGATGAAATGCATATAAAAAAAAGCGAAAAAAATAGGAGTTATGTTTTCCTTTAATTTAACGCTATGTGATCAATCAAGTAAAAAATGTGGTTTCGTTTGTTTTCTGTATGATACTCGGAAGCCTATTTAGACTTGCTCATCCTTACACTCTTAATGTAACTAGGCCTTGAGAATATATCTTCTGATGGTTATTGTGGCTAACGTCCCAAAATAACTGGCAACACCTTTCAGTAGTTGAAGAATCGACCAAGGTAATGGTATTAGGATCAAGTGATGCCTACACCATCACCTATATGGAAGGATGCCCTAGTTTGTGCCACTAAAGTACTGTCATCCCACATGAGCATTCGAGTCTTGAGCTTCTTAGTAATTAGCTACCAGTACCAAGCACTAGATGGCTCAGGTAGCCCCAAACAGTACCGCACGCACTAGGCCTAAGCTTAACCCCCTTTGAAATGGGTCTTTGGTAATGCTCGGGTATTCGTTCCGTGGGCGAATAGATGCATTTGAAGCTCCATAAAAATTCAACATCTATTTTTCAAAATGTATTATGACCATGGTGGATTATTAGATGACTACCCCCAATGGTCCTAGCCTGAACTATGATAATTTCTTTTGTGGCCCCTGTGGTGAGAATTTGGTGAGTTCAGTTAATGATTATTTTAAAGAGTCTCAATTTTTCTTGGGTGTTCTTTGGTGAGGTAACTGTAAGAAGAGGATAAACGTCCCAACACATTGGTTGCCTTTTGGTCAAATGCTTACCAACTCTTCATGTGCACCTTGGATTTTACAATCACAAGTGTTATGAGATGTGGATATGCATTTATCATTTTCAATCCTTTTCTAATTACCCTATGCATGATTTTTCCTTGCAAGAAAATGATGTGCAGATTATGGGTCGCTTACACCTTGCCTAGTTAGACTATGTTTGCACTATAGGGAGATGGAAAATTGTTTAAGGAAAGTGTTCACGTGCATACCTAGGCTCCTCGTGTGGAGCAAAGGTGGCAGAGATTACTTGCTTTCTTTGTGATAGTTTGGTCCTAGTCCCAATTCCTAATTCAAAATTGAACTAATCCCATGCAAAAATTTTAAAAACTTGAATTAGATAAAGATATGTGGATATATGGGCCACTTAATTTTATGCTAATTAGGATTTGCGTTTTATTTTATTTTATCAACAAATCATTTGTTCGAATAGCATATGTGGATTCAAGGCCACTTACTTTTTCCTATTTAAACTATGTATGATTTGCAAAAATAAAATCTAGAATTTAAACTTCTTAGTTTCTAAGCTAAATTCTAGCAATTAAGAGTCCTAATCAGTCATTAAATACAAGAACATGGTGATGGAAAAAATTTTATGGGTTTCCAAGCATTTTATAACTGAAAAAATGGCGAAAATCAAGACAAAATTAGCTTTTTGGCCTACCACGTCGGTTATCTTCCCACAGGCGTGGAGCACACGTCTATTAGAGTGGAATGTGTGCGGTCGGGCAGAATGCATAAAATTCCCTCCTTTGTTGTACAAAAATTCTCATTGAGTTTGATTGGAGATGTTGAGAGGATGCAGGGGTGATTTGTAGCAAACAGAGTAGGAAGAAGGACCTACATCAACAACCATTAACTCAAAAGAAAGAATCTAATGGAGTCACCATTACTTTGGTAGTGCATTCGATGCATGGGCACACAAGACACACTTTTCTTAGTAGGCAAGTTTCTTACCTACATAAGAGTCACAAGCCAAAATGGTTTGTGAAACGTTAGTGGAACAAGTTCATCATGTAACAAGCTAGGTTAGAAAGGAAACATAGCATACTACATAAAAAATAAAACGAAAACAAAACAACATGTACAAGATACACGCTCAATAGAGAAAACACACTAATAACTCAAAATGGAGAGCTTCTCCCTTTATTAGGTGTTGATGCTAGTAGAAGATAGAATGTTAAATATCTTGTAGTGGATCCCTTGAGCTATGGAGCTCCAATATCCAAGACAAGGAGGGCTCTTCCCCTCAAGTTTTCAGCAAGCTTCTCTTCCCTCTCAAAGGATGGTAGATCGATGAACAAGTGGTGAACTCCTCTCTCTTGGACTGAGATGCTTGGTGGCCAAAAAATTATTCCTTCCAGTCCTTCTGCTGATGGACAACATGAGCTGGTTTTCTATGAAGCACGTTAGCCTGCATAACAATGTGTCTCCTATTCTTCTTCCAAAGGTTGGTTTATATAGACATTTTTTGAATTGTCCCTCCTTCTCTTGGCCTAAGATATATGGTGACACAAGAGTGGAGGGGTGATTCCTTTGTGTGTTGCATTTAATACTCAAGGTGGCTCAAAGACTACTATACTTGGTAGTACTGAGGAATCTTCCTAACCAAGTGTACCAAGTGGTCCCATATGGTGACATTTCACCATTTATAGGACCACATGATTGTCAAAGGAATAGCCGCATTGTGTGCAACTATCGAAGGAATAGTCGCACTATGCACGACTATCGAAGGAATAGTGGCACTTTGCACGACTATCGAAGGTGTAACAACCTTGGTTTAAAATTCCATGTAATAAATTTAATAAAGGAAAAACCCAAAACCAAGGTCATAGGACATGTATTCCAAGATGAATGTTGCATAAAACATCCTAGTGTGGGTGTTCATTTGGTTTCTTATGGCTAAAAGGAAATTGGGAAAGGAAACGGAAAATAATTTGAAGAGGCAAGAGGCATTAATTGGCATTTTCTTTATGATAATAATGGAAATTAGGAAAATTAAGGTGAAAATTCATAAGTTCATTTGAGGAGGAAAATGAAGGAAAATAAAGGAAAATTGAAGAAATTAGAGTCCTCATTGATAAAAAGGCTTCTGAGGATCAGTTGGTATCATTTTTCTATTTAGTTTTGGAGCTCTCTCTCTATTCTCTCTCTCTCTCATCCTTGGACACTTAGAGTTTCTTGGAGAACTCTAGCATTGTATCAAGGAAAGAAAAGTAAGAACCAAGAAGGAAAAGGAGAGAAAACATAAAGCAAGGAAGAGCAAGATCAAACAGCTACAACGAGATTACTTGAAGGTATCGATTTGTGTGTGTGATTTCCTTGCTATATTTGGCATGCATGGTACATGCATGTGTGTATTTGGTTCTCTTGTTTTTATTGGCATGGGATTTTCTAGGTGTGACATATTTCTTCATCCTAGCCTTGCCATTTCTGGATAGCCATGGTGTGATGGGTTCCCTTGTATTTGTTCATGTTGGATTTTCAAATGGTTTCGAAACTGAGTGAGGTGGTCTCTAAGAGAAATATCACATGACCTAGGGATCCTTGACTAGTGAATGGTGGGATATATGGCAAATCCTTGAGGTATGTGCCCTTGGTCAAGCCTATGAATCGTCGACGAGTGTATGGCGGGATATACAGTAAATCCCAGAGGGTGGAGTCTCGATTAGGCATAGGAATCTTCGACCAGTGTATGGTAGGATATACGATAAATCCTAGACACTAGGAGGCAGGAAAATTCCTCACGGTGTAGGTGGAGAAATATGGTGGCAGACATGCTTGTTTAGAGCCTAGTGATCTGGTAGGTTGCAGTAAAGCCTGAGGAAACTTGGGTTGGTTTGGTTTTGAGTCCCACATTCATGCTTGGAATATGGCATAGGGGTGTTTCTCTGAAAGAAATATTTGGTTAATCTACTAAATGGTCAAGCGGTTCATGGAAGTTCCATACCTGGTTGGTTTTTTCATTCATTAATAAGAGCTTCTTCTCCTTGGTATTCTATGTATAAATATACTGGTTTATATGTGGATTTTATAGTTTTAATAATTTTTTTATTTCTTTTGGTTACATGTTGGTTATGAGTATGTTTTATGGTAGTCTTGATGTATGGTTCTCATCATGTTTTAATTAGAAAATGAATATACAATGCATATATTTCCTAGTCGATGACAAAGAAACTATTGTGATGAGGCAACAATGATTCTTTATGAATCTTAGATAATTATGAGACCCCTATGCTCAGATATCATTTTATGACATGTAGATTACATATTTGTGACATGTTTGAAAAAAAAATTGTCATGGCTAGTAGGGGTCAGATCAAGTATTTGTATCGAATTTTTCATTAGTATCTTTGCTCCCATGTTATTTATCACTTCTGAAGTTTTCATGAAGTTCTAGGTAGTGGCCTAAGTCTTGGCCCTCAAAAAGAGGCATAGAATTTGGGGTCACCGGCATAGAACTAGCTAGAAAATTCCATAGTCGCTAACATGCCTTATTGTGGGAGTGACTAGGAGGCATTAGTCATTTGCAGGGTTTTTCATGGGAGAGGCTGAGGGTTAAGATCAGTCAAGTGATGAGTTGTCTCAGGGGTTGACCACCTTGAAGAGTTGGTTGGCTCCTAAAGGTTATGTAGTATGTGTGGAAGGTCAAATTGGTTGTGTTATGTTAGTTCCACCTCCTTAGGGTGACCTAGGAGGATGAATCACATCATAGTAGCCTCTCGTCACATGTTTACCCCGATGCAATGGTTAGCTTGGGTAAATCTGGGAGGAGGGTGGTTAGAGATGGTAGAAGGGATTCCTATACTTAAGAATGAATATTTTGCATATAAAGGATGTGCATTATGGAAAATTCATAGAGAAGAGTTCCCTACTCATACAGATAAAAGGAAAAGCGATGTTCTATAAATTATGCATACATACCTATGTGGTTCTATGCATACTATATCATTAGGTGGAGCATATTAATTTTTTATGTTTATTGATGATTGTATGAAATATACATGGGTATAATTCATGAGAAAGAGGAGTGATGTATTTGAATATTTTAAGGATTTTAAAACTATGGTTGAATATAAAACAGGAAAATACATCAAGATCACCTGATCATATCAAGGGGAAGAATATATCTCAAATGAATTCATCAATTATTGCAAGTCCCATGGAATTTTACAACAATAAATAGTACCATATACTCCACATCAGAATGGAGTAGCTAAGAGGAATAAAAGAACCCTGGTTGAATGTTCACGAATAATGTTAAAAGGTAAAAATATTACCAATTCTTTTTGGGCCTAAGCTATTAATATTTTTGTTTACTTGAAAATTAGAATTCCAACTAAAAGTTTAGATCAAAAGACTCATTTTGAAGAATTTTATGGTTATAAACCAACAATAATACATCTAATAATATTCAGTAGTAAATAATTCTCTCATTTTCTGAAAGAAGACAGGAGGAAACTTGATGTGAAATCCATCAAGTGTATTTTCATAGGTTATTGTTTTGATCATAAAGATTATAAGTTATTTGATCCCTGTACACATAAAATATTTTCAAGAAGAGATGTATTATTTCATAATATTGCAGATGAAGGCTATAAGAATGACATCAATGATGCCTGGTGTTAGGAATCTGTAATTAGCAAGATTGGCAAAGTCCAATCACAGAAACAAAATCGTTTCAACCACTTTCGAATTCTAGGATCTAGCCCTCCTGAATCCAAAGAGGGATCTCTCTAATAAGCTACAAAGATGGATTTGTCTTTGAAATTTTATGGTAATGATGTTAGGCTAGTTATGAAGTCCAAGGGTTTGTTTTGTTTTTGGATGGTTTAGCATGAATATTATTTGAGGGGAAAGTTCTAAATGCAAAGAGTTTCAAAGGTGAGAAGTTGCAAACAAATAGAACAAGCTTTGGCCAAAAATATATATAATTGCAGGTTTTAGTACATTGGGCTATGGATTCATAATAGGGTTTAATTGGAGCAGCAAGGGGCAAGAGTGGTCCATGGGGCAAGTCATATATGTCTAAGGATCTCTTTAAAGTTGATTTATGGAATGAAATGATACATAAAGAAGGGGAATTTAAACAGATGAAGAACAAAGAGCAGCCCAGGATCTGGTAAGTACTTTGAAACTAGACAGCCTTGGAAAAACACTTAATAAATATAAAGAAGAAATCCAGGATCTGGTAAGTACTTCGAAACTAGTCAGCCTTTGATATACTTTCAATAGAAAACACTTTAAAACAGGGGGAACTTGAAAGCAACTGTTGGAGTAGAAACTAGCGGGTCAGGCTCACCACAAATCCTCTCCTAGCTCTTATTTACTTGGTAAATTTCAATACAAACACAAAGGTAATATATAATGGCCTAAGATCTGGTAAGTACTTTGAAACTAGCCAGCTTTTAACACATTCCAAGGGAAACTTTTAGACAGTCTTTTGGGATAAAACTAGGACCAGGGCACACCATATATTCCTTAGTTCGTCTCTACTTGACATGAAATGAAAATAACATTCAAGAATGATATTTAGCTAAGACAAGATGACGAGGGAACGCTAGCATTCCTACTGCTTAAACTGAATTAAATCATTCCTAAATAACACAATTTGGAAGAAAAAATACAGATAAAGATTTTCAGTCAAAGAAGGGTACTGATATACAGTAGGTCCTAACTCTATGCATGTTGTTCTTTATAAGAGAAAATGAACAAAGTGAAAACAGAAATAAAATAACGATTTACAATAAGAAAAACATCACCGTCGACATATACCAGGATCCCATAAATCAGCTTGTATTGATGCTCCAAACCAGTTACAGCTTTAAGTCCAATGCTTTAGTTTAGCAATCATCTACACTTCCCAGACTAACTTATCTATCACAAGCAGAGCTCAAAGAGCCATGAAAGCCCATGAACGCTATTTACAAGTAGAAGTCTCAAGCTCAAGTATATTTCAAAGTTCAGTAAATCAATACTTTCATCTTCTATAGAAGTATTTATTAAGAATGAGGAGGTGGGATCTAATAAAAGATCTCTCCAGAGTTAATTAATATAGACTAATGACTGCCTTTGAGGGGATCGATCGAGAAGTTTACATAAGTGTTTGTCTATATTAATTGATTTACATTTATGAATTAAGCTTAGTGGGAGCTTTTTTGACTTTCGAGGCTCTGCTTAGGATGTAATTACTTCCTTGGGCTGGGAGTATGTCAAGGATAAGTTCCTTGGAAAAATTAAATCTTTGGCCGCGCCGAGGAAAATATCTCCGTTTGATCAATAAATTCAGCCTCTGTTTGAATTCTTTGAGGCACAGGTGGCTTTGTGGTAGCTGAGAGGAATAAATATGCCTATGATGTGGTGGTGGAGGCCTTTCTATCTGTTAACACTTATGATTTTCTTTAATTGTGTTTTAATTTGGAGGGTTAGGATTTTGATAGTCAATCTTAGCTGTAATCCCCCAAATTGTCTTCAATCTTCTATTTTGTTGTGTTTTGTCTTCGACACTGATACTTTTTGTTTGTGATTTCACTCACTGTGTCTTGTTGATGTGCATTGCTGCGCAGGGCTCATAAGGCATCAATGCTCATGTAGCATCGACGAGACGTGGAGTTTGAACCCTGCGAATGGTTTCATTTTATGAATCAAAGGCATGAGAATCGTCATTCCTCACCTTCGGCTTTTTCTCTAATATGAAAAAAAACAATCAATCACTTGCGAAACACAAAACCAATTAAGAAATCCTGCATTTTGGGTTAAACTGCTTTAGAGGTCGTGGGGAGGATCGTGACCATTGGATGGCATCATCCAACGGTGGAGAACTGCGTAGAAGCAGTTAAAAAAGGAGAGTGGAGGGATAATTAAGTCAGAGTCGTTGATTTACGAGTGATCAAGAATATCAACGGTCGGGATAAGCGGCAGACTAATAATGTGAAGGATTCACATTATTCAGATTTAATAAGAGAATGCGAAAAACTAAGGTTAAAACTTTGGCGAGGGTGGAGGGCGATGAAGTAATGCAGGAATGATCTGGGACCATCCGATCTAGACACGTGGACGGTCCAGATCCAATCGGAGGATCGCAATCGGCAGGGCAATGAACTTTGGATTGCAACGGAGTGATTAGTTATGGGTCATCGATCTGATCAGAATTGGGAGAGATGTCAATTGGAGGTGGAGAAATGTAAAGGTGTAATAGACATCTCCGATGAGATTGGCGCGATCAGGGAAGGCCGATGCAATTGTGCAATCGGGGAATAGCCCATGCAATTGTACAATTGGGCCATCGCAATCAGAGATGGAGGGAAAACATATTAAAATGCACCCAGCAAAGACTTGCGATGCAATTTGGCGGTGATCAACGGCCGATAATGTTTGAAGACTTGCACCAGCAAAAAAAACTTTATAACATAAAATACCCAAAAATTCAATATAATACAAAGGTTTTATCGGGGCGGGATGCATATTTATAATATGGCTTGGCGCCCGTCTGCGGGGCCATGGTCTATATGAAATGCAATATTCCCAGGGGATATAATACACAGGGCCTAATCGCATCGGAGTTTTGGCTTGGCGAAACAGAGTTGTGCGCTCGGATTTTGCGATGCGATAAGCGCTTTTAAAGGCTTAGCGCCTGGTTCTAGCACCAAGGCATATAATGGGGAAGTGGTTTAGGACTTAGCCTGAAGGGGCTTAAATATGTAATAAAAAATGTGTTTTTTATAGATTTTCAATGGTTTTCAAAGGATTTTGAGGGTTTCGATGAGGCAAAGAAAGAGTCTTAAAACTTATCAAAGGGGTTTTTATGGAAGGGAAGAGGGGAAAATATGAAAATGAAGGATTTTTATGGAGAAGAAAGGGGTAAAAATGAAGGTTAGTTTTGAGCGAAGGAAGGGGGAAAATGATGATTTTGCAGCAGTCTTTTCTTATGAAATTAGCAAAATTTCTGAGTATAGAATGGGAACAATAGTGAAGATTTGGATAGAGGCATGAGGCCTTCAAGAGTATTTAAGAGATAAAATTCTTTTAGCAATAAAAACTTGTTTCTTGAAGACTCCAAAAAAAATTTAGCCAACATTTGATATAACAAATTTTATAGCTGGCTAACAGTGGCTCCACTTGGGGATGGTGCCTTCTTGAAGGCATCAAGAACTTCAAATTTTCATTCTCTGGGAGGTTGATTAGTGCCTCATCCATTGAGTTTCCCTTCCTTTGCTGGGATGATCATGCTTTGAAAACATATTAGCATCCATAAAAACAATGGATCTTTTATCAACAAGCTTTCTACCTACCCAATCCTACTGATCTAACATTTTTTCCTCATTAGAGTGCACTTGGATTGGCAAACTCTTTTCACAACATTTTATTCTTTTTAAAGAAGGAAATCTAATCTATTTCTACTCCTTATTTCTCCATGGACTCAGTTTAAATAGTTGATTCCATATGATTCTCTACCTAATCTATCAATCTGTTAGGATTAAACAGTCTAACAGATTTTTATTTCTCTAAATTCTATAACAGAAATTTAAAAATAAGTCAAGATTAAGTCGTTTGGCTTGTTGTGATCTATGGCATGAAAAACAAGCTGCACATAGACATTATTTTGCAAAAAATCAAATCAAAATGGAGAAATCATAAGATCTAAAAGTTCAAAGTGCTGCCTTCTCTTTTTACAGCTCTACTTTCGCCTCTTACTTGAGTTGTTTCTTTCTTTGTTTCCCTGGTTCAGATTTTGAGCATGTTTGAACCATTAATTTCTAACCTAATCGAACTACTGATAAGCCAAGATTAAACAGTTTGGCAAATCAAATTCAGTAATCCTATCAGCAGTCAATTTAAAACTAATTAATCAAGATTAGGCTGTTTGACTAAATAGAAGTGTGTTTTTCAGGAGTGGCATTTAATCTTGCACACTTTCAGATTTGTTTCTCTTTTTTGGTATGGGGTCATACCGTTATTGTTTTTACAATCAGCCCTCTTTTTTTTTTTTTTGGTATTTTTGTTTTTTTTAAGAGAATAAAACAACAGATAACTAAATGCTCAAAGGTTGAGCTTTATTGAAATTCCTATCTAACCTATTCTAACTTGGAATATTTACATTTTTAACTTACAAACTCTCTTTTCCAATACATCCAATCAATCAGATGGTTCCATGACTGGTCTTTGCTCATTTCTTTAAGCATCCTGGATAGGTAGGGCCACTCCCATACTCTTTGTTTCTTGGCAGCAGCTCTGAAAAAATTTGTTGCAATTGGTGATATACTGCTGACTGCAACCTTTATCCCTTCTTCAGATGTCTTCAGGAAATCGTCATAGGGATCTTGAAATAATACCTTGTTAAGAGTATTTGGAAGATGTGTTTCAACTAGAATCATTTCTTCCTTTTCCACTGGATCAAGGAAAATATTCCTTTGAGGAAGACAAACTTCCCTGTCTTCATTATTATCTGAACTGGAGAACTCATCATATATTGTAGGGTTGTCCTCTTGTAGTCCTGGTAAGCTCTGGTTTAGTGGACTGTACTCTGTGAGGAGTTTATTATATTCTTGAGCAGGGGTATGTTCAATTGCTTCCTCTTTTTGAAGAGAAGGCTCCTTGGTTTCAACCTACTCAAAAATTTCTTCATTACTTTCCTCCTCAACCTTTGAGCCGAAAGTCTGCTGAGTCTCAATCACATGGAAATTATTACTGATGACCTGAAATGAAGCAGAGCAAAGATCGAATGAATCTTCACTCACTTCTAAGTTTTGAAAACTTTCATCATCAGTATCATAAATAGTTTGCACTGGCTCATTACTTCTTTGAAGGAACTGATCTTCCTCCCATAATTCTGCTAATGATGATCCTGCAAAATTAACTTCTATTTGGGAAGCATCATCACTAGATAGATCAAAGTTAGGAGAATCACGAATATAAGTAATACTACCAATCAAACATATTGGGTTATCATCGGGTCCTTCTTCATTCTGATCTACAAAAGAACTTTCTAAATCTGTACAACAAAGTTCTCTATGTGAATGTGCAAGAGTGTTTGTTTTGCAAAAAGTTTCAGAGACTAGATATTTATAAATATTATGATCTATCTCTTTCTCTGTCAAAGGGGAAGATGTTTCTATGTTCCTTTGAACAGGAGTACAACAGTTCTCTGTCTCTTGTGAAGACTGATTTTGAGGCTGGATGTGTTCCTGAGCCTCAGCTATAAGGGATGATGAATCAATATTTGAGTTTTCAGGGATATCTTGAGGAATGTCCAGTATTTCTTGGTTGTTTTCTTCCTCAAGTGATTCATATATATCATTATAATTTTTCAATAAGATATTAAACTCATGAATGGCTATCAAAAGATCTTCATGATGTATTTGTTCTAGACCTTTATCATTATCTATAATGTGTTGGGTGATGTTTTGTGATGGATGGTAATATATTGCACCCCATGATAATGATGTAGTGTTTTCTTTATAGTTCTCATAAAACACATATTCAAAGTCCCTTAAATAAAGAAAACTACTAGATCTCAAGCATTCATACCAATCCCTAGCTTTTCCTTCTAATGTCAACATGAACATTTTCATTAGGAAATCTTCATGCCATTCAACTTTCAACCTCCATACATGTATATGAAATTTGATGAGATGTAATAGAGGGTCACCAAACTTTTCACCTTGAAAAACAGGCAGGTTGTCATCCCAATTCACCTGGGGCATCTTATGTGGAAACCCAGGGATATGATCTCTACTCATTGGGGCATATCTTCATTTTATCCTTGGAATTATGTTTGTAAATCAGGAAAGAGGTCATTACGTCTGGTCAATCAGTTCAGGGTCTTCTACCAGTGGAGTCATTTGGTATTCTGAGAGTTTTGGAGTGTGGAGTTGCCAGGTGGAATTTTTTTAACTCCTAAGGAGGTAAAAGGTTTAATGGTCCACCACCAATGTTTATTGAATACCAATCTGAAATATTTTTGGTTTTTTATGAGTTTTTTATAGTGGTTTGGGAGACTAATGAGTCTATAAAAGCTTGCTAAGAAATTATAAATTCAGAAATATCCCCAACGGAGTCGCCAGAAATATTAGGAATCTGTAATTAGCAAGATTGGAAAAGTCCAGTCATAGAAACAACATCATTTCAACCACTTTGGGATTCTAGGATCTAGCCCTCCTGAATCTGGAGAGGGATCTCTCCAATAAGTTGCAAAGATGGATTTGTCTTTGAAAGTTTATGGTAATGATATTAGGCTATTTATGAAGGCCAAGGGTTTGTTTTGTTTTTGGATGGTTGAGCATGAATATTATTTGAGGGGAAAGTTCTAAATGCAAATAGTTTCAAAGGTGAGAAGTTGCAAGCAAATAGAACAAGCTTTGGCCAAAAAGATAGATAATTGCAGGTTTTAGTCCATTGGGCTATGGAGTCATAATAGGGTTTAATTGGAGCAGCAAGGGGAAAGAGTGGTCCATGGGGCAAGTCATCTATGTCTAAGGATCTCTTTAAAGTTGATTTATGGAATGAAATGATACATAAAGAAGGGAAATTTAAACAGATGAAGAACAAAGAGCAGCCCAGGATCTGGTAAGTACTTTGAAACTAGCCAGCCTTTGATATACTTTCAATAGAAAACACTTAAAAACAGGGGGGAAATTGAAAGCAACTATTGGAGTAGAAGCTAGCAGATCGGGCTCACCACAAATCCTCTCCTAGCTCTACTTTACTTGGTAATTTTCAAGACAAACACAAAGATAACACAGAATGGCCTAAGATCTGGTAAGTACTTTGAAACTAGCCAGCTTTTAACACATTCTAAGGGAAACTTTCAGACAACCTTTTGGGATAAAACTAGGACCAGGGCACACCATATCTTCCTTAGTTCGTCTCTACTTGACATGAAATGAAAATAACATTCAAGAATGATATTTAGCTAAGAAAACAAGATGAGGGAACGCCAGCATTCCTACTACTTAAACTAAATTAAATCATTCCTAAATAATACAATTTGGAAGAAAACATACAGATAAATATTTTCAGTCAGAGAAGGGTGCTGATATACAGTAGGTCCTAACTCTATGCATCTTGTTCTTTATAAGAGAATATGAACAAAGTGAAAACAGAAATAAAATAACGATTTACAATAAGAAAAACATCACCATCAACATAGACCAGGATCCCATAAATCAACTTGTATTGGTGCTCCAAACTAGTTACAGTTTTAAGTCCAATGCTTTAGTTTAGTAATCATCTACACTTCCCAAACTAACTTATCTATCACAAGCAGAGCTCCAAGAGCCAGTGAACACTATTTACAATTAGAAGTCTCAAGCACAAGTATATTTCAAAGTTCAGCAACCAACAATTTCTCATCTTCTACAGAAGTATTTATAGAAGAATGAGGAGGTGGGATCTAATAAAAGATCTCCTGAGTTACTTAATACAGACTAATGACTTCTCGGCCTTTGATGGGCTCGATGGAGAAGTTTACAGGTGTTTTTCTGTATTAATTGATTTACATTTATGAATTAAGCTAAGTGGGAGCTTTTGTTGACTTTGAGGCTCTGTTTTAGGATGTAATAAATCTGCTAATATTTTTGCATTAAGTTCTTTGGCAGAATTAAATCTTTGGCCGCGCTGAGGCAAATATCTTCATTTGATCAATAACTTCGGCCTCTATTTGAATGCTTTGAGGCACAGGCAGTTTTGTGGTAGTTGAGAGGAATCAATTTGCCTCTGATGTGGCGGTGGAGGCCTTTCTGTCTGTCAACACTTATGATTTTCTTTAATTGTGTTTTAATTTGGAGGATTAGGCTTTTGATAATCAATCTTAGCCATAATCCCCCAAATTGTCTTCAATCTTATGTTCTGTTGTGTTTTGTCTTCGACATTGATACTCTTTGATTGTGATTTCACTAACTGTGTCTTGTTGATGTGCAGTGTTGCGCAAGGCTCATAAGGCATCAATGCTCATGTAGCATCGACGAGATGTGGAGTTTGAACCCTGCGAATGGTTTCCTTTTATGAATCAAAGGCACAAGATTCATTCCCGGCCTTCGGCTTTTTCTCTAATATGACGAAAAACGATCAATCACCTGCAAAACACGAAACCAATTAAGAAATCGTGTGTTTTGGGTTAAACTGCTTCAGAGGTCGTGGGGAGGAGCATGGCCGTTGGATGGCATCATCCAACGGTGGAGAACTGTGTAGAAGAGGTTAAAGAAGGAGAGTGGAGGGATAATTAAGTTAGAGTCGTTGATTGATGAGTGATCAAGAAGATCAACAGTCGGGATAAGCGGCTGACTAATAATGTGAAAGATTCACATTATTCGGATTTACTAAGAGAATGCGAAAAAATAAGGTTAAACCTTTGGCGAGGGTGGAGGGTCATGAAGTAACGCGAGAATGATCTGGGACCATCCGATCTGGAGATGTGGACAGTCCAGATCCAATCAGAGGATTGCAATCGGCGGAACAATGAACTTTGGAGTGTGACAGACCGATTAGTTATGGGTCGTCGATCTGCAGATCAGATCGACGGCAAGAAAATAATCAAGAGAGATTTCAATCGGAGGTGGAGAAATTTAAAGGCGCAATAGACATCTCCAATGCGATTGGCACGATCGGGGAAGGCCGATGCGATTGCACGATCGAGGAATAGCCGATGCGATTGTGCAGTCGGGCCATCACAATCGGAGATGGGGGGGAAACATATTAAAATGCACCCGACGAAGACTTGTGATGTGATTTGGCGGTGATCAATGGCTGATAACGTTTGAAGACTTGCACCGGCGAAAAAAAAATTATAACATAAAATACCCAAAAATTCAATATAATACAAAGGTTTTATCGGGGCGGGATGTATATTTATAATATGGCTTGGCGTCCGTCTGTGGGGCCATGGTCTATATTAAATGGAATATGCACATGGGATAAAATACACAGGGCCTAATCGCATCGGAGTTTTGGCTTGGCGAAACAAACTTGTGCGCTCGGATTTGGCGATGCGATAAGCGCTTTTAAAGGTTTAGCGCCTGGTTCTAGCAGCAGGGCATATAATGGGGAAGTGATTTAGGACTTCGCCTGAAGGGGCTTAAGTCTATAATAAAAAATAGGTTTTTTATAGATTTTCAATGGTTTTCAAAAGATTTTGAGGGTTTCGATAAGGCAAAGAAAGAGTCTTAAACCTTATCAAAGTGGTTCTGATGGAATGGAAGAGGGGAAAATATGAAAATGAAGGATTTTTATGGAGAATAAATGGGTAAAAATGAAGGTTATTATTTTTGAGCGGAGTAAGGGGAAAAATGATGATTTTGCAGCAGTCTTTTCTTATGAAATCAGTGGAATTTCTGAGTATAGAATGGGAACAGCAGTGAAGATTTGGACAGAGGCATGAGGCCTTCAAGAGTCTTTAAGAGATAACATCTTTTTAGCAATAAAAACTTGTTTCTTGAAGACTCCAAAAATGTTTTAGCCAGCATTTGATATAACAAATTTTATAGCTAGATAACACATGGCATATCCCTTATGAGTATAATGATTTCAAAGAGGAAGCATATGATAAGCAGAAATAGAAAGTGGAGGGAGAATAACGGCATAAACACCTCTAGCAGTCACAACACACCAAGAGAAATATATGATTCACCATGTAGCAGGAGAAGAGAAGAAAAAAGTGAAAGTAACAAGAAGGTCATCTCATCAAACTCAACTATCAATAATATTTAAGAATTTTGGATTAATGACTACATTTATGAATGTCATAGAACCTTTGAATTCAAAGGAGCTAATAAAGATAAACAGTGGAGAGATGTAATGAATGAATGGCATGAGTCTATAATGAAGAATGATACTTTGGAATTGAAATAATTTCTTGAAAATAAGGTACCCATTGGATCCAAATTATTTCTCAAACCTAAATTTAAATTTGATGGAAGTATATATAAATATAAGTCTAGGTTAGTTGCAAAAGGATACTTACAAAAAGAGGGAACTTATTATGAAGAAAAATTTGAACCTGTAGCTAAGTTAAGTATAATTATAATGATGGTTGCTTTAGAGATAAAACATAAATGGAAACTACATCATCTAGATGTTAAATATCCTTCCTGAATGGGCAAATAAAATAAGAAGTATATACTATTCATCTAAAAGGGTTTGTTAAAAAGGGTCAAGATCACCTTGTTTGCAAGTTAAAGAAAGAATTATATGGATTGAAACAATCACCAAGATGATGGTATGTGAAGATTGATTCTTTCTTTCTTCAGAAATAATCTATGAAAATTAAACGTGACCCTAATCTATATATCAAGAAGAATAAAAATGGCTATGTTATTATTATTTCTCTGTATGTTGATGATCTTATTATAACAGGCAATGCTTATAATCTAATTGATAAAGTTAAAGGAAAACTATCATAAGAGTTTGAAATGAAATACCTTGGTTAATTGGATTATTGCCTTGGTCTTTTCATATGGAGAGAAGTTGGAAAAGCATTTGTTACATAGATCAAGTATATCAGAGAGTTACTGAAAAGATTCAAAACAGACCCATGTATGGAAGTATCAATACCATTAGAACATAATACCAAACTTTGTCGTAATGATGGGACAAGAGAGGTGGATGGTACACTATATCTTTGGTTGACGGGAAGTGGAAAATATCTCACTACAACCATGATAGATATAGCACATTCAGTTAGAATTTTAATTCAAATCATGGCCAAACATGTTGAAACCCATTGGGGAGAAACGAAGAAAGTTCTTCAGTATCTAAAAAGAAAAATTAATTTTGGTATTAAATATACTGATAATTTTGATCTTGAGTTAGCAGGATATTCTAATTCAGATTGAGATAGAAATACTAATGACATAAAATAACCTTTAGTTTATATATTTATCCTTGGATCTGGGATTGTGGCTTGGAGCAGTAAGAAGCAACCAACTATTTGTTTGTCGTCCATTGAAGATGAGTGCAAAGATTTGTGCAATGCTACATGTGAAGAAATTTGGATGAGGAAAATTATTGAAGATGTAGAAGTATAGAAATCACCAACCATTATCAAGTGTGACAATTAAAGCACCACCAAGCTAGCCAACAATATTTTATACCACACAAGATGAAAAAAATAGATACACACTATCATCTTGTCAAGGAAAATATGTGGTCTAAGAAAATTGATTTAGTCTGTTGTAATACCAATGAAAATGTGTCTGACATCTTTACAAAGCCCCTAGGAATTAGGAATTGTAGGAATTAGTTGGGTATGGTAGAAAACACATTGCTCCATTAAGGGGGATTGTTGGAATAATAGAGAAATCTCTAGAATACTCTCCCATAATTAGATCTTGTTATTTTTTTCTAGAATTTTTTTCCTTATTTAGACTTTATTGGTTGGAAGTTCCTATATTCCAATAATTTGTTCAAAAATAATATAGCACTATATATTTAATAGTTTGGTGGCCTGGTCAATGTAGGTGAGTTTTTTTATGCAATCTCCTTATTGAGTGATTGTCTCACTAGAGAGTTGCATCCTCCTTCAGTTCTCTCTTTCTATTTCTTTGTAATTTTTGGGTCGTTAAGATGAGAATGGTAAAATATATTATGCTGAATGATTTTAAGGAACCCTCATTTCAAACAAGTTATATAACCATGGTTTACAATTAGAAAATAAGAAGAAGGACGATGTAGTAGCATTGTTTTTCATTAAACCAGCCTAGATCCATCTTGACCCTGAATCTATCAAATGTCGAGAGGAGTAAAATATCTTGAGTTAAAAACCTTTCCTCAAGTCTTTCACTCAAAAACCATGCTTGCACCTTGAGATATTTGATCCTTATCAACGCTTGATAGATCCAAGACTTAGGATGGACCTATACTAGTGGTATTCCAATGAAATAACTATGAAGAATTTAATTGGATGATAACCTAATTTAGCGTCATTATTGCCCCATAAATATTATCATAAATTTAGAGTCAAATTCATCATATTAGTGAAAATATTGCAAGAATTATTTATTCAAACTAAAAAAATTATTTAAAAAAATATTATGTATTATATTTTCTAAGTTTAGTTTGACATGCTTTTTTCAACCTTTTTGAAATATGCTAATAAATAATTTGATATGGACAGGTCTTTATAACTTCAAACACAATACCTAATTGTACAAGAAACAAGATGGTGACAAGAATGGGATAACTCATATTTTATATTTGGTGTAATTTAATTAAGGGTTTTGTCGGTGTTTTCTATTGAAATCCAGTGAAATTTTTAGTGAGATTGAGTAATAATGTAATGGTTCTTTGGCTTAAATTATGTTTCTAAATGTAAAGTGGATTTAGTATCCAAAATTATATTAAATTATGATTTTAAATGTTGTTGTTAGTATTATTTCTGTTGTTGTTGTTGTAAATTAAACCCTCTATATTACTCAAAAAATTGATTTACCTGGATATCTGAGTGTGCATATAGGGTGTGACTCCGTTCCACAATTTTTTCTTTCGCTCAACCTAAAAATGATACACTTCACCAAATAGATCAGAAACAAGGCCAAAAAAGTCTTAGATACCTCTCGAAACATACTTAAAACTAGTACATATGCTAGAACCCATATACATACTCGACACATATACAAATGCAATTACCCACAAAGGGGCGACCAACTTTGAATCCCTCCCAAGAATTCACCCAAAACCATTATAAATGATGATTACACCTCACTTAGAGAGTCACTAGGCCCTGCACGACTACCAGGCCACAACCCTCCATGTTGGATTTATTTATAATGTACATTTGGTCACTTGATGAAATTGTATTTATCATTGTAAAGTATATTTATAAATGCTCGATTTGAAATAAAATTTATCTTAAGTCAAAATTGCATTGCAAATTTTAAAAGATGTAAATTTGAATTTTTGAAATTAAAATTTTGGCTCCAAAAGTGACAAGTCAAATTCCCTCCCAGTCAATTTGGCTCTAGCTAAGATACATGTCCATTCACCCTAGACAGACTACTATATAAAGGAAACCCGGGCTCCTCCATTTGGAAATTCATATTTTCTCACACAACACAGATTATGGGAAAGTGAGTGAAGGACAAGAAGGATGCATAATGATGAAAAAGAAGGCCAAGTTTTCTCTCTCCCCTTTCTCTCTAGTAACTCACATATGTGAAGTAATCTCTCTCTCTCTATGGCTCAAATTTTGTGGGTTAAACTGTTGCAGGGGGATGAAATTTCTTGGTTCATGGGACAACTATTGCAGGCTCAAAATTCTGGGGAAAATGACTATTGCAGGAAGGTCGAAATTCTGAAGTGAAAGATCAAGAGAAAAGTGCAGGATCATATCGGGTGACCTGACTTGGAGGGGAAGGGCAGGTTTGACCATAGGTCTAGGTGTGTCTCTCATTGAATAAGAAGAATTTCTCTATTGGAAAAGTTTGTTAGGGTTTTCCCCATAATGGGTTTTCTTAGGGTAAATCATGTATTCTCTTGTGTGTTGTGATCTATAGTGTTTTAATTTTATTTATATTTGAATTTATGAAGTATAATTTTTGAATGATATATTGGAATAAGCTAAAAGAATATATACATAAAAGTAATTATCATAATTTCAGAAACATTTTGCTAAACCTAATTGCACTGCGAAAATCAACATTCTTTCAGATATTTGGTGAAGGAAGAAGGGAACATTGAGATCACCTTGAAAAAACCCTAGAAATAATTGTATTCAAGTTATTCTTGAAATTTGGTTTCTATAGCTACATCCGTGAAATATGAAAGCAAGCTAGAGGGAGCATCAAAATTCAAAGATTGGAAAGTTAGAATAGGCATTATTTTTTGCAAGAAAAGGCTTTCGATATCATTATAGGGAAGGTTATTCAACCAGAAGATGATGTATGAAAAGCGAAGTTTAAGGAATATGACATCAATTCCATGAGAATCATAGTAGACTCCATTAGGGATTATTTGGTTTCCTACATTCCAAAACTTCATACCTCAAATAACGTATATGATTCCCTAATGAATATATAAATTATCAATAATGTTGTTCAATCAATGAGGTTGAAGAATGAACTCTAAAGTACAAGGATGGACAGTGACGGTATTGTGGCTTCTTACTTCCTAAGGATTACCCAAATAAGAGATCATATTCAAGAAATTATAGAATGAATCTGTGATAAAAAAAAAAACTAGTTATCATATCACTCAATGGTCTTCCTAGATCATGGGATGCTTTTGCAGCAGGTATAGGTATTTGGAAGGAAGCTCCTAAATTTGAAAAACTATGGAAATCATGTGCTCAACAAGAAGCAAGAACAATGAGCAGGTATCGGCAAGATGAGGAAGTTCAATCCCTTGCAGCTTGTTTCAAGAACAAGGAAAGAATAAGTTTATGCCTCAACACAAAATATCGGGAAATGGATCTTCTTCCTCTAAGAAGAAGAATTAATTATAAAAAATATGATTATATGGTTGTGAAGAATATGGACATTTCAAGAGATATTGGCCTAGTATGTCTAACAATAAAATCTAAGCGAAACCATATGCTTCAACAACTAAATTTGAGGAAGGTGAAAAACCAAAGAAGACCAAAGGTGAAAAGGATGATGAAATGTGATCGGTAGATTGTTGAGCATCAAGGCGCATGACTAGGGAACATGCGAATATTTTAAGCATGACAAAAAATAAGTTGTATCAAAGGGTTGAATTGTGAGACAATAAAAACTATGCAATGAAAGGAGTTGGAAATACATACATAGAGTTGGAATCTGGTAACAATATGCATATCAACAATGTCCTTTATGTACCATATTTGAAATATAATATTTTTTATGTTTATTATTTAGAGGATAAAGGAGATAGAGTTGGTTTTGTGGATGGAAAAGTGCTTGTTTGGTCAAAGGGATATAATATAGATAATGTTATTTCTATTGTGATTCATTATGAAAGATTGTATATAATTGCAAGTCAACTAGATCAAGCGCTAGTACATGATGAGATAAATCCAAGTGAGATATTGCACAAAAGGTATGGACATTTCATTTTAGAGCATTTCATGAATTGAGTCAAATAGTGTCGGGGGGTCCTGAACTGGAAATCAAGAATGATGGTGTATGCAAAGGCTATCCTCTTGGGAAGAGCATGAAGAAACCATTTCCAAAAAGTGACAAAATATCTAAGGAAACTTTGGACTTGATTCATTTTGATGTATGTGGTTTGATGCCCATGAAATCCACAGGGGCTTCACTAGTGGAGCAATACCATATCACATGGGTTCATATTGGGGAATATATATTGTGGGATATATAGGGTGTAAAGGGTTTTTATACTGGCATGTACAAAAAATGGAGCTAAAAGTTAATGAAAAAATGTAAAGGGGTATTAAAAATGTTAATGAAAAACGGATACCTACAATATCTAGTGAAATTAGGGGTATTTTAAGTTGGGAGGGTATATTGGGTTTGTATTGATAGGGGGTTAAATAATGTCATTTTAATAGGTATTGTTTAATATTCCATGAATGCACGTGATAGGTCAGAGGTTCATTGAGTGAAGCCCCCGTGATGAAATCGCTTGGTTGTTCATTGTACTATGTGAAATTTATTGATTTATTCTCCCATTAGACATGGTTATATCTCTTGGAGACAAAATATGAGTTATTCAATACGTTCTAGGAATTAAAAGATACTAAGATATGACGATGGAGGAGAATACACCTCGGATCTTCTTGCTTTTTGTAAGCTGGCTAGGACTAAGTGGGAGCTAATTTTCCCTTATAATCCACAATAGAATGGTGTAGCAGAACATAAGCACTTTTCCGTTGAATAATATGTCAAGGACATGATGCATTTTTTTTATAGCATCATTTATCACCTTTATATACTTGATGACTTATGCATTGGCCTTGGGAAACCTTTCCATTCAGACTTGGTCATATTTCTCAAAAAAAATAAAAATTAAATCCATACGCAACTCTGCCTAGTTTTTTCCACGTGCACACATGGGTCCATCCATAGCTAACCTACGTATGTTATTTAAAATGTTAAAAAATAAAAAAATTCCCTATTATTGATGTGGGGTTTACAATTTTTCCTATAACTTAACTACCCCGGTCGGTGGCCTAACTATTCCCCAGCTAAAAAAACTAATTTGATGAAGTATAAATACCCCTAAAGGGAATGGCCTAAGGGAGGAGGGAGAGACTACTGTTGATATTATAGCGTGTTATAGCCCTGTTCAAGTTTTATATTTCCCCTGTGCCTCCTGCACTTCCCAGGTATCAGGAAACCCTTGTTTCCTTGTGATGATCACCCTCATTCTATGTGACATCCCTTGTGCACCATTTATGGAAGAAGCTTTTTGATGCTAGGGCTGGACGAATCCAGAGGACAATTTTTCTCAAGGTCGTGGCAGATCTCAGGTGATTTCTCCACTATTATTTTATGTACATGTTATCAATAAAATAAGTACCATCCTGTTCCTAATGTTATGTGTTATATGTCTCTTATACATGCTTAATAATCTTGAATCGTTTATTTCATGTTATCTTTATGAGATCATGTATGCTAATTTGCTAACATATGGGACATATATGTTGTACAACTAGGTTTTGTGCTTGTTCTTGACTGATTTTTAGGTTCTGGAGCACAAGGAGTTGCAGGGGGTTTGAACCCTACGGGATCTACTACAAAATAAGGATAAACGAGTAAGATCTGCAATCCTCACTTTCTATTTTAAAGCATAGAAGTTGGTAATTTGAGTCCTTCTTGTGATGACATGCCCCTTCTCTGTTAAATCTTTCAACCCAATATGTTAGGGTAAATTTTCCCATAACAGAACTGGAAACTCCACTGGGAATTGCGTCTGTGTCACTCCTATTTTGGGTTGTTTTATCTGTCTTGTAGGTTCCCTGATAGGTTAATCACATTTTGCAGTCTAGTAAGTCTTTTTCCCAACCGGACAAAAGCACTGATCTCTTGATCAGGCCTGAATATTTATCTTTTTTCCTTATTTTTTTTATATATGCTACTTTGGTTGTACACAGTCGTGTATGCCCTCTATTTTCTCCAAAATAACCTGCGTCTATGCGTGTTTCTTTGGTTACAGTTCTGTATACACGTGTTTTGCACACAACAAACCCCTGTATGCTTAGGAAAATTTGAAAATATGAATTTTGAGGCCCTGTAAGCCTTTCTTTTCTATGGTTGGCCACTCCTGTGGTGCCTTTTAGGTGTCTAGACTGTGTTTATTGTTGTTGTATGTCAGTTTCTCTCTTGTTATTGTGAAGACCTAGTCATTTTATGGTTTTTCTTGTTTTGTGAAGTTGCAATTGCGGCTGTAGCATCAATACCTCTTCCTAGAGTTCTTGGTTGTTCTAACCATTTAGAATAGTAAGCCTCTGCTTGTTTTCTCATCTTGGCGTTATGCATTGCTTCGCTTTTAGTTTTTTCCTTTTTTGACTTCTTTGGTTTTCTTGACTTCTTGGGACTAGCCTTTAAGCGAATCTTGAAGCGACATTTTCTTGGTTTTTTTAGTTTTGTTCGCTAGAAATGTATGCTACTATTCTAAATCAGTTTCTTGGGCCTTTTTCTTCTCATTGCTTCTTTGGGTCCTGCTACAAAAGTAGAACAGTTGGCTTATGCATTTTGAAGTCTCTTTGTGGCTCATTTTCTTGATTCCGGTTCTTGAGTAGTTGTGCTTATCTTTTTTAGATATTTTTGTTTTCCTTAAAAGTGAAAAGCCAAAAAACATTTCTTGTTTTCCATTTATTTTGCTTCGGTTTCCTTTTTGTGGTTTTAATACATTTTAAAGCAGTTTGATTAGTTTCTTGTTTTTGGTTCGTTTGCTTGGTCTTGAAAGGATTCTTTCCCTATATTTCTTTCTCTTTTATATCAAGTGTATTTTGGAAGTTTTTATGCAAAGGAGTTCTTGTTGGGACTTTTCTTGCTTGTCTGTCAAAACTGATTGAACCATTTCTCCCTAGAAACTCTTTTTTCTTCTTCTATTAATAATCCTAGAATTTGCATATCATTGGTAGTTTTTTCATTAGTTGCACTAAAGAATTTCTTTCTTTTTTGATAGTTTCCTGAAGTGTGTGAGGAGTGATAACTGAAAATAAAAACAAGTTTTTTCTTATTTAGTTTCGTAGAACCCATTTATAAATTGCTTTTCATCAAAAGAAAAACATTTCATTTGCATGCAGTAGTTTTTCATTGATTTCCTTTGTGTTGATAAACACCATCAGTTTCACTTCTGTATACCTTTGACATAAGTAGCAACCAATTTAAAATCAAGTGCTATAATTAAAATGAACTAGAAGTTTTTGTATTTGTCATTAATCATACACCAACTAGCTAGGTCATATGGCATTGGAATAGGTGAGTATAGAGTTAACTCTCCAAGGCTGCTCAAAATCGTTAAACATAGAAAGTCTCTTAATGAGCGAAATCCAATTTCGTTAAGTGGATTGGGAAAGCTCTACCTAAAGAGAGTTAAGCACGAGGGAGAGTGAAGGAAGAGAAGAGAGATACCCCCTCTCCTTTTTCTTGAATCTTGACTTAAGATCGTTCTACCTAACTGTCGATATGGATTGGTGTCCTTAGTTGCCTCTCCTAGGGACCACATAGGTGACGGCGGGGGGGAGGGGGGGGGGGGGGAGGAGTACCTGTGGTACCTGAAACAGACGTTGCATCACTTTCATCAGTACTTCTGGACGGTGTCATTGTGAAGCTTGTTGACTTGCACCGGTAAAGGCTGTTGTCAGGAGGTCAGCGTAACTATTTATGTTACCTTCGCTAGTAGGCCTGGGGCATAATTACCCATACTATTTTCAGAAAGTCCTCTTATTCACTTTCTTGTATTTTTCTGTCTGGTCCTAATCACCTGGAGTGGAAATACATGAAGGCCGCTTGATTGACTATATCTTAGGGACTTTTCAGAGTGTGCTCTTTGCTCCTATATTTCTTAGCTTCTTATATTTTTTTAGTCTAATTAATATCATAAAGTGGCTAACCGATCGCCTCATCGATCGAGGAGGTTTCATGGGCTTTCCCCTGTGAGTGCCAAGCCTTTTTGAAGAAGGCATAGGAGTAATTCAGTGGGTGTTTTTATCCGGTGGTTTTGAAAGGAACAGAGAGTGATCTTCCGTCTGGGCTTGTTGTTTTTGTGGTTGGTCCTGGTGCTACTGATATTGTAGAGATGAGTACTCCACTCGTCTCTAGAGTCTTGTTTCTGACAGAAGAAGTTGAAGTTGAAGAAGTTACTCAGCCTTCTGAGACTCCTTCATCTCCTCTTCCTGCTAGTTTTCCTGACGTCCTTTTATACATTGGGCCTAAGTCTCCGAGATCAGCTAGCCTTTTTCCTTCATATCCCTTTCTGTCGATGGCCACAGCTGGTAACACAGCTTCGACTATGAGCACTGCAAGTGTTCATACTCCTCTTTTAGTCAAAGGAGGAGGAACTATTTCTATTTCAACAATCACTTTTAGTGCTGCTATGTTTGGCTCTACTTCGATTCCATCTTCGAGTGGAAGCACCCAAGAAAATATTTCTCAATATGGCCCCTTTTCTTTTTAAATGCATTCTAGTGCATTTCCTTCTGTCTCCTTTACCACTTCTTAAGTTGTCTCCACGCCTATGCCTTACATGGCTAGTGGAACAACTTCATTTTAGGGTTTCCCCTTTGGAAGTGGGCATATTCCTCATTCGAACCCTTCCTTAGGATCTTTTCCTTTCACCTCTCAAAACCAAGGATTCAATCCTTTCACCGAAGGTCAAGGCTCTAATGCTTTTTCGGGATGGAACCCTGCTTTTACAGGGTTAGGAGCTGGGAGTCAATTTTTCTCTGGTTAGCAAGGGAATGTTCCTTTCCCTTCAGTAGGTGCTTCTCAGGGATTTTATCCATTTGCTAATACTTGGAACCCTTACCAAGGGCTTTCTTCCTCTTTTAACACTTCGATTAGATGTAATATCCCGGTTTATATTAACCTTGTGATGGGAGGGGGTCATTATTCGAATTTTGGGTCATAAGGCTTCTTTTATGGCTCAATATTTTCTATGAACAACATTTGGCAACCTGCTACCTCAACAAATCCAGGCTATTTTATTTTCAGAATGTGGGGAATCCTTCATATGGGGGATGGAATTCCTAGTATCCTCCATGTTTACCATTCCTGACAACTTTAAACTTTCGAGATCTATCGAAATTGACAAACTATCCTATTCGGTATAGTCTGGGTTGGCCTTCGGTACGCACTAAACTACCCTCAAACATTCCAAAGTTTGAAGGGAAGACTGGTAAGTATCCGACGAACAATGTCACCACTTTCCACTTATGTTGTTCGTCGAACTCCCTTATCAATGATTCGATCAGGTTGAGGTTATTTCAATGAACCCTAACTAGGAATGCAGTGAAATGGTACATTAAGATGACAAAGGGTAGTTTTTCTGCTTTTGGTGAGTTGGCTACTATGTTCTTAAATAATTTTCATTTTCCTATCCGTTATGATGTCAGGACTTATCTCTTGGCCAATTTCCTGCAGGAAAAAGAAACTCACATTTTTTATCATTTTCAGGAATGGAGGAGAAGGAAGAGGCTAACCAAAGCCCAGATTCTGAATCAGTTCCTTCTCGAATGGTTTCTGAAATCTCTGCAGCCAAAAATTTCAAAGGATGTATCCCTTTTCAGGGATATTTTCTGAAGAGTTGGCTATTTTTAGTGCTCAACAGCTAGAACTGATCTATTTTCAGTATGGGGTCCTTAATAAAATCTTGCCAGGTGCTCCTCACTCCAAGCTAGATTTAGCCAAAACCAAACCTAGTCCTCATGGTGACGGACTTATCGGTATGATTGATAGTGGTATGGCTAACCTGTTAAATCAATTCTTGCAGTTGTCTATACAATCTGCTCCTTCTGGTGAGGCTACGCCTTCAATGTCAACTCCTTATCATCCCTTGGATATTAATACCATTCAAACTTCTAACCCCAAAGGAAATCAACAATCCAATGGGAAGAAAAAGGGATGAAACAATAAGAAGAAATACAAGTATGGGAAGGGGAATGCGAACAGATCCAATGATCATGTTGGAGAGGGTAAGAGGGATAGTTAAATTAACTTGATTAAGTTTCCATGCAAGTTGTGCACTGGAGACCATCTTACTCACCTCTGCCCTAAAATTCAAGATGCTCAGCGCTTGTTAGCTCAGCAGGGTTCTTCTAGCTCCCAGGTTGTATTGACAAACTTTCCCCAAGGGCAGTAATTTCTTACTAGCACGAATGCGAATACTGGAGCTCCCTCTAGGGCCAACTAGGAAGGGGAAAATCCATCAAACATATACATGATGAGTGCTCACGCAAATATCGCTACAAGATCTCGTGATTATGGAGAAGTTGAGTCTTCGAAAGCTAAAGGTGCTCCTTATAATTTTGAGCCTCTCAATATAGAGAGGCTTGTAGTTGAGCCTATACCTCATATGCCGAAAGGGTCTACAAAGCATATGATGATCAATAAAAATGTCAAGCCTACCCATAACTACTCGATTGTATAATTTCTGGCACAAATTCCTTGCACCATGTCTGCGTATGTCTACGTTAGAGGTACACCAGTCATGTCTTACATAAATTAGTGCATTTCTCACTGCCATTGGGGCCGTTGATCCAAATAATTCTCTGGTGATCACATTTGACATGTCGATTTTCAAAAAGAGACTTTCTCATGATATGGATTTCCAGGTTAAGTCTACTTATCGGAAGTTTAATATCTTTCGAACAGTTATCGATGAGGGTGCTTCCACATGTGTGATGTCTCTCGCATGGTGTAAGGAGATTGGATCTCCTTCAGTTGTCCCTTATGCTAATCTTCTGACTACGTTTGATGGTCATTCTCACAAGCCACATGGCATTGTTCTTGCTTTACCCATCTGTGTTGGGGGTAAAACTGTCAATATCGAGGTTGAGATAGTTGATGCAAATCTAGACTACAACCTTATGTTGGGGTGAAACTGGATCTATGAGATATATGCTATTGCTTCATCATTATTTCACATTTTATGTTTCCCTCATGAAGGGAGGATTTTCACAGTTGATCAAATGGACTATTCTCCTGTAGATCTGAATGCATCCGCTGACTCGAATATTCCCTTTGTGAATGATACCAAGCAACCTGTTGAGAATTTTGGGGTTGGAATGTATACATATTTGATGGGTACTTTTTATTTTCTGCCTCCTTCGGTTCATGCCCATGTTATTTCATCCTCTAGAGTTCCCATTCGAAGATAATTCTTTCTAACTCATTAGTTTTCGGACCCTTGGACCTTGCCTTCTCCTACCTCCACATTAGAAGAAGGCCAAGTGGGTGGAATGACATTTCCTATGTCTGTAGCTGAGATTGCTTATCAATATATTGTTGACTCTGCAGACTCCATGCAATTTTTTGTTTCGTTGGAGGAATTGGATGGAGATGTGGCTTTGGCTTGGACTCTTAGTTCATCTTCTGCTCAGGATTTCTTTGATACCACTCTTCCATCTAAAGAGGCCATCCTTGAATCAATCCCTCATGCTCTATAGGAATAATAGAGAACACATTTGAAATTATTTTTTGAATGTATTTTTATTGAGCAGAAACAAAAAACCAATATAGGTAATTTCTCTAGAGTTGGAGTAGAAAGAGTGTTATATTGCCTTAAAAGTGCAAGATCTTCCATGCCCTATAAAAACAATAAATGCTAGTCGGCTTGATGTTAATGAGTCTCTCCATATTATGCGAAAGCTCAAATAAGAATATAGATGAATTTGAAGCATACCAAAGTTAACAATCATTGATCTAATAAAATTTCCATCTTCATAGTATTAGATTTTGGATTTGTCAACGAAGCTCTTTGAAGCATCTTTAAAAATCCACGGAGAAATTATTTTCTTGGGAAGCCTCAGATACATTGTCAAGAAAATTTCAAATACCAACAAATAATGAAAAAACAATGATAAAACATAGACTAACAAATGCTACATATGAAAAAGTAATTAGCTCAAAATAGGTGGAGAAATTTTCCCTACTCCAACTTCAGAGGATAGTGTCAATGCTATATATTGTAACAAAGGGAAATGGTGATTGTTGTCTTGAAAGAAAATTTAATGCAACCTTTCACACCCAGAGATGGATTGTCAAACTACATTGGTAATTAGAATTAGTTCAATGAAAAATTAGAATTTTTCCAATGAAAAATTATTCCCCATGTTCTTAATGTAGCAGTATGAAGAGCACAAGCCATCTTCTCTTTTGTAATCAGGTATTGAGTCTTTAAATATCAGAGATAATTCCATTGAGACATCGACTTTGTTGAAAAGTAGTCAACGTGCATTAATACATAGATGTGTAATGGGTAGGCATATTGTTCCTAGGCACAACAATTCTAGTTTTGTCTTGGCATATTCATTCAATTTAACTCATTATATTGGTCAATCAAAAGTTCAACTTCCTTCTCTCCATTCATTTCCAAGGTCATTCTTCATATTCCTTTCAAAAATCTTCAGTTAAATCACAGCATGTTCAAGAAATTCCTCAATAACTACCACAGTTACAATAAGTGGCACAATTTGAAATTGCTCCAAAGTTTTTGAATCTGTTATCACATAGCCTTTCACAAGGTACCCAAATTCCACAATAGTTTCCAATACCTTAGGAACTACAACCAATTATCTGTTATGGTTATCCAAAATAATGGGATTTGTTGTGAGTAGTAGCATGATGAATCCTAATTTAAGCTTAGCATGAAGGACTGCTTTACTTCTTATAGGGCCTAATAACTTGTCTTCCTAGGTTTTCGGAGTGCAACCTCCTCTTCCTCCTTGCCCACCACAAAATTCATTATTGGTAGAATAAACATCATCGACATCATAGTTGACAACTTCAAACACCACATTACCATCTTCCTTAGGCAATGTGTCATCTCTTTTAATGTTCCTAATGGAACACAGAACAATATGTGCATAAACTTCAACGACCTCTTCTTATAATCCATTTATACATGTTTCTTTGGAGTAATACCAAATCAATTCCTAGAAAAAAATGCAGGTATACTTTCAGTTTCTACTACGACATCCTTATTTCTAGCCCCATATTTGAATGCAACACCTCCAAATTTTGTTTCAACTAAAGCACCGGTTGCTACCTAGGATATTATTGGAGTTCAATTCAATTATAAAAAAATAAGTTTGTCCTGAATTTTTTCTTAGTGCATTGTATGAGGATTTTCCAAGAAAGTTCAGAACATATGGTTTGTGCTTCAAGTTTCAAGAAGATCACAATAATCACATGGATTATTCCAAATGATAGCTTCTTTACCACCTAGTACGAGGGAGATGTTATTACATAATTTATGACTATGTACATGAAAACAAAATAAAATTAAAAATAATCACTAGAATAAATTACATGTTGGATGCATTACACTTCGATAAAGGAAATGCACATACACAACAACCTATATCAATACCATGTATCTATGCTGGTATTTATTAATCAACATATGGGCCTTTCTACACTTATCACATTCCTTTTCTTTTTTCATTCAACATGGATATTTTCTTCCTTTATATATTTCATCAATTTAAATGAATTGTACCAATCCTTACCCCAAGTTGAAGGGTGGTATATTATCTGAAGATGTTTGAAGAGAGGGGGAATCACTAGGTTTTGTTAACCCCCATATAAGCTTGTGTAATTGGAGGGTTAAGATCCAATTCGTTTTCACCAAGAGGGTTTTCAGTGATAGGTGCATTAGATTTCATGATGGTCAAAGTTCATTCTAGAGGCATGTTCACCAAATTTTGAGGAAAATTCGTTTACTAGTATTTTTCTTGTTTTTTAGGAGCCACAGTTCCAAGGTTATCTTGTGACAATTGACCATGTATCATTGGTATTTGTGATCTCATGTTGTGAATGACTTTTTTATGGGACATGCCAACATTTTCATGACATTTCTATTTTTGGGCTATAAGCAGTTCTGGTTTTAGGGCTTGCATGCTAATCTTGAGCATATATTTTGGTTTGCAATGAGTCTAATGAGGCTATTTTTATCAACATCCAAGATGTTGTTTTTTCTAGGCATGCTTTAGTTGGCATCAGTCTCCTATCACAGTAGGAGTTACCTTCAATTTCCATCTTTCCTATTTTCTAGGATTCATGCTACTATTTTTGGCATGTTGATATTTAACATTTCTTGTTGTGGTGGGTATGGGTTCTAGTCTCATGGTTCCATTGTGTAGTAATTATGCAAGTGGAGGTGTTCTTTGTGTGACAGATGTGAACAATTGAGAGGGTTTTCACTTGCGGCGTGCTAAGCATCTCAACCTCCATAATTTGACATCCTTTGGTATATTTGGTAGTTTTGTATGTTTCTCCAACTTATATATATATCCTCTTATCATGGTTTGAGTTCTAAATTTACTATTAGATGACCCTTTAGCGATTTTGGAAAGGATAATTTGCATTGGTATTTGTTCTATTTTGGCTATAACTAAATCTATAAATTGACTTGCTATCTTTGGCTAACTAAAACCCAAGTTTGACTTGTACTATGTTTAAAAAAATTAGGCCGAAATTATTTATATTTAAAATTTTGGTTGAAAGTTTATGTGAGGCACAATCATTCAAAGGAGGTCAATGAATTGTTTTATTCTTGGCAACATAAATTTAGAGAGTGAAACTAGCATTTGAAATATGCATGCAACTTTTCTAACCTAAAAAAAATCAACTTGGTTTATTTGCATCCCTTGGATGTGAGTTTAATGGAGTCCAATTAGTAGCTATGTTATGAAACCAACTCCAAAAATAGAAGAAAAGAGAGATCAATGCCTTATAAATAAGCCACTTTGAGGGGGAAAGCTCATTTAAATTCCATAAATGAACAATTCTTGGATGATACAAATGACAAAACCTCCTTCTATATATAAGATTCCATGGGGCCACAATATAATCCTAGCCGAACTAACAATAATAATGTAAGGGCACAATAATAACAATATTGGGGTTACAGGGGTACAACAATAACAATAAGGGGCTACACTAATAACAACAAGGGACTAAACTAGTAATATAGGGACCTAACATGCCCCTCTCCTTCAAAAAAGTGTTGTAATCAATTCTTGAGTAGCTCTAGGTGCTTCTGTATAAAATTCTAATCCTCCCGTGTAGAATCTTCAGTGTGTAAGTTCTTCCACTTGATGAGATACTCTGAAATTGATCGATTTCATAGCTAGAGAGTTCTTGTTTCCCTAACTAATTTAGGTTCCAATATGATTTTTCCTTCCTCATCAAGTTCTGACAATATTGTTTGAATTGAAATATTTTCACCTATAACCTTCTTTAAGCATGTAACATGGAAAACTAGATGCACTCGCAAAGAAGCAGGAAGATCCAATTTGTATGCCATAGTACCAATGTTTTGAAAAACCTTGTAAGGATCATAGTACTTTGGTGATAATTTATTATCCTTCTTAGATTTCTTGGGGGGGATTTTCTTGTATGGTTGTATCCGTAAAAATACCTAGTCTCCTACATCAAAAATTCTCTCGTTGCGATGTTGATATGCCTGCTGTTTCATTTGATTTTGTGCCAAATTTAGGTTATCCTTCAAGAGTTGGAGAACTTCTTTTTGATGCTTAATGTGATATTCCACTGCTTGAACTGTAGAATTTTCTCTTAAATATGATGTGATGGATGGTGGATGATATCCATAAAGTGCCATAAATGGGGACATTTTCACTGCAGTATGGAAGGAAGTGTTTTACCACCATTCAGCGAGAGGTAACCACTTGACCCATTGTGTTTCTTATCAGATACAAAACAACGAAGATATCCTTCCAAACATTTATTAACTATCTCAGTTTTACCATCGAATTGAGTATGATAAGATGAGCTATGAGCTAGTTGAGTACCCAAACAAGAAAATAACTCTGTCCAAAAATTTCTAGTAAAAATGGGATCTCTGTCACTCACAATAATCTTTCGATTTCCATGTAGCTTTGGAATTGTGTCCATAAATGTAGTAGAAAGTTTACTTGCTTTAAATGGATGAGACAATCCACAAAAGTGTGCATACTTGGTAAGTATATCAACTACCACCATGATGACACTCTTTCCTTCGGACTTAGGTAAACCTGTGATAAAATACTTTGAAATCTCCTCCCAACGTTGAATTGGAATGGATAAAGGTTGTAGAAGACCCAGGGTATTATTGTATCAACTTTATTTTTCTGGAAAACCAAACATTTCACCACAAACTCTTCCATATCAGATTTAAGGCCATCCCAAAAAAAATATTTCTTCACCCTGTGATACGTTTTTAAAAATCCCGATTGTCCTCCTAAAGGAGAAGTGTGCAATTCCAAAATAATATTTGGCTTTAGTTGGGAATTCTTACAAAGATATAACTGATGTTTGTACCATAAGGAATCATTTTTCCAACTAAATGTATCATATGTACTAGGATCTTGCTGCAACGTTTGAATGAGTCTCCACACTTCTTTTTCCTTCTTCCATTCAACCCTTGCTTCTGTTATCCATTATGGTTGAATAATAGAAATGGCACAAAGAAATTCTTCAACCTCTTCATTCTTTCTTGAGAGTGCATCTGCAACAACATTTAGCTTCCCTTTTTTGTAGATGATTTCAAAGTCATAACCCCACGTCTAACTAAATGTATCATATGTACTAGGATCTTGCTGCAACGTTTGAATGAGTCTCCACACTTCTTTGTCCTTCTTCCATTCAACCCTTGCTTCTGTTATCCATTATGGTTGAATAATAGAAATGGCACAAAGAAATGCTTCAACCTCTTCATTCTTTCTTGAGAGTGCATTTGCAACAACATTTAGCTTCCCTTTTTTGTAGATGATTTCAAAGTCATAACCCCACGTCTTTGTGACCCATTTTTGTTGCTCTTCTGAAGATATTCTTTGTTCCAAAAAGTGTTTAAGACTCTTATGATCATTTTTTATCTTGAAGTGTCTTCCCATTAGGTAAGGTCGCCATTTCTTTATTGCATGTAGTATTTATAACACTTCCTTCTCATAAATAGCTTTCTGTAAATAATTTCCTTTGATTGGACGACTTTCAAAAGAAATGGTTCTTCCTTCTTGCATTAAAACAACACCAATTCCATTTCCTGAGGCATCACATTCCACAATAAAGGTTTTTTTGAAGTTTGGCGTAGCTAAGACCGGTGCTAGGCACATTTCCTCTTTAAGATGTTCAAAGGCCTTAGTTGCTTCAGAAGTCTATGAAAATGCATATTTCTTGAATAATGTTGTTAGAGGTGTTGTTATTCTCCCATAATTCTTAGAAAACTCACGATAATACCCTGTGAACCCGAGAAATCCTCGCAACTTCTTTATGGTTGTGGGGACTTTGCATTCCTTAATGGCTTTAATTTTGTTAGGGTCTACCTTAACACCCTCGTGAGATACAATATGACCCAGATATTCCACCTCTTGTACTCCAAAGAAACATTTGGTTGTTTTTGTATATAATTGTTTCTCATGCAATAGTTTGAACACCCTGTCAACATGTTGAACATGATCCTTCTAAGACCTATTGTAGATTAGTATATCATCAAACAATACTAGCACAAATTTTATAAGGATTTGAAAATGGAATTCATCAACCCTTGAAATGTAGAAGGTGCATGTAAGGCCAAAAGGCATGACCAAAAATTCATAATGACCCTCATGAGTTCGAAATGTTGTTTTAGGAATATCTTCAGCCTTCATTCTAATTTGATGATATCCTGAACGAAGATCCAACTTGGTAAAATAAATTTCTCCATGTAATTCATCCAATAATTCATTAATCATAGGAATGGGAAAATTATCTTTAATAGTGAACTTATTGACCTCCCTATAATCTGGACACATGTGCCATGATCCATCCTTCTTGTGCACCAATACTACTGGAGCAGAGAAAGAACTTTGACTAGGTTGAATTATACCAGCCTCTAACATTTTTGCAATCATACGTTCAATTTCGATCTTTTGGATATAAGGATATATATAAGGCCTGATGTTCGGAGGAACACTTCTTGGAATCAAATGAATAGCATGATCATGATCATGAATAGGTGGGAGTCATTTGGGATTTCAAACACCTTGGAATGATTGTCCAAGACTTTTTCGAGATCTGGAGAAATAGATGATTTTTATGTTGGAACTTCTAGTAAGCATAATTTTGCAATTACGCCTTGTTGTTCTTTCTTCAGAATATTTTTCATGACATTAGAGCTTATTATCTTTCCTGGCTTCCCTCTGATACCCCTTAATTCGACTCCATTTCCTTCTAAAAAAAAATTCAAGAAAATTTCTTGAAATTAAAAGTTGCCGACCCCAAAGGTTGTAACCATTGTACTCCTAGTACAACATCAACACCTCCCAATGGAATGGAAATAATTGGACTATTCAATACATATTCTCACATGGTTAGTTCGATATTATGGAATTTTCTAGAGAAATTTATAGCTCCTCCATTTGCAACCATCACTACACATTCTGGTGCTGGGTATAGGAAACAATTCAATTCCTTGGCTACCTTACAATGAATAAAATTATGGGTACTACCCAAATCAATCATCACTATTACCTTTTTCTTCTTGATATGTCCTTCTATCTTGAGAGTTTGAGGATTGGTAATTCTTGCCAAGGCATTACATGATATGGTGAGACTCATTTCTTCTTCTTCTAGAGTTGGTTCCTAGTGTATATCCTCTTATTTTCAAGATTATTGTTCATTTTCTTCCTCCTCTTCAGAATCTATGTAAAATAATTTCTTCTCAGCACACTTATGACCTTCAGTGTATTTGCTATCACAACTATAGCTAAGCCCTTTTTCTTTTTTTTCTTCCAATTTTTGTGGTGTCAACCTTGTAGGTTGTGGAAGATTGTGAGTAGCAACACTTCCATCTTTATATATGTGAGTGGTAGGCTTCCTTGTCACCATAATTTTACATTCAAATTTTCTTGCCAGCGTGAATGCCTTCTCCAATGAATCAAGTTCCCAAAGGTGAACCTCGTGTTGGATGTTATCCTTTAAAGTCCCTATGAAGACATCAATGCAGTGTTCCTCTGGAATATCAATTACCCTTATATTCAATTTTTGGAACTCCTAAATGTGCTCTACCACTGAACCCTTTTGTTTGAGATTTATCAATTGGCTAAAAAAGGTGTTGCTCTTTGTATCCTCATAATTTGCTATCATTTCCTCCGTAAAAATTGACAAAGTGACAATTTTTTTACGGGAACAAAGCCATCGATACCATACAGATGTATTTTGTTCTAAATCTAAATTTGCAATGTGTACCTTTTATGTGTTTTGCACATTATTGAGATCGAAATATTGCTCCATCTGTAGTATCCATGTTACAGGATCCTTTCCATCAAACTTCCTCATATCGATCTTTGGAATATGGTGGGTCTTCAATCCAACATTAGAGTTTATGAAATCACGATTAACATTTATTTTTTTCTCATCATGAGTTTCCTCTACTATCTTTCCGCCATTAGGGATCACTTCTTGTATCAACCTTGTCAAACCTTCCTTCAAGCCTTCCATGTCTACTTTTAGATCATTATTCATGTCTTCCATGTTGTCTTTCATTTTTTCATCAATCTTAGCTTCCATGTCATCCATCTTAGCTTCCATGCCATTCGTCTTAGCTTCTATGCCTTTCTTAAAACCATCCATCTTAGCTTCCATATCTTTCTTCAAAACTTCCATTTCATTTTTTGTTGCTCTTTGCGAGAGCGAAATTTGGTGCATTTTCTCTTGTAATTTTGATATTTCATGTTGCACTTCTTCATATTCATGAGTCATAGTGTTGAGATTCAACAAGATGATGAGCTTAGTGAAAATAAGCACCTTCACTATGTGGGGCCCGTAGGCTATTTTTAGGTGTATGTCTATTTTTAGACATGGTGAGCATATTCTATAAGTTGCCGGATGCTATTTGTATATTGTTGGTCAAGTTGGAAAAATAGATGAAATTCTGTTTTTAGAATATAGGGCGAAGTCTATTTATAGATCGTCAATCTAAAAATATATGCATGTCGATTATTATTAGCCCTTAATAATAATCCAACAATAAACATCAACGTATTCTCTTGGAGCACTTTATTTCAGTATATAGATTTGGAAAATCAGCGGGCTGAAGAAATTACGCAATTCCTAGCGTTTACTAGTGGTTCATGCATGGAGGACTCAGTTAGTACTGAAGTGGAAAAGTTATGACAGAGTTGGAAGAGTAGTTATAGGAGTTGTTATTTAGTTTAACTTAGTTAATGGAGTTAAACTCAGTTGAGCTAGTTGTATCTAGTCTAACTGAAAGATACGCTAGTTAGAGTTAAGTGAATTAATTAGTTAATTAATTCACAACTACTAACTCACTAACAACTGAACAGAAACAATAGTTAACTACAGTGCATGTCATTTCTAGTGGAGACCCAGTGGAGAGATAGGTGAAATGGTAAGATGGACTATCCTTTGTGACTATAGTGATGCATTCAATGCATCAAACACACATTGGAGTTGCCAATGAGGATTGCGCAGTCAAGGAAAGGCCAATTCGAATTCATTCATAGGTTTTCTTCAATAGGAATTGTGCAGTGGAGACAGGTTATCAGGAGGCGAGAAATTGGTGCATAGAGATGCAAATCTATGCATGACAGTGTGTAATGATTGTTGATTGTACTGAGAGCTTGATGTACTAAGCTTTGTATGAGATATTTACATGATTCCATTGATATACATAATATCATAGTTGGGGTTTTTAGCTTTAAGCTTTCCCATTAAACAGCTATGTTATGTGCGACTGAATTTATTCACATGTGTTTGCAATTGAGTTTTAAATTTCTACAAGTTTAGTTAGTGGAAGATTATGTATTTTGCAAGAACATAAATATTTTGATATTAGGAGGATCCGGTAATACATCAGTATTAATAAATTTCTACATGGTATCAGAGAATTTTTTATTACTGGAGATTGCACTTGTGAATAATTGCTGAGTTTGTGCTGGTGGACAGTTTGAATTTGCTGCAGACATTTCTTGGTGTGATAGTTGAGTATTCATTGAAATGTCTTTCAATGGGTTGCAATTGGAGTATGCCCTTGAGGACAGCTCGAATTACATAGCCTGGAAGGATAGGATGGAGGCGATGCTGGAATATAATGGACTGAAGGAGTTCACTGATAGCAATGTTCCTAAGCTGGGTTCTAGCGATGCTGCATTACTTAACGCATGGCAAAAGAAGGTAGCAAAGACAAAAAGAATTATGTTGGAAGGTGTGAAGGACCATATAGTGTCAAGCCTTCATGGGAAAACCACTCCATTTGCAATGTGGAATGCTTTGATAAATCTTTTCCAAAGCAGCAACGACAAGAGGAAGTTGGCGCTGAAAGATAAGCTCAGAAAAATAAAAATGGAGAAGGGCGATAATATTCCAAAATATCTCACGAAGTTTGTGCACGGTAGGGATGAATTGGGAAGTGTGGGGATTACTATTGATGATGATGACTTGGTGAGCTTGGCTCTCCTTGGGCTTTCGAAGAGTTGGCATAGCTACGAAGACTCCGTCAATGGACAAGAGAAACTGCCGGGTTGGGAGCGACTTTGGTCAGATCTTGTGCAGGAGGAGATAAGGCGAAGTACCAGGGATGGCTCTTCATGGAAGAATGATGATGAAGAGAATTACACTTTGGCTGCCAAATCAAAGAAAGGAAAGGGGAAGAAATTCCACTCAAAATCCGAGGCTAAAGGCAAGAAGCTAGATTTGTCCAAAGTGAAGTGTTTTCACTGTCACGAACATGGGCATCTCGCCACTAACTACCCACAGAAAAAGAAGAACAAGAAGGTTGTTGGAGAGGCCTTAGCCTTGAAATTTGAACTTGATTTCTCCTTGATTGCATGCTTGGTTTCAAGTGCAATGGGATCGGTGTGGTATCTTGATAGTGGTGTGTCTTTCCATATGATGGGAGACAAGGAGTTGTTTAGTGACTTGGAGGAGAAGGATCTCCAAATTCATATAGAGATGGGTGACAATGTTCGATACAGTGTGACCGGAATTGGGACCATTACCTTTGAGAGGGAGTAAGGTAATCCATTTCTGTTGAAAGATGTTATGCATGTTCCAGGTCTGAAGAAGAACTTGGTCTCGGTCGTAATGTTGGAAGACAGAGGTTATGACGTTGTTTTCAGCGATGGAAAAGCTTTCCTGCGACATAAAACAATGGGTCAAACCAAGAGGATATGGATTCAAGTTAAGAATCTCTACAAGTTGGAGGTAGATGGCTACACTGCAATTATTGGAAAATCAAAAGAAGTGGTGAGCCGAGATGAGGGAAAATTATGGCACAGGAGATTGGGCCATCTTCACCATGGCACCTTGAAGATTTTGCACCAAATTTCTACTGGGCTTCCCAAGGGTACTCTTGCATAGTCAGATCAGTGCAAGGGATTTACTATGGGTAAGTTTTTGAAGACCACCTTTCATGAGAAGGAGAACCGTGCTTCGATGATCCTGGAGAGAATTCACACAGACGTGTGTGGACCTTTCTCATTTGCTTCAACAACAAAACACAGGTATTATGTTATTTTTGTTGATGACTATTCTCGTAGATGTTGGATCTTATTCATGCAGAATAAGAGTGAAACATTCTCAAATTTTTTTGAGTTTAAAGCATTGGTGGAGAAGGAGTTGGGGAAGCAAGTGAAGGCTCTATGGAGCAATAATGGTGGTGAATATATCTCAAATGAATTCAAATAATTCTATAGCAAAGAAGGAATTCGAAGAGAACTCATAGCGCCTCATAACCCACAGTAGAATAGGGTCACGGAGAGGAAGAACAGAATGATTGTGGGTGTTGCACGAGCTATGCTTGAGAGGGAGCTAGACTTGCATGTAGAGGAGGAATTGCCTATTCTGAAAGATGAGCCTCCATATGTGGATCAACCACAGGAGGAGATTCATGGAGTGGAGGAGGCCACTCATGCAGAACGAAACATCAGAACTAGCAGAAAGTGTACCACAGAAGCTAAGAGACTGAAGCTTGATGCGGCACAAAATGTAGGAGTCCCTACATCACAGTGCAGACAGAGACATTCACCTGACCGATTTACTGCATACATGGCTCTTATGATCAAGTGTGTCGTGACAGAGCCATATTCTTTTGAAGAAGCAGTGCAGGAGCCCACATGGGTAGATTCCATGGTGGAGGAGTATGACTCCATTGTTAGAAACAGTGCTTGGGAGAATGTTCCAAGGCCGATGGGTAAATCAGTTGTAGGATCAAGATGGATCTACAAGGTAAATCAAGCTACTTATGGGAGCGTCGAGAAGTATAAGGCAATATTTCTTACATGGGACTTCTCACAGATTGAGGGGATTGATTATGAATAAACCTTTGCACCTGTTGCATGGTATTATTCCATAAGGACCATCCTTGCTCTCTCAACGTAGATGGGTTGGCACATTCATCAGATGGATGTGAAGACTGCGTTCCTTAATGGGATCATTGAGGAAGAGGTGTACATTGAGCAGTCTGAAGGATTTGAGATCTTCAGCAGCGAGTCGCCTGTGTTCAGACTCAAAAGAGCATTGTATGGGTTGAAGCAAGCACCACGTGCTTGGTACACATGGATCGACAGCGATTTCACTGGACTTGGCTTCACCAAGAGTGAGGTGGATTCAAACCTGTACCAAATTGTGGTGGAGGGTAAGATTTTAATCATTTTTCTTTATGTTGATGATTTAATACTAACGGGTGATGAGAAGTTGATACACTCATGCAAGGCAGATCTTGCAAAGGAGTTTGAGATGAAGGATTTGGTCCTCCTTAATTATTTCCTTGGATTGGAAATATGGCAGTGAGAAGGTGAACCGTTTGTGTCTCAAGGAAAGTATGCTTGGGAGATACTTGAGAAGTTTCACATGGAGGATTGCAAGCCCATGGATACTCCTCTTCCAGGAAATTGGAGGAAAGAGGATGTTACATCAATAGAGGTAGTGGATGCCACTATTTATCGACAGTTGGTGGGTTCGCTCATGTATTTATTTAATACAAGACCGAACATATTCTATGCGGTGAACCAGCTTTCTCAAGCAATGTTTAAGCCTACCAAGCTCTTTTGGAAGGCAGGAAAGCATGTCCTGAGATACCTCAGGGGCCCATCTGAGTATGGCTTATGGTACAGATAGACGGATGAGGTGAAGTTGCATGGCTTCACGGATGCAAATTGGGCAGGCAACCCAACAAACAGAAAGAGCACATCAGGAGGGGTTTTCAGTATCGGATCTACAGTAGTTTCTTGGTATAGCAGGAAACAAAGATCCATGGCACTCAGCTCAGCGGAAGCAGAATACATGGCAGCAAGTCAAGCTGCATGTTAGGCTCTCTGGATGAGGAAGATCCTGGTCAGTTTGTTCGGTTCACATTTAGATCCTACAGTGATACATTGTAATAATCAGAGTTTCATTAAAATCTCAATTAATCCTGTGTTTCATGATAGACCTAAACATATTGATATCCAGTATCATCATATCAGAGATTGTGTGCAGTGGAAGATCATGTTGCTTCAGTACATTCCTACGGAAGATCAGGATGCATACATTCTGACGAAGGCGCTCGGAAGGAGAAAATTCGAATACTATAAAGGCAGGATCGGGGTGAAGTATAATCCCTATATTGTTGAGAGGGAGTGTTGAGATTCAACAAGATGATGAGCTTAGTGAAAATTAAGCACCTTCACTAAGTGGGGACCGCAGGCTATTTTTAGGTGTATGTCTATTTTTAGACATGGTGAGCATATTCTATAAGTTGCAGGATGCTATTTGTAGATGGTTGATCAAGTTGGAAAAATAGATGAAATTCTATTTTTAGAATATTGGGCGAAGTCTATTTATAGATCGTCAATCTAAAAATAGATGCATGTCAATTATTATTAGCCCTCAATAATAATCCGACAATAAACATCAACTTATTCTCTTGGAGCAATTTATTTTAGTATACATATTTGGAAAATCAATGGGCTGAAGTAATTACGCAATTCCCAGGGTTTACTAGTGGTTCATGCATGGAGAATTCAGTTAGAACTGAAGTGGAAAAGTTATGACAAAGTTGGAAGAGTAGTTACAGGAGTTGTTATTTAGTTTAACTCAGTTAATGGAGTTAAACTCAGTTGAGTTAGTTGTATCTATTCTAACTAAAAGATAGTGAGAGTTAAGTGAATTAATTAGTTAATTAATTCACAATTACTAACTCACTAACAATTGAACAGAAACAACAGTTAACTACAGTGCATGTCAGTTCCAGTGGAGACGCAGTGGAGAGATAGGTGAAAGGGTAATATGGACTATCTGTGGTGACTATAGTGATGCATTCAATGCATCAGACACCCATTGGAGTTGCCAATGAGGATTGCGCAGTCAAGGCAAGGCCAATTTGAATTCATTCATAGGTCTTCTTCAGCAGGGATTGCGCAGTGGAGGCAAGCTGTCAGGAGGCGAGAAATTGGTGCATAGAGAAGCAAATTTCTACATGACAATATGTAATGATTGTTGATTGTACTGAGAGCTTGATGTACTAAGCTTTGTATGAGATTATTACATGATTCCATTGATATACATAATATGATAGTTGGGGTTTTTAGCTTTAAGCTTTCCCGTTAAACAACTGTGTTATGTGCGACTGAATTTATTCACATGTGTTTGCAATTGAGTTTTAAATTTCCGCAAGTTTAATTGGTGGAAGGATTTTGTATTTTGCAAGAGGATAAATACTGTGAGATCAGGAGGATCTGGTAATACATCAGTATTAATAAATTTATACACATATTAGAGCCTTTTTAAGGCTTAATGGGTGTTGAATTCTTTTTAGATGGCATTTTAAAACCCAATACTAATAAAAATTCTTCAATATGCCCTTGGAATCACTTCAAACTGCTTTTTCAAACAAACGTTATGCAATTTTAAAAAACAAATGCACACCTTTTTCTTGCTTTTGAGGAGCTCAATATTGAAACTGAATTATCTCTGTTATTTTAAATCTTAAATATCTAAAATTTGGTGTTATATTAGCCCTCTAAATCTTCTTTCGAATGCCATAGGTCTGACCAAATTTGGATGTTTCAAGGAAAAGTTATGCCCAATATCCCACAATGACCTAATTATGGACTGGTTCAGTAGAGCGAACTTGTACGGCATGCCACGTGTCACTGTTTCCACCTTCGGCTCTGAAATTGATATACAAGAAACTATAGTCCGTGTACTTGCAACCAATTTTTACATAATTCTAATCTGATACTCAGAGAGAGAGTTATGATGATTTTCCCATGGTCACCTCTTTGAGATGAAATTCAGGAGCCTGAAAAAACCCTAACTTCCACAAATCATATCTCTGAAACTATTGTGAACCAAGATCTAAAATTTTTACACGACATTCCTCAGGATTTTGGCTTCGCTATGTAAAAATTTTAGCTTCTGAAACTGCGTAGAACAAAATTTATAGTGAAAATTCCACGATGAACTATTTGGAGCAATGAAACCCTAGAATCCAAAGCTCTAATACCAAATGTTATGAAAATAGCTCCAAAAATAGAAGAAAACAGAGATCAATGCCTTATAAATAAGCCACTTCGAGTGGGAAACCTCCTTCACATTACATAAATGAACAATTCTTGGATGATACAAATGAGAAAACCTCCTTCTATATATAGGAGTCCATTGGGCCACAACATAATCCTAGTCAACCTAACAATAATAATGTAAGGGCACATTAATAAAAATATTGGGGTTATAGGGGTACAACAATAACAATAAGGGGGCTACACTAATAACAATAAGGGACCAAACTAGTAATATATGGACCTAAAAAGCTAAGTGTAGGGTTGTTATAGCATGTTATTGTATATACTTGTGTGTATTCTTGAATTGGTGAGAGGAGAAGTCTTTTCCTACATAATTATCAAAGAGAAACAAAACGTTTAGTGATCAAGCATTGTAGCAGCCTATTTTCATCTTATATAGCAGGTGTATCATCTAAAAAATAACTATGTTGGAGTTAAGGAACTAATAATAAGAATAATTCCACCAGTTTGAGGTCAAAATAATGAGATGACAGTAGTCTTTATAGCTCTTTGAGTCTCGTAGTTGAATAGTTGTGCCTTGTTACAGTGCTCTGGGTGCCCATAATTTCTATTCAAATTTTCTAGCCATTTTCGTTGTTGCCCTCACTACATGCACTCTTAGTTATGGAACCAATGTCGTTTTCATCACTACGATGCAAACAATATTTCAATTGATATACATATAATTTTTTACTATACCATATATGTGTATCTCTTTTAGTCTCGTTGTTGATTAACATTGTTTTCGGTGCCCATAATTACTTTTCTCATTCTACATTCATTTAAGGTGCATGTTTCTTTCCTTTTCATCATTCATATTTCTATTTCACTAATGAAATTGAATCTCCCTCGTATTATTTGATTGATTTTTCCTGTGCCCTTGTTTCCTTGCATGCATCTTGATGACAAATATTTCATGTGCTGATCACTTTGTGTTTTTAAACATTTTCCTAAGTTGTTGACAACATAACATCACTTAGGACACCCCCTTGTGACTATAGAGGCACCATTTCAAAGGGAAGAGTAATTAATAATTGACCTTAGTCTAATTTCTTGTAGTTATTTTGTAGAGATAACAAATCTTAAATTTTTTCCTCTCATTTTGTCTTTGAAAATATAGAGGAAAATATTGTATTGAAGAATAAATCAAATCTACCCAATCACTGCTATGTGAAAAACTTTATTAGGTGGCACTAAGGAAATTTTTTGAGGTAAATTTAATCATCATATTAGCCATCCAAGACCTTACATTGATGATAGTTTTGAGGAAAGAAAAACAACTCATTTTTCATAGTAGTGGATTGTGACTACTTGTTGGGAATCATAGTTGTTGTTAGACCAAAACCCGCAGGTGTTAGTTAATGATCGCATCGCCAGAGATAAGGATCCATGAGAGACGGTTATTCTGTGTCGTGAAACACATGGGGACTGTTGGTTTATTGAATTTCCAACAATATCCCCCTCAACACAAGCCCGATGTGTATTGAAATTGTGAATTACGCTCTAATACCACTTGTTGGGAATCACAATTGTTGTTAGATCCAAATCCGTAGGTTTTAGCCAATGATCTCATTTCCAAATATAAGGATCCATGAGAGGTGGTTATTCCATGTCATGAAACACACAGGGAGCTTTGTTTATCCAATTTCCAACACTACTATGTCATCATGAATTTTCATATGACTAAGGTGTTTCTTTTGTGCTTCATAACCCATTGATAGTCTACTCTTGGATCACTAAATAGGTAAGCATGTCTTCAATTGTGGCAGGTATTGAATAAACATGATGTAAAAAAATAAAAATATCCTTGAGAAATTTAGAGATTGGCATTGAGAGGTATAACATTAACAAGATCACATTTCAAAATTTCCTTTTCATTATTATGTTAGATACAAAAAGTAGTTATTCTCGACCTTTCACTTGGTTTTTTCTTCATCTATCATATCATGTGACAGTTATTGGAATGGCCTTGACTCCCATGACTTCTTAGCATTACATGAATTTGTTCCTAAAACTAAAATTAGTATCCATTGAATGCCCATATAAGTTTAGATAATAAAGTACAATTCAACCTTACCCTTGAATGGAATATATAAAATATATCTTTGCCTCTCTCTTACATAAAATAACTATTGGAAGATCTAATAATACCTTAAATTATGTAAAATCACCGAGGTATAATATTACATGATCGTCCTTGTCTAGGTATAATAGACTTTATAGGATGGTCGACATCCATAATGTTATTTCTTTCGGGTTTTATTTTTTTCATTTCAGAGGAATATAAACAATAAAATTTGAATAGGACTATTATGTATGTCTTAAAATTTTTTTTTAAGATTTGTGTGGATTTCATGAACCAATATGGTAAATTTCATATTGAAGTCTTAGATTTAATATCTGATTCATAATATCTAACATTGACTCCAAGACCAGAATAAATAGGTATTGATCAAGAACCATTTATAGAAGTTGTGGTCTTTGTAAAGGTTTTAAAGTTGGCGATATGTAGTGGTTTTGTCTATGAAGTTCCAATGGAGTCCCCGAATCCTAGTGGAAAATCCTTATGAACATTTTTCATGCAAAAATATTTTCAAGTCTAGAAAGTCTCATTCAAGTATCCATGTTGATTGCCACTAAAGTAGTCTTGGTTTCTAAGATAAAGGAAACAAGAGATTGGTTTATATTGAGAGTGTGGCATGTATAAATTTAAAAGTCTATATTTTGACTCCGCAAACCTGTTGAGGCCTCAAAATTCGCTGCAACAACATGGGGGATAACCACCCGGTCCAGACCTTAAAGCAGTTCATTTTCCGTTTGGAATGGTGGCTCCGACTAGTTTAACTAGGTTCAGTTACCTTCTCTCAATCTCCATTGGCTTAAAATATGGCTTTTATCTATCGATGGTAAAGATACATCAGATCATTTATCTTGCCAATCAGACAAGAAAGTGATCCTTAAGCTAATTTGAGCTTAGCCAAGCCACAATTAAAGTTTTTCCTCTCTGGGAAGAGGACTTTTTATGGATGTAGAATTTAATATAAATGCAATATTATTCTAAGATGAAAGCAAAAGAAAACTATTTTAATCCTTCTCGATTATGAAGATATAGATCTATCCCAACTTAGAGCAATATTTTTTAAATAATTAAGATTTAAATATGTTTGTTTTAAATGAATATCAAGCTAACGAAGTAGTTCAATTAACTGATATTGTGAATACCAAACACATTCTATCTAGAGACCTCTTAACTGAAATAATCAATCAACAACACTCAGGAAGTAGCTCTGAAAATGATATTGATCATTTAATTAGTAACTTGAATAATTAAATAATAGCATGTGGAAATAGTTCACAACATATTACTATTCAATAAATTAGTTTTATAAGATAGATTTCTGAGTAAATAGTTACTCAGAAATCAGAATTCAATTCATAAGAGTAGAGACAAATAATAACATAAATTGAAGCAAATTACTCATATCGACATAAGTGCACAAGTATGTGAATAAATTGACACATTCATGTTATCATAATATGAAACCAGCATTTAAAATAATAGTATTATAAATACCAATTTATTAAGTCCATTTCTCCAGCTTCGGTCTCTAACAGTCTTTTACAATACCTGAACTTCTACTTTCAAAATCAAAGCTACAGTAGTGCAAGACTCTGTTCATTATACATACCTCAGAATGTAAAAGAAAAACCTCAATAATCTCCAGATCTATGATTCCTCTCCTCTCACCCTACACCTCTAAATTCTCTAGAAAATAGTGCCATCAAGAATTCCAAAATTGCAGAGGAGAGAAGCCTCTATTACATTTTGATATCTACTATTTATAAAATTTACAAAAGGATTTCTTCATAGGAAAGTTTGTTTGAAGAGTGGTTTTGCTCCATAAATTTTCAATGGTTCAAAATCAGATTCTTCAATTGTTGGAGCCTTCTCAGTAATTGAGATCTTCTTCTTCTCATCTCTTCAACTGTTTTCCTACAAAACAAATCAAAAACAAAATTAAAATGTAAAAATAAAATCAAAATGTCAAATCTAGAAATTAAAATAAATCCAATTGAAACTTAATTAATTAAATAATTAAAAAAGAAATATAAGCTTTATTTTGATTTTTGTGTTGATATAATTGGTCAAGGATATCATTGACTAATGGATCTGCATTTAGAAGAAGTTGTGGGCAAATTAAAATGCAGAAAATAAAACTCAAGAAATTTATTTTGTTAAAAATTCGAAGCATGATCTTCTGCTGAATTTTAGACCCAATAAATGATCAAATATAGAAATGAAACAACTTTGGAAATGTTCTCCATCATTTTATCTAACTAATGAGCCGTCCTAGGCCTCATTTGACCAAGTAAAACTTCATTTATGAGCTTCCAAAGTTTGTATATTAAAATTGACAGAATTCTGGAATTTTTGTTGCTTGGGCTAAAAATCATAATTTTTTAATTAAATTCTAATCCTAAATTAGATTATAGTTTTTAATTAATTAATGCTAATTAATTGTAATTATATTATTAATATAATTCAATTACAATCTAATTCTAAATTAATTTATAATTATCAATTAATTAATTATAATTACTTTATTAATTTTGATTAATAAAAACTAATTGAAAATAAAATTAAACTAATTAAAAATGATTAATTTATTAATTAAAATATTATATCAATATTATAATTTAAATTATATTAAAATTATAATTATAATATAATATAATATAATATATTTTAATTAAGTCAAAATATGATAAAATACACATCACGTGAGGGAGAGGAGCAGGAATGGAGAGATAAGGAGTGGAGGGTGAGTGAAGTGTAAGAGATGAGGTGGAGGGATAAGGGAAATGACGTGAGGGTGAGGTAAGGTGATTGAGTCAAGAGTTATAAGGTGGAGAGACCTTATGTTAAATAAATTTAACCCTTCACATAAACCAAATCGCATCGGAGTTTCGGCGTTTTTTAAAGATTGTTTTTGTTTGATTTTTAAAAAATTGTGATATGCGATGTGCAATGTATCGCATGGCAAGTTTTTATACTTTGGCATTTTTTAAATATATGTATTGTGAAGTGGGGCCCATAAGGGATTAACCATCCTACAAATTAGACTCAAGCCATTTTGCAAATTTGGGGTTTTGGGTTTGGAAATTTGTTTTAAAATAACAAGTTGGAGTAAATTACCAAGATCCTGAAATGTGTTTTAGCCCATTGTACAATTTAGCTCGGTCATTTTGTAGGACCGTTAAAAAATGAAAAATTAATAAAAATGAACTAGAAGTTAATATTTACAATGAATGACTATTTTAACTACGAGAATTAAAATATTGCTACACTTTATACATTTTTTAACCCAAGCGAGAAAAATGATCAAAACTTCAAAGAAGTGTCATTTACAAACCATTTGACCAAATGAAGTGAAACAAGTATCATTGGAAAGCTTATAAAAAATAAGATTCAATGAAACAATCAAAACAAAATTCTGAGGAAGATGAAAAATGACAAAAATTGTAGGATATTTAACTTAATCAAAATCCTAAAAGGTGTTTAGCCAAAAAAATTTGTAGAAAGGGTCCCCATTATTTGAAGTACATAAGTAAAAAATGGGGGGGTTGTGTTTTACCACAACAAAACCCAAGGAAACCATTGTCTAATTCACGATAGGTTTTTTGCTATTTAATAAATTTAATGTTTAATGTACTTGCTTATAGGAACTCTTTGGAGATGGTGGTTGAGTTACAATTCAGACACAAGGTTCAACGAACTAATCTTTTTGGCTTCACACACGTTGATGTGCATCAAAATATAACTTTTGAGGTGTGGTTATAATATTAGGTATCTACAATTTTACAACCTTTAAATTTATTTTCTTAATGTCTTGAAAATGTGGCCATGAATTGTGGGTATATTATTAATTTCTTCTAACATATCGATCATGATAATTTATATTAGGTTTGAAACACATTCTTGATTCGAAAAAATATATAGGATTTGGGTTTTTTCACCTATTGTTAAGTTAAGAATGGATCTAAATGTTTGCATGTCAAGAAAAATTATCACATAGCCACTATAACCCTCTTCTGGTCATGATTTTAATAGACGTATTTCCTTAAACTTTAACCTCATCTAATTTACTTTATTTATTATTCCATATAGGGAGTTTAACACATTAATTGATTGTGAATTTTGAAGTTTAATGTGTTTTTTATTTTGTTGTATAAATAATTTATTGTATACTTTAGTTTATATTCTAGTGTTAATTGTATTTCATGTCTTACACTCTGCATTGTATCTTCTTTTGTTTCAGAAAATGAACTCAGTATTGATGGTAAGAAGTAGTAATTGAAGAAAAAAGAGAACAATAACATTAGAGCGACAAAAGCAAAGAGAGAGACATAGAAGAGAGATAGTCTAGTGGTACCCTTAGAGCCAATATCCCATATGAGACACACACATAGAGAGTGATCATCAAGTTTTCATAGTTGGTGAATTCACTTGCAATGCCTTGGAAACACAATGATAATTTTTTTAGGTGATGAAATAATATTTGTGTAATTTATGTGGTTGAAATTTATAGTTGCACTTGATATTGTTTAGTATTGTAATTAGTATATGTAACATTGCATTTTCATATTAGATGCCCATGCACATTGTATGACATTTTTTTAATTTTGTCGCAAAATCAAGCTAATTAATTTACATTAATTAATAATGAACACATAAAATCAATCTAAAACTACTAAATTAATAGTTTAATTGATTAATGATGAACACAAATAAAATGAATATATGACTAAATTAGTCGTTTATAATGGTTATTAATGAAAGTAAATGAAATGAATATAAACTACTAAATTATTCATTTATATAATGAATATAAAGCTACCAAGAAAAGATAAATGACTACTGCAAATGATAAATTTGTAATTACAAATGATGACCAAAATTTTTCATATAAAAGACTATTTGTAGCTAATTTACAATATCTTATAACACAACCAATATTTAGTCATATTTCTTTGGTCATTAATTGGTTTCAAACAATGACTAAAATTTTCATATATGTGACTATTAGTAGTGAATTTACAGTATCTTGTAACATGATCAAAATTTTGGATCATATTTATTTGGTCATTAATTGGTATTCTCTGGTGATAATATAGTAATATATTTTTTTGTATATTTGGTCCTTAATTGAGGTAATTAATGACTAAATAAATGACTAAAATTTGCATATATGTGGTTATTAGTAGCTAATTTACAATATCTTATAACACGACCAACATTTTGGGTCATATTTATTTGGTCATTAATTAGTTTTCTTTGTTGATCATATAGTAATATACTTTGTTGTATATTTGGTCATTAATTGTGGCAATTAATGACTAAATCGATGACTAAATTAATTACTAAATATACTACTAGACGATAAAATTGAGACAACCAATTAATGACTAAGATAAAATGACTAAAATTTAGCCATATTGTAAGATACTGTAAATTAGCTACTATTGGTCACCCACTGAAAAATGGGTGTTTATATACAAATTTTAGTCATTTTTTTAGTAACTAATTAGCCATTTTGTACTAGTGATGGGAATGGCGATCAAAATTGAGACACAAGGGAGTTAGATATAGAATACAAGGTGAAACACTCCAATGGATATACAAAAAAATTTGAGGAATAATACTTCGATGCATGATACTTATAGAAAAATTTTTAACATACCCATGGAATGACTTGAGCATTGGGGATTAAATGCGACAACTTAGAAAAATCGAACTCGGTTCAGATATTGATGACAATCGAGACATATATCCCCGTGACATGACACGTATGACCCAAAAAGGAAAATACATAAAAACACATATAACTGAAAATCACATCAAGACTTTAAAACATAAATCAAATCACTAAAATTGACTGTTACGGGGAAAAATGAATGAATATTTGAAAATATCTGCATTAAATGGCTTAATAAATGATGGAAATGACACTATATACATGCCAGACCATAACGGGTTGTGATGGGTTGTAAATAAGAAAAAAAACTATTGAATGAAACAACTGACCTAACTAAGTAAATGATGCAACTGAATTGATCCTAAACCTAAATTTCACTCCCTTACTAAGAGCAGAGAAAATATAACAACATTAATGACCATAATAGGGCTTCAAGCGTGGACCACTCACCTAACCAGTCAGAAGAACTCCAACAAGCTGTGTGATCTTAACAATTCCAGACTCTTATTTCCACAACAAAGAATGGTCCTAACTAATGCATTTGTAGTTTTCGAGGATGCTTAAGGAACTTACTATCATATGACAGTTTTTGGTCTCCCACAAAAAAGGACTTCCTTTTGATATGTTGATTATGTCAAGATTTTTTTCTTTCCTCTCAACACTTTGATGGAAATTTGCAAGAAAACAATGCTCATCCAACTCTCACAACTCCTAAAACAATTCTAGAATAGATTTAGCATTAGAAATTTTAGTGTCTTGTGTGATAAACATATCAGGAAGAATAAATTTAGTATGCACCATCACTTCTTTTCTATATACAAGTTGAAATGGAGTACACTTATGCAGGTGCTTGAGAGTGGTGTGATATGCTCATAGTGTAGTAGGAACTCTCTCATCCTAGTCATCTCTATTAGCAGAGCATACTTTCGTGAGACCCTTTTCCAAAATATTGTTAAGAGCTTCAATATTCCCATTCGCCTACATATGATATGGGCTGCTTCTCTGACATTGAATCTCGAACTCCCACAATAATGTAGCAACAGTTTCATTGATGAAATGTGACCCTTGATCACTTGTAATACTCCTTTTACAACCAAATATTGTAATAGTATTTTCAAATATGAACCTCTCCGTAGTACTAGCAGTGCAATCCTTAACGATATTTTCTTCATCCCAACGTGTTAAGTAATCAATTGTGGTAATAATATAACAATCATGTGAGTTTCGCGTAGGAGATTTTATTTGTACAACAAAATCAACAACCCAATTCTTAAAGGCTTCTAGAGATCTAACTAGATGTAGTGGAAGTTCATCCATATGAGAAGGTCTCCTAACCCCAACATATATCACAATTCCTAGCATAATCCTTAGCATCTTTAAAAATGAACTTTCCACCATAGTCTAGCTTTTAGCTGCTTCCTTACATCGTCTTCCCTCCAACATGGCCTCTAATAATACCACTGTGACATTACCATAAAACAACATCTCTCTCATGGCCAAGAATAAATCTACAAAATATATGGTCGAGTCCCTTCTTGTACAATTGGTCTGAAATTAACTGGTAATATACAACATGTACCACCAAGTGCTTCTTTTATGTTGTAGTATGGTTAACGAGGCACTTACCAGATTCTAAAAATAATGATAAATCTTCAATATAATCCAACATAGCTTCAGCCCTAATCAAATCAGCCTTAGGTAATTGATCATCAAGTAACCCTCTTGCTTCTCTAGATTCCAAGCGAGAAATGTGATCTAGACCCACATTAGTGTGACCTATTTTGATGATAACTTCAAATGGGAATTCCTAGAACAATAACATATATATACATATTCTTCCTTCAAGAGTAGGTTTTTTAAAAATATACTTTAATGCAGAGTGCTTAGTGAAGAACTTAAAAGGACATCAAAGTAGATAATTCCTGAACTTTTGAAGTGGATACACCATAGTGAGAGCTTCCTCCTTAGCTATGGTATAATTTCTTTCCTCATTAGAAATTTTCTACTAGAAAAATAGATGGGATGATCAAGGTTACCTTCACTAGGTTGCGCAAAAATAACACCTAAATAAATACCAGATGCATCGATGTGTACATAAAATTATTTGTTCCAATATGAATAAACCACTATTAGAGCACTGACAAGTTCATCTTTCAATGTGTTGAAAGCAACATCACATTCTTCAGCCCATGAAAATTGTTTGACGTTCTCTAACAACTTCTCTAGTGACATAGTGATTAAAGCATAGTTGCATATGAACCTTATGTAATACCGTGTATTGCCCAATGTAGAATATAGTTGTTCGAAACTTGTAGGTGGCGGAATATTTAGGATCACCATAACTTTAGTAGGGTCTATCCACACACCATATTTGCAAACAATATGGTCTAGCAAAGTGCTGAAAGGAACAACAAAATTACATTTCTTCAAATTCAAGGAAATATGCAACTTCCTACAGTGATCAAACATAAAATGCAACAAAGTAAAATTCTTCTTCAAGAGAATATAGACTATCCAATCATCCATTTAGACGTCAAGAAACTTGGGAATATATTCCCTGAAATAAGTAATAACAATCTTGGAGAAGAAAATTGGCATATTCTTAAGATTGCATGGCATGATATGCTAATCATATCAACCAATTTTCGTGGTAAAAGTGGTTTCATTTTTATCCTCCTTAGCAATTCGAGCTTGATGATATCTAGAAAACCCATATATAAAATAGTAGGCTTCCTGACCCGTAACATTATCTAACATTTCACCGCTGAAAGGAGTTGGGAATGGATCATGGGAAAAATAATTAATAAGGATCTTGTACTCTACACAGACTATAACATCATTTGATTCATTCTTATCCTGAATGATAATAGGATTGATCCATTCAGCTTCATCAACTAGAAAAGTGAGACCAATGGCTAACATCTTGTATATCTCTTCCTTGAATTTTTCTTTGACTCACAGATTCAAACGATAAAGACTATATTTGATTGGCTTCCTATAAGTTTTCAGAACAATTTTCATTTCTCCCAAATCCCCCTTTATCCCCTTGAGTTCTAACATTGACATGGGGAAAATATCTTCATGTTCCTTTAATAAATAAATAAAATCCTTTTTATTTTTCTCATCCCAATAGTCACTCATAGAGGCTAACTTGGGATTTTATTTAGTTCCTATATTATGCTTCTACAACTTTAACAGTTTCAGATTTAAAGCATCTTTAACATGATCATATTTGACAATTATTTCACCTTCAGATTCCTTAAATGTTAGATGCCTCATCTCCTCCAAATCATCCTCCTCAGGATCCTTGTTAATTTTTCCACAAGCGACAACATCAAGGAATCTAGATTCATATGAATGTCTGAAATATTCATAGCTATTAACTTCAACAACATGTTTTGTAGTAGGTAATAACATTCTCTTAACTAATTTCAAGGCTTCAACTATATTCTCATCCTCATCTGAGAAGGATAAATCACTATAGAACTATGTTATTAGTGCCTCACAATTAGTTGTCTTCCTTTTCATTTCTTCTTTTAGATACTAGTCTTGCAGAAATGTCCCTAATGCGTGAATGAACTGGTGCACCCACAACTCAACAAGAAGTCAAAATTTTTTCCAATATATATTGCAGGTTTGAACATGCTTATGTGGGATAATGTAACCCTCATATACATGCATAGATTTTGAATTCTTCTCAGGAACAATAAACTGACACAACATAGAAAACTTACTTGATTCCTAGTTTTGAATTTGGTTCCAATGAGCTCCCCACCATCTCATAGCAGTTGCTTGCAAAGCAACATCCATCAAAGGAATATTTTGTGTTTCATCAATATTTGAATCAACTTCTTCAATAAAATTGACAATGCATATTATACCATTGAAATTAGGGTAATCCCTCACCTCCATAGCAATATATCAAGCACATCAAACAATTGTGCAATGCATAGAGTGAAACTCCTAGTCTCCTTGTTGCCAATCATCCATGGTAACATCTGAAGTTTCTTTTGTATCTTGAACACCCCGTCAACTAAGAGATCCATATGTTGTAGGATTTATATAGTCCTCTCTCTTTCCTGCAATAAATTGATATAATTGATCCAAAATATAGGCTCTTCTACATCATCAACAAGCTCTGTAAACCTTGGACCTTGATAAGGATCCAATGGTTATATACATTTGACTCCATATACTTCAAAAGTCATGGTTTCTTGTTTAACGTGGAATATAGTAGCTTTCAAAGGCCCAATATGCTCCCAATAAAATTTGATAAGGATATTTATCATCAATAATATCAATGAAAACAAAGTTTGCATATGTCTTCACTCTAAAAATATCAACTTCAACATATTCTAGAGGACCAACATTAATAATTAAGTATTGATCGGCCATGCATAGATGAATAGGAGAAAACACCAATTTGGTTTTCCCAAGTGCCTCCCAAGTTTTTCTTGGCAAAATATTGACATTTGATCCAAAATCCAACATGGTGTATTTGATCGTGTACCCTTCAATTTGGGCATCAATGTGGAACTCCCTTCACATTATCCTCTTGTTGCAGTGAACACGTCTAGAATGCAATTCAAGAAAATTAGTTGCAATGGGATTTTCTAAAAGTTCTTCATCCTTGAAATTTTTTTAAATTTTCTCTGCAATTGACTAGATATTTTCTTATCACTCAAAATATGCAGAAAAAATTTAAGCTACTCCATGATGGGATGAGATGTTTCACGCAGAGATCGAGGGCTCTTCAACTATCCCTTCTCTTTTTGTTATACTCATGGGTTGTAGGAAGAAACCATATGCTTAAAGATTTACGCATCATCCTTGTATTATTCCTTTTGCTACACGGGATTATAAGACTTATTTGGAGATCTTATTATAATTGGTTGTTATAGTACTTTCGTGTCCACTCCAGTCCGCTTGCCCCCTTTAGTGATAATATTAATATTTGGTTGACGGACTCGTTCAGGATTTCTAAGCTCTACTTTAATCAATTTTGCACCTCTTTGTTGGTTATTCTCTTCCCAGCAAGCAATCAACTAAGGAAAATCTTCAGTAGAAAGTGTGTTTACCTGACAATGGGAACAATGGTGACTCATTGGTAATGAATAATTGTGAGAAACATGGCCCTCTTGATGAAAATTGTAGCATAAAATCATGCCCCTTCCTCCAAATCTCCCCCCTCACAAGCCACCTCTTCCTTGTCCCCAAGGAGCTTCATTAACCCAAAATGCATTTTGGTCCAACTGGTCAACCAAAGCATACAAATCTCTACACTAGTCTATATGTTGAGATAGAGACCCACCAAAATTAGAAAACATATTGTTTGGAACACTGGAATACTTCTGCAAAAAAAAGACAATGATTAGGTGCATTTACATAAGTGCACCAAATCTCATAATATTCATTAACGGGAATACTTTGATGATTAGGAAAAACATGATACTGAGTATGTCCCTGATAGAAAATAGTTTTGGAAACTTGTGCAACTCTAGCAGTAAGTCCTAGAGATGGTGGAGGTGGTCCCATAGGAATACTAGAAGGACCTATGCTCCACAACCTTGGATATTTAGTAGCATGATTCCCCTTAACATGGCAATTAGTGCACCAAAATTGTGGACAAAAATTCCACACAATATTCATATTTTGCAATCTCTCTGTTAGATTAAAAATATGATGTTTTACGCCAATAATAGAAGGATCACTAGAAGTGGTACCCGCCCTATACTCATGAGGGTATCCTGTCGTTGTCTCAATCTTAAAAGTTTTTTCTATGGAATCTTGTAATGTGTCGATCTTCTATTGTGTCAAAAGATTTCAAGTTAACGACAAGAAATATTTAATGAATCCATCCCTCTAATGGTGAGGATCAATAGGATAAGTCAATTTCCCAATTACATCTTTAAATTGTTGCATGCACTCCCATGGATTTTCTCCCTCACGTTGTTTAATATCCCATAAATATATTAAACCATGTTTGTTTGTATGATGAAGATTTGATTCTTTAATAAACTCTCATTTAATTATACTAATGAGTAGGATTCATATTCAAATCAGACCACTTGATGAACCATCAGAGTGCTCTATCTCATAAAGTTTTCTAAAATTCAATAATCTTAGTGGAATTTGGGGTCTTTCTAACTCTCCAAATTTCTTAACATAGATTCCATTGTTGATCAACATCTTTTTCTCCTAGACCCAAGAAATCAAGGTATCAAGTGAATGATCCAGCTACATTTCCCACCATTAATGTTTGACCAGGAAGAACTAATACAAAACCTTGTGAACCAAGTTGCGAAAGTACTGAAAAAATTGTCTGAACACTACTACGAGAACTACCAAATACACTAGAGCTATCAGTTGTATAACTACTATAAACTTTCTGAAATTTCAAATTTTTAACAAATTTGGAAAGAAAATTAACAAGGTTTTGATAAAGTACCAAGGGGAGATTAGGGAGAGAGATACCTACATTACTGCATTGTGGAATGCTTCTTGGGGGGACCAAATAATCTTCAAAGAATAATTGTCTCATCATGCAGTGCATGTTGTCATATACGAGAGTATTCTGTTCAATGATCGCAACTAGTTGTGTAGGCATTTCGAGATTCTGGTATACTTCTGAATTTTGGTAGGTTTCACTTCCTATATACTAGTCTCCTATTGCATCTTCTCTAGCTCCTCCTGTTTCGCTATAATGGCATCCTTCTCCTACTTCGTTATTCCATAATTCTAGACTAGTTGTTCCTCCTATTCACAACCTCAGGCTACTCAATGCTTCACCTATCCATTGTATCTCTCTTCTCCTTCTTCTAATCTCTCACAACTTCTTTTCCCACCACTCATCATCTATCGTTCCCTTCTAAGTGCCTTAAAATTCCTTGCGTTCCGCAACTCTTATACATCCATCACAAATTTCCCTCATCTTCCGCAACTGAGCAACATCTCTTCCATAAACCCTACCCCTAGTACCTAGGCTTTTACACTGCCATGTTGATTTCTTGGAACAACAATAATATCTCTTCAACCATAAGAACCTTCATCCAATGTGGGATTTCTTTCAACAATGTTCCACACAACTCATACTTAAACATTTCTTCAGTTTTGGAGAAACACTTGTGGTTCTCTGCAGCAAATTCAATAATTTAGTCTTCCAAGTGTTAGCCACCTATAACAATTTTCATATCAAATGGTGGCTAAATCATTTTTGAAGCCTTCAAGAAACAAGTTTCATTGCAAAAATTGTTAATTCTTGAAGTCTTATAAAGACATCATGTCCTTTGGTTAAAATCTTCACTGTTATTTCCCTCTTAATTATGAAAATCTGTTGTTTTCATGATGAAAAGACTGCTGCAAAAATCCCCATTTTTTCCCTCATTTTAACCCTCTTCTCACTTCAAAATTAACCTCCATTTTTTACCCCTTTATTCTCCATGAAATTCCTTCATTTTTCATGTATTCCCTCCTTCCCCTTCACAAAGACCCCTTTATAAGGTTTAAAACTCATTTTTGAACCTTGCCGAAACCCCCAAATCCATCAAAAAACCTTGAAAATTTCATAAAAAATAAGGTTTTTGACTACAGGCCTAAGCCCCTTTGGGCTAAGCCCTAAACCACTTCCCCCCATATGCCCTGGTGCTAGAACCGAGCGCAAAGGCCAAAAGCGCTTATCGCATCGGAACTTCCGACGAGCGCAACACTTTTTGTTACATACAAATCCCCAATGCCATTAGCTCCTTTATACATAACCCTCGATCCCTTTTCCGCTTCACAAAAACCAAAGGCTCACAATCAGGTGCTTAAACACTTCAATAAACCATTCCCGATTTTATTTTTCCTTTGTAAAGTCATAAAAACCCATTTTTTCATGTTATAAAGGAAACCCACTGGTTCATGGTTTAAATCAATCTCGACCGTTGATTTAAAACCAATCAAATGGTTTGCAATATTTCGCATCGGAAACTTTTGATGGGCGCATTTGTTTGTTTTAACATATAACTTCTGATGTCGATTGGCCCTTTTTGTTTATAAGCCCCGATCCCTTTTCCGCTTCATATAACCCAAATACTTTTCATCCAGCAATTAAACTTGTGAATAAACATTCCCCGATCATGTTTTCCCTTTGTAAAATACATAAAACCCATTTTCCTATGTCTTTAACTAAACACGATGGTTCAATGTTTTCTAGTGAAAAGGACCGTCGATCTAAAACCTGATCGACGATCAAAAGGATCTCGCATCGGAGATTTTCCAAATGGGTAGATTGAAAAGGCCCCTCCATCGTTCCGATTGCGATTGGCCCCTTTGTGCATATAACCCCGATCACTTTCACTTTTTAATATATCCAAAGGCCCCGCAGTCGGGCCCCAAAACTGATATATAACCCGCCCTGATGCAATAAAACCTTTGTATTTCATAAATAATATGCTTTTCATGTTTTACATTAAGCCCGTTGTTCATTGGTCGAAGCTCTTCTCCACCGTTGATAATCAACAGACGGCCAGCGCAATCTCGCGTCGGAAGTTTTCATTAGGCGCGTTATATATTTTATTTACCACCTCCAATTGATTGCCTCCCGATTTGCTTCCCATCGTCTATTTGATCTGCAGATCGACGGTCCACAGCCAATCGCATCGACGCTACCCTGTCCATTTCCCCCGCCGATCGCAAAGCTCTGATTGCATCTAGGTTGTTCACGTGTCAAGATCCGACAGTCCAGATCTTTCCCCGCCACCTTTGTTAAATTTCATACACCCCGCTTTATAATGTTTTTTGGCCAAATCTCAGCCATTGATCTCTGCAGATCAACAGCCCATATTGACCTTTTCTCTACCTCGCATATTTATTCCATTTAACTCCAGATTTGATCTCAGCCATCCAAATATCTGATCCAACAGCCCAGATTAAAACCACCCAACCTGCTTCCACCCGTGCATCTATCCAATATCGCGCTAACTTCCCACCGTCCGATCTAAGGTCCCAGATCTAACGGTTGATGCGTGTTTTCACATAAGTTTAAGCGCGAAGGTTAATTTCCCAAGAGCTACGCGATATGGGCGGTATTGAAACGCAATTTTTCTACCTAAAATGTATATCGCGTTCGAAAATTCAAAATAGCCTACCCACCCTTTCGCTGCGTGATACTGCCGGTTTCTCCGCCCGAAACTACTTTCCCCTGTTTCCACATCATTTCATCGCGTTCGCTCCTCGCCGTTGATCTCTACAAACCAACGACTCAAATTTAATCTGAGCATTTAACTATCGCCCTCCGCCATTCACCAAGGGATTTCACAATCAACCATAGTCATTGATCTCTGAAGCCAATATGATCTAACGGCCCAAAATAATTTCGAAAACCCCAATTTTCCTCCATGCATTTTTCACTACCGATTAAGGTTTTAACCCCAATTATTCGCATTTTTCGCCATTTCATAATATATGTGACCCCTTCACATTGTATTTCCCCGATTTATCTTGACCGTTGATCAAAACAGAGATATGGCCCGGACTTAACCCTCTGCACCATTCTTCCAAACCACCTCTCATCTGATTCCGCGATCAATCTCCACCGTTGGATGCTTTCATCCAATGGCCACGCTCTAAAACCTAAGCCTCCAAAGCAGTTTACCCATCCACGCAGGATTTTGTAACATTTTGTGTATTATGCAGGTATTAATGGTTTGTTCCATTATATTAAAAGAAAACCAAAGGCTAGGAATGACGATCCCCCACGCCTTTGTTCATAAGAGAAATCATTCTAAAGGGTTCCCATCAAATTTTATCGATGCATCATGAGCATCGATACCATTATCAAGCCCTGTAATGCCTGCACATCAACAAGACACAACAAATATTAAATAAATAAAAGAGTATCAGTGTCGAAGACCCAACCACAGCAGAGATGAAGAATTGAACATTGATTGTACAGTTTTGGTGGATTACGGCTAAGATCGAAAACCAAAAGCCTAATCCACTAAATTAAACACAGTTCAAGAAAAGAAGACATAGGATTAGGCCTAATTAAGCCTAATACCCAGAACTACAACAGATTAGCAGTGTTTAAAGAAAATCAAAATATCTATTAGTCCGGGAAAGCCTCCACCGCCACATCAGAGGCTAATTAATTCCTCTCAGCTACCAATGCCACCTGCAGCCTCAAAGCATTCAATAGAGGCCGAGTAATGACCAGAACAGAGGATATTTTCCTCAATACAACTGAACAGTTATTCCAAGCCAAACAGAGTTATTACAAAGATGACACAGAGCCTAAAATTCAACAAAAGCTTCCAGCAAGCTTAATACTTAATGTAAAACAATTAATACAGAGGAAATATTTGTAAACTTCACCATTGAGCCCCTCAAAGGCCGAGAAGCATTAAAAACTGTATTAATTGAACCTTTAGATCTTTTCTCTCTTCGACCTCCTCATTTTCCTATAAAATCTTCTTGAGGAGCTCATTTTAAAGGGTTGGTTGCAGAACTTTGAAATATACTTGTGCTCGAAAATTCTACTTGTAAATAGTGTTCAAAGGCTCTTGAAGCTCTATTTGTGATTAAATAAGTTAGGCTGAGAAGTGAAGATGATTGTTGAACTGAAACATTGGACTTGAAGGAGTAACTGGTTTGACTTCAATAAACAAGTTGTTTCTTGGGATCCTGGTTTATATCATTGGTGAAGTGCCCCTTTGTTTGTTATTTTTTTCCCTTTCATGTATGCCATTTTTTCCATTATTCTCTGATAAAGAGCAGAAAGCATAGAGTTAGGATTTACTATTTACAGTACCCTTCTCTGACTGATAAGCTTTATCTCAATGTTTTCCTCTAAATTGTTTATTTGAGAATGATTCAATACAGTTGAGCATTTAGGAATGCTGGTGTTCCCTCGTCCTACTATTTACTTTAAACATTATTCTTGAATGTTATTTCCATTATTCTCTTATTAAAGTTAGACTAGAAAAGTGATGGTGTGCCCTGTTTTCTAGCTTCTTTCTCCAAAGGTAAATTCTGAAAGTTTCCCTAAGTGTATGCTGAAAGAAGACTAGATTTAAAAGTATCTTATATGATCTTAAGTTGCACTTTGTTTCTCTTATTTGTTTTCATCCTTTCTAAAAGTAATTATGCAGATTACTGGATTGTTTGTCTGTTGAGTTAACTTCAATATGAACTTTCCCAAAGAGGTTTATAGTGAGCCCTGCCCTTTGGCCAGTTTTAAACAGTTACTTAAAAGGATTTTTTTGTTTGGACAGACTATAAATCCTAGTTGAAATTATTATCTGTTTCCACCCCTTCAACACTTTTATTGTTCCATGCCATCATTTAATCTCAAAGATCTTGTGATATAGATGACTTTCCCCTTGGACCACTCTTGAAATTGTTGCACAATTAAACCCTTTTATGACACCATAGCCCAATGGACTAAAAACAAGCGTTATATCTATCTTATCAGCAGACGCTTGTTCTGATTGCTTGCAACTTCGCACCTTTGAAACTTTTTCCATTAGGACTTTCCACTCAACTAATAATTATGCTCAACCATCCAAAACAAACAAAAACCCTTGCTCTTAATAACTATCCTAATATCATTCCCAAAAGCCTTAAATATCAATCTATCTTTGCACTTACTGGAAAGATCCCACTCCGGATTCAGGAGGGCTAGATCCTATAATCCCAAAGTGGTTCAAGTGTTCTCTCTGCAGTTTGTATTTTCCAATCTTGCAAATTACGGAGAACTAACATTTCTGGCGACTCCACTAGGGACTTTGAGTCAATTTCATCTTAAATACTCTTAAGACTAAGAGCACCCAAAATATCTTTAGATTGGTATTCATAATAAACATGACGGTGGAACCATAAATAATTTTACCTCCTTAGGAGCTAAAAATTTTCCACCTGGCGACTCCACACTCTGAACTCCCAAAAGACCAAATGACTCCACTAGTAGAAGACCCTAAAATAGTGGAACAGACACAGTGACCTCTTTTTCTAATTCACAAGCATGGATTTAGATATAGACCTAGATGACAAACATATGGTCATGATGGAAAAATTGATGTAAATTATTGGAAAGAGAGTGGATAGGATTATGGCTAATCTAAACGCTGGTGATCCAGAGCAACATATTCCTATCCCCGAGTGAACGCAAACCCTACCACTACAAGACATGTATGATCAACAAGATTATAGAGAAAACAATCAAAAAAAGTTTCTAACCATGATGGAAAGGATGATGTACATGCTTGCAAAGAGATTGGATAGGTTGATGGCTAATATGAATATTGATGATCTAGAGAAACCTATCCTTTTTCTTGATAAAACACAAGATCAATCACCTCAATATCAAGACAGTGACCAAGATATGTATTATGATCAACACCTTATGGAAAATGATGAGCAAACTTACAAGGAAAGCAATAAAGAAGGTTGTCAAGAAATTTTTGATTACCTTCCAATGTCTTGTACTATGCTGATAAGAGATCTTCACGATAAAATTTCAAATAGTAATAGTGAGCAGTGCCTCGAGGAAACAAGTAGCCATTTGGAAAACACAAAATCTGAAATTGAGAAGACACCAACACATGTAGAAACCCTTCCTTTGTGTCATAACTTTGTTCATATTATACAACAAGAGTGGCATCCTGATAATGAAGAGAAAATAACTCATGAACCCAATGTGAAAATTGAGTATCATAACAATCATGAGCAATTTTTTGAAACACAAGTAGATCAGGAAACAATAGAATATCCTCAAAGTTTTCCTGCAAGCACAAGTCAAGATCCCCTAGAACAAGCTCAAGAAAATATACAACCTCAAAATTAGCCTTTGCAGGAGATAGAGAACTGATGTACTTCTATTCAAAGGGACATAGAAATATCCTCCCCGTTGACAGAAGAAGAGATAGATCCGAATATTAATAAACAGTTAGTCTCTGATATTTATTGCAAAACAAATACTCTTGCTCATTCACGTAGGGAACTTTGTTTTAAAGATGCAGAAATTTTTTTCATTGGTCATAAGAAACAGGGTAGTTCCTTTTCTGTTCATACTGAAAGAAAAATCTCTCCTTTGACAGAAGAACAAATTGATCAAATATTAAGCAAATAGCTACCCTCCAAACCATCATCTCAACCAAACAATCATGAACATGGTGCCTATTCCATACAACCATCCAATGGCACTCAAGATAAAGAGGATAGTAAGGAAATTAATGATAATACTAAAACTAGTCCTCTTTGGAATATGAATTTTCATGGGTCATGTACTAAAACTAATGCAGGTGCAGGAATATGGCTTTACAACATAGGAAACAATTATTCTGAAGCCCATTCATATAAATTGAACTTTCAATGCACAACTGACATAGTAGAGTATGAGGCACTCCTCTTAGGGCTACGTTTATTGAAGAAATTAGGAGTCAAGAAGATAACAGTTCATGGAAATGTAGAATTGGTAATTAGGCTAGTGAAATATGAATGCATGGTTAAAAATCTTAGACTTAGAGCCTATAAGAATGATGCCATGGATTTATTAAAATCTTTTAAATAATTCCAACTTATCCTTGTTCCTAAAAAAAAAACAGTTTTTCAAGTGGATTAGCCCTTGTGGCTAGAACATATCTGAGACCTTGGAAGAGAAAACAATATACAATTCAAGAAAAATTCAGACCAGCTGTCCCAAACACTGAAAGATACTAGCAAAACTTTGAAGGAGAAAAACAAATAGAAGACTATCCTACTAAGGATATACCATCTTTCCCAGAAGAAACCTCTCCCTTCACTAATGTCAATCTTCCATTCAAAGAACCTAAATTTATATTAGAAACAAGCATAGAATTAGAGAAAGAAGAAATTTCACTACTTGTTATTTTGCAGGTTAAGAATGATGATGCTTCCAAACAACGTAGTGAAGAGATAGTCCTTAAAGTTGAAGTCTTGGAAGCAGACAATCTACCAGACATGGAGAACCAAAAAGAAGAGAACCTTCATCTTTTCTTTGTTGATCCTTTGGAAGAGTGTGTGGAAGTCCCTACTAGCTCAAACTATCAAGCATGGAACCTTTTCAAGAGCTAAAGACATGAAAAGTTGTCACCCTCTGTGATAGCCTTGGTTTTGAAGATTAATCTTCAAAATGTGCTATGGATACCCTTGAAAAAGATCCAGAGTTTCTTCTTCTTTTTTACAGTACTCAACTGGCTACATTGGCACTTTTGTATCATATGATAATGTAAATACTCCAAGTTAGAATAGGTTAGATAGGAATGTCAATATAGCTCAGTTTTAAGCATTTCAGATAGTTGTTGATTTTTGTCTCTGAAGAAAAATCAAAAATAAAAAAACAATAGAAGAAAGAAAAGAGGGAAGATTGTAAAAACAATAAAGGTACATCCCCATACCAAAATTTGAAAGTGTGCAAGCTCAAATGCCACTCCTTAAAAACACACTTCTATTTAGTCATACAGCTTAATCATAACTAATTAGTTTTAAATTTACTGTTGATAGGTTGGTGAATTCGATTTTCCAAACAGTTTAATCTTGGCTTATCAGTTAGGTAGATTAGGATAGAAAATAAAGTTTCAAACAAGCTCAAAATCTGAACCTAAGATTCCAAAAGAAGAATTACTCCAATCTGTTTTAATCATGAGTCAAAAACAAGAAGTAAACTGGTTCTAATGCACTCAAAATATGAACCAGAGAAACAAGGAAAAACATCTCGAATAAACTCAAAAACAGAGCTGTAGAAAAGAGAAGGCCGTGCTAAGAACTTTCAGATCTTAAGCCTTCCATTTTGATTTAATTTTCTGCAAAATAACATCTATGTGCAACTTGTTTTTTATGCCATAGATCAGCAACAAGTTATACTGTTCAATCCTCACTTGTATGCTTTTAAATTTTTGTTTTAGAAGTTAGAGAATAAAAATATGTTAGACTAGTTAATCTTAACAGATAGTAGATGAGGTAGAGAAGCTTATGGACTCAACTGTTTAATTTGATTCCATGGAGAAATAAGAAGTAGATCTAGATTAGTTTTTTGTTTTCAAAAGAATAAAATGTTTATAAAATATTTTTCCAATTCAAGTGCACTCTGAAAGAATAAAAAATGTTAGATCAGTAGGATTGGGTAGGTAGAAAGCTTGGTTTGATAGATATCCATTGTTATTTCATGGTTGCTAACATTTTCAAAACAGAAGAAGATCATCCAAGTAGGGAAGGTTGCAGCCCAATGGATGAGGCACTGATCAGCCCCCCAGAGAATGCAAGTCTGAAGTTCTTGATGCCTTCAAGAAGGCACCATCCCCATGTGGAGCCACTGTTAGCCACCTATAAAATTTGTCATATCAAATGGTGGCTAAATCATTTTTGAAGCCTTCAAGAAACAAGTTTCATTGCAAAAATTGTTAATTCTTGAAGTCTTATAAAGACATCATGTCCTTTGGTTAAAATCTTCACTGTTGTTTCCATCTTAATTATTAAAATATGTTGTTTTCATGATGAAAAGATTGCTACAAAAATCCCCAATTTTTCCCTCATTTTAACCCTCTTCTCACTTCAAAATTAACCTCCATTTTTTACCCCTTTATTCCCCATGAAATTCCTTCATTTTTCATGTATTCCCTCCTTCCGCTTCATAAAGACCCCTTTATAAGGTTTAAAACTCATTTTTGAACCTTGCCGAAAACCCCAAATCCATCAAAAAACCTTGAAATTTTCATAAAAAAATAATTTTTTTGACTACAAGCCTAAGCCCCTTTGGGCTAAGCCCTAAACCACTTTCCCACATATGCCCTGGTGTTGGAACCGAGCGCAAAGGCCAAAAGCGCTTATCGCATCGGAACTTCCGACGAGTGCAACAATTTTTGTTACATACAAATCCCCGATGAAATTAGCTCCTTTATACATAACCCCCGATCCCTTTGCCGCTTCACAAAATCCAAAGGCCCGCAATCGGGCACTTAAACACTTCAATAAACCATTCCCGATTTTATTTTTCCTTCGTAAAGTCATAAAAAACCATTTTTTCATGTTATAAAGGAAACCTGTCGGTTCATGGTTTAAATCAATCTCAACCGTTGATTTAAAACCAATCAAATGGTTTGTGAAGTCTCACATCGGAAACTTTCAATGGGCGCGTTTGTTTGTTTTAACATATAACTTCCGATGTCGATTGGCCCTTTTTGTGTATAAGCCCCGATCCCTTTGCCTCTTCATATAACCTAAATAGTCTACATCCAACGCTTAAACTTGTGAATAAACCTTCCCCGATCATGTTTTCCCTTTGTAAAATACATAAAACCCCTTTTCCTATGTCTTTAACTAAACGCGCCGATGCAATTATTTTAGTGAAAAGGACCGTCGATCTAAAAACCCGATCGATGATCAAAAGGATCTATCATCGGAGATTTTCTAAATGGGTAGATTGAAAAGGCCCCTCCATCGTTCCGATTGCGATTGGCCCCTTTGTGCCTATAACCCCGGTCACTTTCACTTGTTCATATATCCAAAGGCCCCGCATTCGGGCGCCAAACCTTATATATAACCCACCCCGATGCAATCAAACCTTTGTATTTCATAAAAAATACATTTTTCATGTTTTACACTAAGCCCACTGTTCATTGGTCAGAGCTCTTCTCCACCGTTGATCATCAACCAATCAGACGGCCAGCGCAATCTCGTGTTGGAATTTTTCATTGGGTGCGTTATATATTTTATTTACCACCTCCGATTGGTTGCCTCCCGATTCATTTCCCACCGTCGATCTGATCTGCAGATCGACGGTCCATAGCCAATTGCATCAGTGCTCCCTTGTCCATTTCCCTCGCCAATCGCAAAGATCTGATTGCATCTGGGTTGTCCACATGTCAAGATGTGACAGTCCAGAACTTTCCCCGCCACCTTTGTTAAATTTCATACACCCCGCTTTATAATGTTTTTTGGACAAATCTCAATCGTTGATCTCTGCAGATCAATGGCCCATATTGACCCTTTCTCCGCCTCGCATATATTCCATTTAACTCCAGATTTGATCTCAGCCATCCAAATCTCTGATCCAACGGCCCAGATTAAAACCACCCAACCTACTTCCGCCCGTGCATCTATCCAATATCGTGCTCACTCCCCACCGTCCAATCTGAGGTCCCAGATCTAACGGTTGACACCCGTTTTCGCGTAAGTTTAAGCACGAAGGTTAATTCCCTAAGAGCTACGCGATATGGGCGATATTGAAACACCACGTGTCAGCCTAAAATGCATATCACGTTTGAAAAGTGAAAACCGCCTACCCACCCTTTCACTACGCGATGCCGCCGGTTTCTCCGCCCAAAACCGCTTTCCCCTATTTCCTTAGAATTTCATCGCATTCGCTCCCCGCCATTGATCTCTGCAGACCAACGGCTCAGATTTAATCTAAGCGTTTAACTATTTCCCTCCACCATTAACCAAGGGATTTCGCGATCAACCACAACCGTTGATCTCTGAAGCCAATATGATCTAACGGCCCAGAATCATTTCGGAAACCCCAATTTTCCTTCGTGCATTTTTCACTACCGATTAAGGTTTTAACCCCATTTCTTCGCATTTTTCGCCATTTCATAATATATGTGACCCCTTCACATTGTATTACCCTGATTGATCTTGACCGTCAATCAAAACAGATCTATGGCCTGGACTTAACCCTCTGCACCATTCTTCCAAACCACCTCTCATCTGACTCTGCGATCAATCTCCACCGTTGGATGATTTCATCCAATGGCCACGCTCTAAAACCTAAGCCTCCAAAGTAGTTTACCCAACCATGTAGGATTTTGTAACATTTTGTGTATTATGCAGGTATTAATGGTTTGTTCCATTATATTAAAAGAAAACCAAAGGTCGGGGATGACGATCCCCCACGTCTTTGTTCATAAGAGAAATCATTCTATAAGGTTCCCATCAAAGTTTATCGGTGCATAATGAGCACTGGTACCATTATGAAGCCCTGTAACACTTGCACATCAACAAGACACAACAAAGATTAAATAAATCAAAGAGTATCAGTGTCGAAGACCCAACCACAGCAGAGATGAAGAATTGAACATTGATTATACAGTTTTGGTGGATTATGGCTAAGATCGAAAACCAAAAGCCCAATCCACTAAATTAAACACAGTTCAAGAATAGAAGACAGAGGATTAGGCCTAATTAAGCCTAATACCCATAACTACAATAGATTAACAATGTTTAAAGAAAATCAAAATATCTATTAGTCTGGGAAAGCCTCCACCGCCACATCAGAGGCTAATTAATTCCTCTCAGCTACCAATGCCACCTATAGCCTCAAATCATTTAACAGAGGCCGAGTAATGACTAGAACAGAGGATATTTTCCTCAATACAGCCGAACAGTTATTCCAAGCCAAACAGAGTTATTGCAAAGATGACACAGAGCCTAAAAGTCAACAAAAGCTTCCAGCAAGCTTAATACTTAATGTAAAACAATTAATACAGAGGAAATATTTGTAAAATTATCCATTAAGCCCCTCAGAGGCCGAGAAGCATTAAAAACTATATTAATTGAACCTTTAGATCTTTTCTCTCTTTGACCTCCTCATTTTCCTATAAAATCTTCTTGAGGAGCTCATTGTAAAGGGTTGGTTGCAGAACTTTGAAATATACTTGTGCTCGAAACTTCTACTTGTAAATAGTGTTCAAAGGCTCTTGAAGCTCTGTGTGTGATTAAATAAGTTAGGCTGAGAAGTGAAGATGATTGCTAAACTGAAACATTGGACTTGAAGGTGTAACTGGTTTGACTTCAATATACAAGTTGTTTCTTGGGATCACTGGTGAAGTGCCCCTTTCTTTCTTATTGTTTTTCCTTTCATGTATGCCATTTTGTCCATTATTCTCCAATAAAGAACAGCCTGCATAGAGTTAGGATTTACTGTTTACAGTACCCTTCTCTGACTGATAAGCTTTATCTCAATGTTTTCCTCTAAATAGTTTATTTGAGAATGATTCAATACAGTTGAGCAGTTAGGAATGTTGGCGTTCCCTCGTCCTACTGTTTACTTTAAACATTGTTCTTGAATGTTATTTCCATTATTTTCTTATTAAAGTTAGACTAGAAAAGTGATGGTGTGCCCTGTTTTCTAGCTTCTTTCTCCAAAGGTAAATTCTGAAAGTTTCCCTAAGTGTATGCTGAAAGAAGACTAGATTTAAAAGTATCTTATCTGATCTTAAGTTGCACTTTGTTTCTCTTATTTGTTTTCATCCTTTCTAAAAGTAATTATGCAGATTACTGGATTGTTTGTCTGTTGAGTTAACTTCAATACGAACTTGCCCAAAGAGGTTTATGGTGAGCCCCTCCCTTTGGCCAGTTTTAAATAGTTACTTAAAAGGCTTTTCTTGTTTGGACAAACTATAAATCCTAGTTGAAATTATTATCTGTTTCCACCCCTTCAACACTTTTATTGTTCCATGCCATCATTTAATGTCAAGGATCTTGTGATATAGATGACTTGCCCCTTGGACCACTCTTGAAATTTTTGCGCAATTAAACCCTTTTATGACTCCATAGCCCAATGGACTAGAAACCAGCGTTATATCTATCTTATTAGCTGAAGCTTGTTCTGATTTCTTACAACTTCACACCTTTGAAACTTTTTCCATTAGGACTTTCCACTCAACTAATAATCATGCTCAACCATCCAAAACAAACAAAAACCCTTGCTCTTAATAACTAGCCTAATATCATTCCCAAAAGCCTTAACGATCAATCTATCTTTGCACTTATTGGAAATATCCCTCTCCGGATTCAGGAGGGCTAGATCCTAGAATCCCAAAGTGGTTCAAGTGTTCTCTCTGCAGTTTGTATTTTCCAATATTGAAAATTATGGAGAACTAACATTTCTGGCGACTCCACTGGGGACTTTGAGTCAATTTCATCTTAAATACTCTTAAGACTCGGAGCACCCAAAATCTCCTTATATTGGTATTCATAATAAACATGGTGGTGGAACCATCAATCATTTTACCTCCTTAGGAGCTAAAAATTTTCCACCTAGCGACTCCACACTATGAACTCCAAAAAGACCAAATGACTCCACTGGTAGAAGACCCTAAATTGCTGGAATAGACACAGTGACCTCTTTTTCTGATTTAAAAACATGGACTTAGATATAGACCCAGATGACAAACATATGGTCATGATGGAAAAATTGATGTACATGCTTGGAAAGAGAGTGGATAGGATTATGGCTAATCTAAACATTGGTGATCCAGAGCAACATATGCCTATCCCTGAGCGAACACAAACTCTACCACTACAAGACATGTATGATCGACAATATTATAGAGAAAAAAATCAAGAAAAGTTTCTACTCATGATGGAAAGGATGATGTACATGCTTGGAAAGAGAGTGGATAAGTTGATGGCTAATATGAATATTGATGATCTAGAGCAACCTATCGTTTTCCTTGATCAAACACAAGCTCAATCACCTCAAGATCAAGACAGTGACCAAGATATGTATTATGATCAAGACCTTATGGAGAATGATGAGAAAACTTACAAGGAAAGCAATAAAAAAGGTTGTCAAGAAATTTTTTATTACCTTCCTATGTCTTGTACTATGCTGATAAGAGATCTTCATGATCAAATTGCAAATACTAATAGTGAGCAGTGCCTCAAGGAAACAAGTAGCCATTTGGAAAACACAAAATCTGAAATTGAGGAGACACCAACACATGTAGAAACCCTTCCTTTGTGTCATAACTCTGTTCAGATTATACAACAAGAGTGGCATCCTGATAATGAAGAGAAAATAACTCATGAACTCGATGTGCAAATTGAGTATCATAACAATCATGAGCAATTTTTTGAAACACAAGTAGATCAGGAAACAATAGAATATCTTCAAAGTTTTCCTGCAAGCACAAGTCAAGATCCCCTAGAAGAGGCTCAAGAAAACATCCAGCCTCAAAATCATCCTTTACAAGAGACAGAGAACTGTTGTACTTCTGTTCAAAGGGACATAGAAATATCCTCCCCGTTGACAGAAGAAGAGATAGATTCGACTATTAATAAACATTCAGTCTCTGATATTTATTGCAAAACAAATACTCTTGCTCATTCACGTAGAGAACTTTGTTGTAAAGATGCAAAAAAAAAATTTGTTGGTTATAAGAAACAGGGTAGTTCTTTTTCTGTTCATACTGAAAGAAAAATCTCTCCTTTGACAGAAGAACAAATTGATCAGATATTAAGCAAATAGCTACCCTCCAAACCATCATCTCAACCAGACAATCATCAACATGGTGCCTATTCCATACAACCATCCAATGGCACTCAAGATAAAGAGGATAGTAAGGAAATTAATGATAATACTGAAACTAGTCCTCTTTGGAATATGAATTTTCATGGGTCATGTACTAAAACTAATGAAGGTGCAGGAATATGGCTTTACAACATAGGAAACAATTATTATGAAGCCCATTCTTATAAATTGAACTTTCAATACACAACTGACATAGTAGAGTATGAGGAACTCCTATTAGGGCTACGTTTATTGAAGAAATTAGGAGCCCAGAAGATAACAGTTCATGGAAATGCAGAATTGGTAATTAGGCAAGTGAAATATGGATGCATGGTTAAACATCCTAGACTTAGAGCCTATAATAATGATGCCATGGATTTATTAAAATATTTTAAATAATTCCAAATTATCCTTGTTCCTAAAAACCAAAACAGTTTTGGAAGTGGATTAGCCCTTGTGGCTAGAACATGTCTTAGACCTTGGAAGAGCAAAAAATATACAATTCAAGAAAAATTCAGACCAGCTGTCCCAAAAAATAAAATATACGGGAAAAACGTTGAAGGAGAAAAACAAATAGAAGACTATCCTACTAAGGATATACCATCTTTCCCAGAAGAAACCTCTCCCTTCACTAATGTCAATCTTCCATTCAAAGAACCTAAATTTATATCAGAAACAAGCATAGAATTAGAGAAAGAAGAAATTTCACTGCTTTTTATTTTGCAGGTTAAGAATGATGATGCTTCTAAACAACGTACTGAAGAGATAGTCCTTAAAGCTGAAGTCTTGGAAGCAGACAATCTACCAGACATGGAGAACCAAAAAGAAGAGAACCTTCATCTTTTCTTTGTTGATCCTTTGGAAGAGTGTGTGGAAGTCCCTACTGGCTCAAACTATCAAGCATGGATCCTTTGCAAGAACCAAAGACATGAAAATTTATCACCTTCTGTGATAGCCTTAGTCTTGAAGATTAAGCTTCAAAATGTGCTATGGATACCCTTGAAAAACATCCAGAGTTTCTTCTTCTTTTTTACAGTACTCAACTGGCTACATTGGCACTTTTGTATCATATGATAATGTAAATACTCCAAGTTAGAATAGGTTAGATAGGAATGTCAATATAGCTTAGTTTTAAGCATTTCATATAGTTGTTTATTTTTGTCTCCGAAGAAAAATCAAAAATTAAAAAACAATAGAAGAAAGAAAAGAGGGCAGATTAAAAAAAAATAAAGGTACAGCCCCATACCAGAAAAGAGAAACAAAATCTGAAAGTGTGCAAGCTCAAATGCCACTCCTTAAAAACACACTTCTAGTTAGTCATACAGCTTAATCATGACTAATTAGTTTTAAATTTACTGTTGATAGGTTAGTGAATTCGATTTTCCAAACAGTTTAATCTTGGCTTATCAGTTACGTAGATTAGGATAGAAAATAAAGGTTCAAACAAGCTCAAAATCTGAACCTAAGATTCCAAAAGAAGAATGACTCCAATCTGTTTTAATCATGAGTCAAAAACAAGAAGTAAACTGGTTCTAATGCACTCAAAATCTGAACTAGAGAAACAAGGAAAAACAACTCGAATAAACTCAAAAACGGAGCTGTAGAAAAGAGAAGGCCGTGCTGAGAACTTTCAGATCTTAAGCCTTCCATTTTGATTTAATTTTCTACAAAATAACATCTATGTGCAACTTGTTTTTTATGACATAGATCAGCAACAATTTAGACTGTTCAATCCTCACTTGTATGCTTTTAAATTTTTGTTTTAGAAGTTAGAGAATAAAAATCTGTTAGACTGTTTAATCCTAACAGATAGTAGATGAGGTAAAGAAGCTTATGGACTCAACTATTTAATCTGAGTCTATGGAGAAATAAGAAGCAGATCTAGATTAGTTTTTTGTTTTCAAAAGAATAAAATGTTTATAAAAGAGTTTTCCAATTCAAGTGCACTCTGAAAGAAGAAAAAATGTTAAATCAGTAGGATTGGGTAGGTAGAAAGCTTGGTTTGATAGATATCCATTGTTCTTTCATGGCTTCTAACATTTTCAAAACAGAAGAAGATCATCCAAGTAGGGAAGGTTGCAGCCCAATGGATGAGGCATTGATCAGCCCCCCAGAGAATGCAAGTCTAGAGTTCTTGATGCCTTCAAGAAGGCACCATCCCCATGTGGAGCCACTATTAGCCACCTATAAAATTTGTGATATCAAATGGTGGCTAAATCATTTTTTACGCCTTCAAGAAACAAGTTTCATTGAAAAAATTGTTAATTCTTGAAGTCTTATAAAGACATCATGTCCTTTGGTTAAAAAGCTTCACTATTGTTTCCCTCTTAATTATGAAAATCTATTGTTTTCATGATGAAAAGACTGCTGCAAAAATCCCCAAATCCATCAAAAAACCTTGAAAATTTCATAAAAAATAAGTTTTTTGACTATAGGGCTAAGCCCCTTTGGGCTAAGCCCTAAACCACTTCCCCACATATGCCCTGGTGATGGAACTGAGCGCAAAGGCCAAAAGCACTTATCGCATCGGAACTTCCGACGAGCACAACAATTTTTGTTACATACAAATCCCCGATGCGATTAGATCCTTTATACATAACCCCTGGTCCCTTTGCCGCTTCACAAAAACCAAAGGCCCGCAATCGGGCGCTTAAACACTTCAATAAACCATTACCGATTTTATTTTTCCTTTGTAAATTCATAGAAACCCATTTTTTCATGTTATAAAGGAAACCCACCGGTTCATGGTTTAAATCAATCTTGACCGTTGATTTAAAACAAATCAAATGGTTTGTGAAGTCTTGCATCGGAAACTTTCGATGGGCGCATTTGTTTATTTTAACATATAACTTCCAATGTCGACTAGCCCCTTTTGTGTATAAGCCCTGATCCCTTTGCTGCTTCATATAACCTAAATAGTCCGCATCCAACGCTTAAACTTGTGAATAAACCTTCCCCGATCATGTTTTCCCTTTGTAAAATACATAAAAACCCTTTTCCTATGTCTTTAACTAAACGCGCCAATGCAATGTTTTTTAGTGAAAAGGACCGTTGATCTAAAAACCCAATTGACGATCAAAAGGATCTCGCATCGGAGATTTTCTAATTGGGTAGATTGAAAAGGCCCCTCTATCGTTCTAATTGCGATTGGCCCCTTTGTACATATAACCCTAGTCACTTTCACTTGTTCATATATCCAAAGGCCTCGCAGTCGGGTGCCAAACCTTATATATAACCTGCCCCGATGCAATAAAACCTTTGTATTTCATAAAAAATATGTTTTTCATGTTTTACACTAAGCCCGCCATTCATTGGTCGGAGCTCTTCTCCACCATTGATCATCAACCAATCAGACAGCCAGCGCAATCTCGCGTCGGAAGTTTTCATTGGGCATGTTATATATTTTATTTACCACCTCCGATTGGTTGCCTCCCAGTTTGTTTCCCACCGTTGAACTGATCTACAGATCGACGGTCCACAGCCAATCGCATCGGCGCTCCCCTTTCCATTGCCCCCGCCGATCGCAAAGCTCTGATTGCATCTAGGTCATCCACATGTCAAGATCCGACGGTCCAGATCTTTCCCCGCCACCTTTGTTAAATTTCATACACCCCGCTTTATAATGTTTTTTGGCCAAATATCAACCCTTTCTCCGCCTCACATATATATTCCATTTAACTCCAGGTTTGATCTCAGCCGTCCAAATCTCTGATCCAACGGCCTAGATTAAAACCACCCAACCTGCTTCAGCCCATGCATCTATCCAATATCGCGCTCACTCCCCACCGTCTGATCTAAGGTCCCAGATCTAACATTTAATGACGTTTTCGCATAAGTTTAAGCATGAAGGTTAATTACCCAAGAGCTACGCGATATGGGCAGTACTGAAACGCCACGTGTCAGCATAAAATGCATATCGCGTTCGAAAAGTGAAAACTGCCTACCCGCCCTTTCACTGCGTGATACCGCTGGTTTCTCTACCCGAAACCGCTTTTCCCTATTTCCACAGCATTTCATCGCATTCGTTCCCCGCCATTGATCTCTGCAGACCAACGGCTCAGAATTAATCTGAGCGTTTAACTATCGCCCTCTGCCATTCACAAAGGGATTTCACAATCAATTGCCATTGATCTCTGAAGCCAATATGATCTAACGGCTCAGAATCATTTCGGAAACCCCAATTTTCCTCCGTGCCTTTTTCACTACCGATTAAGGTTTTAACCCCATTTCTTCACATTTTTCGCCATTTCATAATATATGTGACCCCTTCACATTGTATTTCCCTGATTGATCTTGACCGTCGATCAAAACAAATATACGGCCCGGACTTAACCCTCCGCACCATTCTTCCAAACCACCTCTCATCTGACTCCGCGATCAATCTCCATCGTTGGATGCTTTCATCCAACGGCCACACTCTAAAACCTAAGCCTCCAAAGCAGTTTACCCAGCCATGCAAGATTTTGTAACATTTTGTGTATTATGCAAGTATTAATGGTTTGTTCCATTATATTAAAAGAAAACCAAAGGCCGGGGATGACGATCCCCCACACCTTTGTTCATAAGAGAAATCATTCTACAGGGTTCCCATCAAATTTTATCGGTGCATCATGAGCACTGATACCATTATGAAGCCTTGTAATGCCTGCACATCAACAAGACACAAAAAATATTAAATAAATCAAAGAGTATCAGTGTCGAAGACCCAACCACAGCAGAGATGAAGAACTGAACATTGATTATACAGTTTTGGTGGATTACGGCTAAGATCAAAAACCAAAAGCCTAATCCACTAAATTAAACACATTTCAAGAATGGAAGACAAACGATTAGGCGTAATTAAGCCTAATACCCAGAACTACTACATATTAACAATGTTTAAAGAAAATCAAAATATCTATCAGTCTGGGAAAGCCTCCACCGCCACATCAGAGGCTAATTAATTCCTCTCAACTACCAATGCCACCTGTAGCCTCAAAGCATTCAACAAAGGCCGAGTAATGACTAGAACAAAGGATAGTTTCCTCAATACAGTCGAACAATTATTCCAAGCCAAACAGAGTTGTTGCAAAGATGACACAGAGCCTAAAAGTCAACAAAAGCTTCCAGCAAGCTTAATACTTAATGTAAAACAATTAATACAAAGGAAATATTCGTAAACTTCTCCATTGAGCCCCTCAAAGGCCAAGAAGCATTAAAAACTATATTAATTGAACCTTTATATCTTTTCTCTCTTCGACCTCCTCATTTTCCTATAAAATTTTCTTGAGGAGCTCATTGTAAAGGGTTGGTTGCACAACTTTGAAATATACTTGTGCTCAAAACTTCTACTTGTAAATAGTGTTCAAAGGCTGTTGAAGCTCTGTTTGTGATTAAATAGGTTAGGCTAAGAAGTGAAGATGATTGCTGAACTGAAACATTGGACATGAAGGTGTAACTGGTTTGACTTCAATATACAAGCTGTTTCTTGGGATCCTGGTCTATATCACTGGTGAAGTGCCCATTTCCTTGTTATTGTTTTTCCTTTCATGTATGCCATTTTGTCCATTATTCTCTGATAAAGAACAGCAAGAATAGAGTTAGGATTTACTGTTTACAGTACTCTTCTCTGAATGATAAGCTTTATCTCAATGTTTTCCTCTAAATTGTTTATTTGAGAATGATTCAATACAGTTGAGCAGATAGGAATGTTGCCATTCCCTCATCCTACTGTTTACTTTAAACATTATTCTTGAATGTTATTTCCATTATTTTCTTATTAAAGTTAGACAAGAAAAGTGATGGTGTGCCCTTTTTTCTAGCTTGTTTCTCCAAAGGTAATTTATGAAAGTTTCCCTAAGTGTATGCTGAAATCAGACTAGATTTAAAAGTATCTTATCTGATCTTAAGTTGCACTTTTTTTCTCTTATTTGTTTTCTTCCTTTCTGAAAGTAATTATGCGGATTACTCGATTGTTTTTCTGTTGAGTTAACTTCAATACGAACTTGCCCAAAGAATTTTATGGTGAGCCCTACCCTCTGGCCAGTTTTAAACAGTTACTTAAAAGGCTTTTCTTGTTTGGACAGACTATAAATCCTAGTTGAAATTATTATCTGTTTTTACCCCTTCAACACTTTTATTGTTCCATGCCATCATTTAATCTCAAAGATCTTATGATATAAATGACTTTCCCCTTGGACCACTGTTGAAATTGTTGCGCAATTAAACCCTTTTATGACTCCATAGCCCAATGGACTAGAAACCAGCGTTATATCTATCTTGTCAGCCGAAGCTCGTTCTGATTGCTTGCAACTTCACACCTTTGAAACTTTTTCCATTAGGACTTTCCACTCAACTAATAATCATGCTCAACCATCCAAAACAAAACAAAAAAAACCCTTGCTCTTAATAACTAGCCTAATATCATTCCCAAAAGCCTTAAAGATCAATCTATCTTTGCACTTATTGGAGAGATCCCTCTCTGGATTCAAGAGGGCTAGATCCTAGAATCCCAAATTGGTTCAAGTGTTCTCTCTGCAGTTTGTATTTTCCAATCTTGCAAATTACGGAGAACTAACACCAAGATCTCTTGGACCCAAAAGTCAACAACTCTGGTTAACTCAGTATCTAGGTGATGTAACACAACCAAATCAACTATGGTATAATTTTTAAATATTCGGCCACATCTTCCAATTATTACTTTTTGCAACAATCTACTCAACCAATTGTATATTTCCTCAAGAAACTTAAAATAGAAGATATCAAATTGATCACATGCGGATTCTGCAAAAAGATCTCCTCTGTAACCCAATCTAAGTTCTTTTGTCTTATTTGAGATTTTGTAGGATAAATGAATCATGTTTCTCATACCACCATTCCTGAATATCGCCCTAAAGAATCCTCGACACCATGATATATATCCCCTCATATTACTTAGGGTCGAGACAATGGAACCATTTGTTGGTTGAAATTTTTCTCATGTAGACCCAAGGTTCGACCACTAGTTGCAAACAAAACATCCCATCATAGTATAACGCAACACCAACATTTTTGTTCCTCCACAAGGGAGAAAAGTCTCACCCGAGGCGTGCTAAGACTTCTTAAATGTGAGAGGGGAGTTTAGATAGTGTCAAAATTTAGATTGTTACATACATTATTCATCATTCATTCAAATATACTTAAAATCCCAATTAACCTTTCGCACAATATACAAACATACAACATACTATTTATTGAACCATTTCAAAAATTTTAAGGGGGAATACATAACAAATTCCATTCGCTCACAAGACACACAAAGTACAACCCCACAACATTCTCATTATATTAGATTAAAATTCGAACCATTACAATATATATCTACGAAATTGTTCAAGGTCTACTGAGGTTGATATGAATAAAACATATTAAACTTGGATTATAATCTCAATTCATGCATATAGATTCAAATATCATTTTGATAGCATGTTGGTTTGGCTCTCTTTTCTCTCTCTTATTTGGCTCAATCCATAAAGCTTTTATAGATTTGTTTCTCTATCTTGATCCCACTCGCTTGATTTGGTCCAATTTGATCCCTTTGACAAAATATAGGTGTTTTGGTCCACTTCTGCTTTGATCCCTTCAAAACTGATACTTAGATCCATATTTTATGACTTTCAAAAATCCCAAAATAACCACTTGCCTTCTCCACTTGTCACTTTATCATCTTTGTTCTCGACTTCCGACCTGTTTTTCCATTTACTTTCTTTTTCTTGCTAATCATCTCTATGGCTATTTTCCAGCAAAAAATGGCCAGAATTATCCAAAAAACGAAGGACATAGCAAAAAGCAGTATTTTATTAAGGCACTCCTTGGTGTAAAAGTCATCGGTTCGAATTTAAGTGGGAAAAAACATAGTCGTGCTAAGGGCTAGTTTGGCTCAAGCATATGCAATCCTTGAACAATTTTAATGGCTTAGATGCCCATGGATCATGACTACTCAAGCCATATTGACATTTGTGCTAGTTATCTCACAACTCACATAACCTAAAAAAAGAAATACATAATAATTTACAATATACAATTTTTTATTATTCAATATTAAAAAAAAATTTAAAAAAAATTACTGTTCAATATTAAAATTAAAATATAATTTAAAAATGAAATAAATAAACCGTTTTTTTAATTCATTTTTATTAATATTAAATTTCTCATATTACATTTATAATAAATTTGAAATAATTTATAATATAAGGTTGTAGTTGTGGCACTTAAAATTAATATAGTGGTTTAATGTTAAAACTAATATTATGTAACTAATAATTGAATATTTTTTGGCGGGGAAAGTAGAATAATGTTTTGATTTTTTTTTTTTTTTAATTAGAATAAAATAGTTTTAAAAAGTGTAGTCTAACTTGATGAAATGGCTTTTTCACAACATTTTTTATCCTTAATTTTAACCAAAATCCAACATATCTTTTTAAAAATTTATGTTTAAGTTGTTTAATTTCTGGTTTTTTGGGATCCATTTATGCATTCAAAAATGTATTTTAAGTAACAAAATATCATATTCTTGTTTGAAATTTATCATCTTTGAAAAAGGCTATTTTGTCTATAAGTTAGACTAGCCATTTTTAAATGATCAAAATATCTAAAGGATAAATTTTATAGTTAAATATTTCGAAGGGGTTAGATTTAACGGTGAAATGTAAGGTGTTTTTCACCATTAGAAATGGCTAGTGAGGGTTGCTTACAATGAAAAGCATGGGAACACATTGATGTAATTGTTGAATGAGTGGGAAGAAGGCTCAAAAGAGATTGGATCCAATGATGAAAGTGAGGTTATTTTTTTGACAATAAGAATTGAAAAAGGGGTTGGTTCTAGGGTGCATGCCCCTAGAACATGGGTCAATCAAAGGTATCAAGGGTATTTAAACGTCTAACCTAGTGGTACATAACACTTAATTTTCATGCAACTCAGCTATCTTCCTAAACTTCATTTTTTTTATATAGACACCCATAATAAATTTAAATGCCTTAACAAAATATCTATTCATTACAAATCCAAAATGCTATAAACCAATTTCTATTACATTTAAAACAAATCATAAATATAAATTAAATTATCTCATTATAATATTACTCTAAAAAAATATTTAAAGCAAATTTATTTGAAAGGTCATAATAGCCAAAATTATAATTAAAAAAATAATAATTTATAAAATTGTCTATGGAAAGATCAATAAAAATGAGTCAAAATTAACAAAGAAAATCTCTCCCAAGATGAAAAAGTAAGAAAAGATTTCCGTGGATGAAACTTTTTATCACAGAAAAACTCTCCTTTTACTTAGTTCCCCAAAGTAAATTTAATTTATTATAACATCGATTTAACATCATTGCGAAAAGTAACCCTCCTAAAAACGCGGTTCCTTATAATCATAATCATAGTAGTGTAATCATACCATATGTAGTTTCTAAATCTTGGTTTGCTGATTAATGAACATAATTCAGGCAACATAATATTACAATATTACAATAGTTTTTATTAAATTTGTTAATTTTATATATTTTTAAATAATTAATTTATTAGTAGGAATTTGGCTTTTGTAATATATAAATTTTTTCAAAATAAATTTTGTCACTACATTTTACGAACCAACTAATATAATTTATCATTTTTTATTTTCTACAGATTATAAAATTTAATAATAATCTCAACCTCATAATCATTTTTTCCTATTTATAACTTTTCGTACGCGAGAAGTTTACAAATTATATTATGGGCTTCCAATGAAATAACTTTCAAGAAGTTAATTGAATAATAGCCTGACTGAGCATCACTATTGCCTGGTCAACATTATCATACATTTAAAGTCAAAGTCGTCATATTAGCGAAAATCTTGGAGCAATCTTTTATTAAAATTAATAATTTTATATTAAAAGATGAGTTTCTGTTTTTCAACTTTTCTAGAATATGCTAATAAATAGATTCATATGGCCGAGTTTTAGTAACTTCAATCCCAATATCTAATTGTGCATGAAATTGGATGGTAAGAAAGAATGACATAACTCAAATTCTATATTTGGTGTAATTTAATCTAATGGCTTTCTTCGTTTTTCTTGGGTCGAAATCCAGCCAGGTTTTCAGTGAGATTGCAATTTTTTAATTTTTTAAATAAAGTTTTTGTTTAAATTATATTTTCAAATGTTTGTTTTTTTTGTATGGGAATGTGGAGATTATATTATGGTATATTCAAAAATAATACTTAGGTGGTGAATTGAATTAATGAATTAATATTTAGGAGTATTTTAACAAGACTTTTAATCATTATCTATTAAAGATGTTTTGAACTATATTTGTTTGACATATTTAGTATCTTAAATAAATTTTGGGATATCAAGGTTGTGTAGATTCTATAATGTAAAATTATGTTTTTTTAATTAAATTTTGAATAAAATTAAAAAATAATGTTATGATATATTTTTTTATGTTTTTGATTTTTTATTGGTTATATTTTCTAGTCAATTTTTCCCAAAATTTATTTGAGTTGTTTTTAATAATATTAATGAGAATAATTGTATTGATTTCAAAATATTGCATAATTCACAGATTTACAATGGGATTACAATTCACTTCTTTCATATACTTAGATATAGGTATGACGCTAAACTAATAGATAAAGTATGAGTTTTTGGAGGTGGAAACCGTCCAAAAGGACCCCAAAATAAAGTAAAATCTACAAAATATCCAACCTACTTGAGGATAGCTCTTCCCCCTGTCCTCCCCTCCCCTCCAGCATGGTTTTCATTGATGGCCTTAATTGGCTATCCACCTACCACGCTTCACTAGACAACCTTCATGGGCATATTCATATGTTTCCTTATTTTTATTTCCAAAGGCATGGAAGTAGTTAATTGAAGGGATTTCTTTTGGGACCTTTTTGAGGTGATTCCAAAATTGTGTCCATGGGAGAGGATCCTTTTGCCATGTGTTGAATAATTAGAAGTGAATCCAAGAGCATAGTAAGAGAAGGAACATTATTTTCTTTGCCTAACTATTTGTCATCTTTCTTAATCCTAATGAGTACCCCTCCCCTCTAACCATTGCTAAATCCACCAAAGAAGTGTTGAAATCACAAGCTTTAGCTTTATATTTTACTTAGCTATAAAAAAATAAAAAAATAAAAAATAAAAAATAAAAAATGAATCTATGTTTACATTCAAAAACACATTTCAAATAATAGAAAATGACAAATTTACTAAATTTTACCAAAAATAATATCAACTCATTATAATAAATAAAAATAAAACCAAAACATCCCTTGATCGGTGCGTGTAGAGCACTTGCTTAACTTGGGCTCACGACAATTGAAATGACGGGTAATCATGCGAATGGGAGGTTGTGGCACCAAAATGGCAGACCTCGCAAAAGTGGCGTCAGGGAGCTAAATGAAAGGGAGGATGGGGTGGGTGGCCAAGTGTGTCATCACTTAAGATGAAAGTTGGGCAGGATCCTAATATACTAAGGTATTACAGTTGGGAGGGTATTGTGTAAGTTGAAGGAGGTAAGCTAGAAGCATGAGCCACGTGAGCGAAAAAAGTGGAAGCGAACCTCCATTGGGGAATACGCAGCAGAGCGAATTCTCAGGCACTAGCTGAATGGTATGTCTAGTTTCTTCCTTACTTGTGTAGAATGGAACTGGTGGAAAATAGAAATAAAACTCATGAAAGCTATCCCTCCTCTGGTAGATGGTTAGAGTTTGAACTTAGAGCAATGTATGGGTTTAGTGGGAAATGGACTGGCCTTGCTGGTGCAAATTCATTGTCTCTTACATTTTGTATTCTACTGTCAAGAATGGGTCTGATACATATAAGAAGTTCCCTCGGTGTGAATTGGGAAGGTCCATACCAATGTGTGTATTTGGAATGTTTCATTGTTTATATTGGGACGTTTTCACCGGGTGTATGGAATGCCTCGTTAGTTTATTTATGTACACAGTTGTGGGTGTCGAGATGGTTCTGTTGGGTGTCGAGCTGGGTTTATAGGTATATGAAATTTGAAGGGGAGCTACCCCAGATCCAATGGCTCATAAAATCCACGACCTACACTTGTTGTGGGGGGATTTATTTGGGTGAGGTTCACACACTATATCCACATAGGAATGACTGTAGCCGTCTTTATGTTGTTCAAAATTTTAAAATTAACAGAATTTTCTATGATGCCATTTGTTGTGGCACTGTTCCAGGATCTAACATGTGGAGGAATTGCTCACCCATAGGAGGTTTGAGAGCACAATGTATCATAAAGGAGATGGTGCTTGTGAAGAAGGAACGAGAGGTGGGAGGCAATGGACACAAATGCAAGGCCAACCCTTGGGAGAAGCGAGGAGGCTCAACCTCATGCAATCCTCAATGGGCTAGAAGAAAATCACGCAACCACCATATTAAAGTAGTATCCCAAGCATACATTTCTGAAACCCTTGCCTAGGTCCCCTAGTTGATTGCAGGATGGGAGGAAGAGCTTGGCACAAGTAGAACAAAGTATATAGGAGGGGGATTGGAGCCAACTAATCCGAGATCCCAGAAATACTAGAGGCATGCTCTCACAATATCAACAGACGGTCCATTTATATTGGATGATGTGATGCATCATGGCAAAGGCGATTGTACACTCACCAAAAATTGTCAAAACAGACCCGGGCCTTCGGGAAATCCAAAAGGATTTCCAATTGGTCCAATTTCAAATTCAGCAACAAAATGTGAGAATAGGGCGTATGGAAAAGCAACTCAAATGCCCACCTTAGTCAGAAATTTTGGGATCCAGTGCTAAGGACCTGGCTCCAGTAGAGTCCTTTGAGGATTAGTTACGATAGATGTTGTGAGTATTGTTGATTTTGTGGTTTTGTCAAATTTTGATTATAGTCATGTATTTGTAGATCCAGTTTTTAGAATTTTCAGACAATAGAGTCTTAATAGCTAAGTATGATAAACTCATAGCTTTGAGATTTTGAATAGCGTTCAACTTGTATAAATGGCCAACAAATGCGCTAGTTGAGGTCAAACTATATGAACATTATATGGCCAACAGATCCTCCAGTTGAGATCAAGCCATCAAGCCATGAACATTATTGCTGTAACCTGCTTTATGAAAAAAAAAAAAAAATACTAAGCTAAACAAAAGAAAAATACAAACAAAACATTAAACGAAAATTTATAAAAATATGAAAAAATAACTACTAAGCTTAACAAAAGAAAGATACCAACCAAACATTAAACGAAAATTTATAAAAGACATTATAACGTAAAGAGTCGACTTTTTGCTTTTTGAGAATCATTTGACATTGAGTCGACTGATCATTCGCAACAATGTCGCCTTAATTGAAAAGTATAAACATGGCAGTGAGCGATTACAGCATTCTTGGTTGTTGTTGGAGGCATATAGTTTGTTGGAGGTAGATAGTTTACCTACCCAACAACTTGATAAGGGGAGCATGCAAGAGAATTTTGATACTCTATGGGCCCTGCACAGTCAGAAAATTTCGGTTGCCATTTGACCTAATTGTGATTCCATACTTCACCGTTTCATCAAACGCATTCACACCTCTGACCACAAGACGAGTCGAAAACGTCACTCTCCTCACCTACTCCGCCCACACTAAATTGCATATATACTCCCCACCCTCACATAATTCTTCGGCAGAGGTTCTCACATCTCTGCGAATCTCTCCCTCAAGTCTCTGCTAATCTCTCCCCAGCTACTTCCACTCTATTCCCATTACACAAATATACACATTGGCCCGAGAAACCAGTACATTAATTAGATGGCACTGGGTTTGAAATGTGTGTTTCTTCCAACAAGGGATGCGCAGCTCTTGGGAGTCCGGGAGGATGCCTTTGCGGCTTCCCTTTCCCGTTCCTGCAGACGCCCGACATTTACTGTAACCAATACGTTGAGAGGTACGGAGACAACGAGGCCTATATTCCATACCTTTAAGATTCCTGGGGTAGAACGACCTGCCCACTTAGAGACGATGTTGTTAGATCGGCTACAACGCATTTACAAAGAGAGGATGTCTGGCAGTAGCGATGCGTTGCTTCCAATGAAGCCCTCCTGGAGGGGGCCGTCATTTGATGGGAAGCCGGTGAGAGTGGCGTACCAGGGCGTGCGTGGTTCTTATTGCCATGAAGCGGCAGTTCGAGCCTTCCAGAGGTGCGATGCCCTCCCCTGCGAAGGGGGAATGGAATCCGCCTTCGAGGCGCTGGAGTCGGACGCCGCCGATAGGGCAGTGGTGGCGGTGGAGAACTCGCTGGATGGAGTGATTGAGAGGAACTACGATTTGATGTTACGCCATCCCGAACTCCGCGTGGTGGGTGAGGTACTGTTGCCCATAAATCATTGCCTGCTGGCCGTGAGAGGGGCGGGGAAGAGGCGTTCTTTGAAGAGAGTGATCAGCCATCCGCAGGCGCTCGCGCATTGCCAGAATTGTCTCGCGGCTCTTGGCGTGGAGGTGGAGGCCGTGGACAACGCTGCGAGCGCGGCTCGTTTCGTAGCGTAGAAGGGCATAGACGACACGGCCGTCATCGGCAGCGAGATTGCGGGACGGGAATACGGTCTTCAAGTGGTGGAGAAAGAAATACATGACGACTCGTCGAATGCCACAAGATTTCTGATTCTGGGGAAGCCCATTAAGCCCAACAATAAAAAAAAATAACTCCTCGCTACACCGAGGGTCGAAGACGACGGTGGCCTTCTCGTTGAAAGAGGGAACGGCGGATCTGTCCAAGGCGCTGTCGATATTCGCTTTAAAAAACATAAAAGTGACAAAGATCGAATCCCGCCCTCACCGCCAGAACCCCCTGCGTATGGTGACAAACGAAGAGCAAGAGGAGTACCGTACTTCCAAGTGTTATTTTGAGTATGTTTTCTTCGTAGATTTGGAGGCTCCGACAGCAAACGACCATCCAGGTAGCGTGCAGATAGCTGTGGATGAGCTCGGCGAGATTGCCAGTTTTCTGAGGGTCGTGGGAAGCTACTCCACCATTTCCATGGTTTCGTAGTTTCAAACTGATTGTTTATTTTACTTTTGTAAAGGATATAGATGTGAAGTGTAAGATACAATGGGTTTTCTTCACTGTAATCCAAATGATAGGTCGATGGCCTCCATCAGATTTCCTAACAGAAGCGGTGTACAGTCAAATACGTGTATATCAAAGATGTGTAAGACGTACGGTCATCGATGACGTGTTGTATATATCATAATAAATTGTTATTTATATTAATGTCTATAATGTAGCATTAGTCAAAAGCGGAAAATGGGATTCTGGTGACAGGAGCACCTAGTTTCGGTTTGCTAGGGCGGAGTCGGTCAAAAGCTTAAAATGGAGTTCAGTACACGTAGGGTAAAGTAGGTGGAGTACCTAAAATTATTCTAAAATATTTGTTTTCCGGTAAAGTTATATTGGAAAATTTTGGTAGAATCTAAGAATTTATTTGGTCAAAGTTTTCCAAAAAGATATCGGGAGCTTAAGAGTAGTTGAACGCAACTGAAGTAATCGAAAATCTTTACAAACCGTGAAATGGTTTGAATGTATTTTTTTAATAGACATTGTGCTTTTTCAAAATTGGCATGCGAATTAGTGACTTCAACCATTACGGCATGTAGTCTCTATTCGTAGGTAGAAACGCATTGTTTAATTATTAGCCTGAATTAAGTGAAGTATTTAATTTAATTTAGAATTTTGTTTGGATTAATAAGATTATATTAAAACACTATCATTTAGATTTGATCTAAAATAAAAATGTAAATAAATAAATTTGGAATGATGTAAATAAATAAATTTAGAATGATAAATATTTATGTACAATATAATAACACGTGTCGTGCAATATGAACGGTGCTTCAGGCTCAAAGCCCAAACATGTGAGGGTGGAGACAAAACAACCAGTCCAAGAAGTAGTTTCTAGTGCAACCCACCAGCTTCGCCTCTCATGGTGTAGTGGTGAGAAAACACGTTGGCTCACTTAATTTAAACTCCAAAAAAGCAATTTTATTAAAAAGTAATAAAAGGTGACGTGGTGTCATTTATAGTCCACCAACATTTAAAAATGAATGTGATGTACCAGCTAAGTAGAGGATGATATGGTCGTCTGCGTTCGAAGACGATGTCGTAGTGTTTATCACGTTGTAAGGAGCAACACCTTTTATTTTGCACCAAAATATATAATCACTTTAATACATATTTCTCTATTCAATCATCCAAATTTAAACCAAAAGTAGTTAAAATTAATTTATTCCTGGTATTTGCTATTCAATCTTTGGATATAAAGAATTACTTTTAATGATCTTGAGTTTGCTTACTTCTCCTTTGGTGAAGGCGTTACATAAATAATTTTCAGATAATTTCCAAGCGTGAAAACTAAACCATGAACAATGTTAAAAACAATTTTCTATTGCAAAACGACTACTCTTGTTCCATCAAAATCCAACTCTTAAAAATTACTAGTGTTTTAAGGTACTCCAACTAAGAGTTTACCACCAATAAATATAAGCTGTTAGGTAACAACAAGAATAACTTGGGGCACACTTACAATTCATAGGTCACAATATTTATTTTTCAGTTAATGAATAATTACAAAATTAGAATTTTCGATTGGTGAGGTATATACGAAAATATGGATTTTCAATTTTTCGAAAATATGAAAATTAACATGTCAATCTATCAATTTTCATGTGATGAGGTTTCTATATAGTTTTTTGGTCTTATAAATTAACATGTTTAATTTTATTATAATTTTTAAAAATAAATTATAAATAGTAATCATAAAAATCACATTTGTAATATTAAATAAATATTTAAAAATTATATGAATATTTATTTATTATTATAATTAATAATAAATAAGAACAAGATGTGGGATAATAAGGTGTTGGAGGGTAAAAGGAACCTAAGATATTATAAGAAAGTGATCAACACCACTCTTGATAACTATAATTATCTCTCTGTGTTGACCAACACTCAAAAGAAAATAAACATCCCTAGGATAAGAACAAATTCTCATGAGCTTATGAAAGATGAAAAACATTTCATTTTAGACTTCTGGAATCTTGCCCACATCCCCTTTCAATTCCCTATCATTAATCACACCTCCAATCTTCTCGACTTAGTTATCCAACCCAACCATAGCTATCTTGGAGTGCTTCTTTCCCTTCTCCTAATATTTTGAAGAATGACAATTAGACTCTTTTTTTTCTTTTGTTGAGGTCGGATAGACCACATTGGCCTTAGTGGAAGTTAATCATCATCATCATCAATTAATATAAATTTATAATATTTAATAAATAAAACATTTTGATGTATAATTTTTTATGTTATTTGAAATGGACTTAGATTTATTGGAAACTTAACTTTGTAATATTTAAAAATTTATTTCCAAATTATAATAAAATATACTTTTTAAATATGGTCAAGATATGTAAATATATACTTTTCATTATTTTCAAAGTATATATTTAAGTTGACAATCCCCTGCTCTGTTAAGACACCCTTTGATGTGAAGTCACATATTCCACATGATGGATAATATATTGAACATGATGTTCTACCAAGCTTACAAAAAAGTATATATTTAAGTTATAACAATATTTTTTATTTACATTTAGTACATTTTTTTAATAATCTTGGTATAAAATATACAGATTAAATCACTTTATTTTATATATGTAGAGATAATTGTTTTTTTTAAGTTTAGATGTTCATTATACAATTTAATATATGGGATGGAGATGTGTAATTCTTTCTTCTCAACCTCGAGTTGACATATGTCTCTTTTAAAATAAAACAAAAATATTCTTAAATAAAAATATTTTGTTTTTCTTTTTAATAAAATATTCTCTAATTAAAACTTTACAAATAAACAAAATTGAATATACATATACAATTACTTTTAATTAAAATAAATATAAAATATGAATAATCACATTTTTATGAATAATATGAACGAGGTGATGTAAAAATATTTAACTCTCACTCTTAATCACAAATAAAAGAATTCCATATTCATATAAAATAACTTAATTTTAAGTCAACTTTATATCTATATATATAATTTTGAGTGTGAAGAAGATATATAATTATTATATTTTAAAAAATATTTTAATAAAGAATTAAAATAAAGTGATTGAATATCCATATATATATAATTAAAAGAGAAAATATTTATTTATTTCTTAATAAAAGTATTAGGAGAAAGACATGTAATTTATTTAATCCTTAATATAAAATTAATATGAAATATTAAAAAAAATATATTAATAATAAAAATTTTAATGTGGGTTATAAATAAAATAATTTGATAGTTGTGCTAGGTTAAATATTTCAATGTCAACTATATTTACATTATATGCTTAAAAAACTATGTATATATTATTTTAAGTAATCGAAGAAAATATTTTTTAAGGTTAAAACATTTTCATAGAATGTTGTTATGATAAATTTTGGTCATTTTTTCAAGTACATTTTTCAAAAAAAATTGTTTGAAATCTCAGAAAGATTTGTTAGAATAGAAAGTTTAAATTGTGTAGTCATAGTATAAGCTCCTAAGGAGATTTTCAATGCATTGAATCCATTTATACATTAAAAAGTACAATTTAAATTATGTATATATATAAGAGACAATAACAAGATTATATTAACCAATAATTTATTAAGAGCTTTAAAAAATCAATTATTTCAAGATGTAAATATTTTTATTTTTATTTTTTAACATTTAATAGATTATGATTAAATTAAATCTATACTAATTACGCCTTAAGGTGTTCCTATTTGAAAACAACTCTCCTATCTGCCATTGTGTATTATTGTTGACCATCAAATCAATGTGTACTATTGTTGACCATCATATCAATGGTTAGACGATTGAACAATGGCCTGCCATAAGATTAAAAACAGTTATAAACCGTTATAGTGAACCAACTTTATTAACAAACTGGTTACATCTCGATCATAGGAAAACAAATTGAAAAAGCATAACCTTGACTCACTTCTTCACATTATTCAAGTCTTTCTTCTTGGGTTCGACAATCCCAGCCTTTGCAAAGAAATCCGGTATGGAACTCCAGTCCATTTTTTCACTAATTATTCTTCATTTTGGATCTTTGGCTCCAGAGATTTCAAAGGCTTTATCCATTTTTTCTTTCTGATCCTTCTGTTTTGTGTTACGTTGTCCATTTTTTCTTTCGGATCCTTCCACTTTGTATTGTGTGTTGCTTAAAATAATAGAGAAGATAAAACAAAGGCTAATAGAGTGGAGAGTTATCGCACCAGCACTTCTCCACGATTTCAATCCTCGTCTCGATGTCTCGAGATCATTCTACTCTACTCCGATACACGAATCAACATAAGGGATGAAGTAATGCCTGGTCAAGTGCAATAGTGTCCTACTACGTTTGAAAACTATTATAATCCTTATCTAGAGATACAATGAATCTTCATAGAACAAAAATTAGTAGCACTCCTAAGTTTAATTCTTAATTTAATCAATACTTTCAGTAATAGTTATTTGTATACCTGTATTTCTTCAAATTGAAATTCATATCATTAATTATTTCATAAAACCATAATCAGGTTGACAGATCCTGATGCTCCTCGAGGTCGGTATCTGCACTGGTATGTTATAATCCCCCTTAAATCAGAACATATTTCCAATAAAATGGCACGTAGAATCCATTAACTAATTTCATAATAATGGTCTTAATCCCTACCCTCTGCAGGTTACATGCAGCTTACCTGGGTACCCACAATGATATAGGTATGATGATTGTGTTTCTTTCTTTGGCCATGAAATTTATGGATAGATAAAATGTGTGTCCTAACGCTAATAGTCATGAATATGTAATTTGTTTCTATGTGCTGCAATATTAGGATTCCTGCGGATGGATGTGGTTTCCTATGAACCTCTCAAAGCATTTATGTGCATGTTAGTTTTGACATTGTTCAAGATGCATACTATTCCCATAGATAGAAGAGTGAGGTTAGTGCCTCAGTGCAAAGTTTTGTCTCCACTTTCCAGTCACTGGATTGTTCTCCAACACAACTTCCACCTTCAACTTGTGGTCCTCTCTTTTTATCTCCTCACTGATAGTTACTTTAGTGCTTCGACGACGATTCCAAGTGCTCCATCAGATTATGATCTGAAATTATGCAAAAAGAATTATTGACATCTATGTGAACTTGCCTATGTTAAATTATGCAATAGATCGAAAATATTGCAATTAACATAAACGACATAAGCCATTAAAGACACATTTTAAACATATCAACACAGCAAAATTTAATAAGGAGTTCACCAGACTTCCTGGCTACGTCTCCTGGTCCTTTAGCTTCCAGTGCTGACCTTTATATTATGTCTTCAAATTCTTTACAAACATGAGCTCAAAAAGTGAGACTCAAATGATGAAATAGACCTCACCATGATGACCAGATTGGAATTTTGGTGAAAATGAGTATAAAATTGCCTATGTTTGGCCACTGTGACTTCCAGACCCCTGGAAAGTCAAAAACCACTCTGTCTTTCTGCAAAACCGCCTCTGTCTACAAGAAAACCACCTTTCTACAACTAAAACTGCTTCTGGAAAAACCACGCTAGTTATGGACTTCGGCACCTGCAAGTTTATATACAAATTCAGATCTTGGCTTATCAAGCCTCACTGTATAGTGTAACTGGTCCTCTTGGACTTGTGAAGTCGTTGGTTTAAATAGCTTTTTGGAGGTCGGCAGGTCGAAACCCCTGCCTGACCTTTCTTGAACCCTCCGGCAGTTATGGCACATATCGTGGTTTTTTGATATATATTTGCATCATATTTAAACCTTTATCAAAGGTTTCGGGAATGCATTTAAACCTTATGATAATATACTCCCATAGTTGCATTAATACATTGTATCAAACTATATGCGAAGGTTACGTTGTATATCATATGGTTACATATCCATAGTTTGTTGCGATGCATCTAGACTATGGTTCCAGTGCATTTAAACCTTGGATAATATCTATCCTAAGGCTTTTTTATATGCGACAGTAAATCTGTGGAGGTAACATACATATATATCACATATGATATATATAGCAAAGTGTATACACAGCGGTTGATATGTGATATTCAAACCTTAGTTCCATTACATGATATTTTCACCATTAACCCATGTAATAAGGTTCCATTTTTAATCCCAATTCAAGAACTGGCTCAACCGGTGTTGGAACTGAAATGAAAACTTAGCAATTCAAGAGGTCAGGGTTTGATCCTCACTGGCCGTCATATTTTTGCAAATAAGGTCAAACTGGGCGAAAATATGGGCTGCCACATGTAGAAATTTGAATAACTGATATATTATTCACCGAGATTCTCCTGATCACACACTATTTTAACTTCATGCACAATACAGAATCTCTTCTACCATTGATCATTAATTTCGGAAATAAAAACAATCACATGCACACATTAAAACCATAAACAATCACACATATGAACACAGTATTTCATGGGAAAGCTTAAAGCTGAAAACCCCCAACTATCTATATATTATATGTCATAGAGATAATGTAACAATCATTGTACAAAGCTCCTCACAAGCTCTTAGCACAACCTCGAATTGCTACACACTAATCAAGCTAGATCTAGCAAAACACATGCTCCAATCTCTGCCACCTGATAGCCAGCCTCTATTGCGTAATCAATGTTGTAGGATGGCTCATTAAATAAATTGAACCAACTAGCTTGTACTGTGCAATCCTCATGGGCTTCTCCAATCACTAGTTGTTGCAAATATGTAACAGTATAGCCACAACTGATAGTTAACCTGCTCTTTCACCTATCTCTTCACTGGTCTCCACTGAAACTGTCCATGCACTGAAGTTAACTGATGTATTCTTTAGTTGATTAATGAGTTTATAATTAGTGAATTAATTAATAATTAATTCACACCACTCTCACTAGTGTATCAATCAGTTAGACTAGATACAACTAGCTCAGCTATGTTTAGATTAGTTAAACTGAACACAACTCCATTAACTTCCTCAATCAACTCCACCAAACTCTCTCACATGAGTTCTAACTGAAGTATCCATGCAATAGCTCCACTTAACCCTCAGGAATAGCGTAATTCCTTCTGTCAGCTCCTGTGCCACATCTGTGCACTTAACTGAAGTGCTCAAAGAGAATAAGATAATGTTTATAGTCCAAATATTATTAAGAGCTAATAATATTCGACATATCTATTTTTAGACTGGCAATCTAAAAATAGATTCCGCCCAATATGTCTAAAGATAAAAGTCCATCTATTTTTCCCGACTTAACCAACCATCCACAAATAGCTTTCTGCAACTCATAGAACATGATCCATATGTCTAAAAATAGACTTTGTGCCAAAAATAGCCTGCGGGCCCACTTAGTGAAGGCGACTCTTTCCACTAAGCTCATCATCTTGTTGCAATCTCAACACAACATGTCAACTATGGATTGGCCCATATCAACCAATCATATCTCAACACGTCACTAAGCTCGATGACATCAACCTGAACAAATGGCACTTTCTCGAGACAACACATGTCCTTCTGACATCACATTGTTGACTTTGACTTTGACTTTGACTTTGACCATTGACTTTGACTTTTTCCATTTTTACCTACTTTGCCCTAAAACTTTGACTTGCCACAACTTCCTCATACGAAGTTGGTTTCACGCGTCGTTCACACCGTTGGAAAGATGTCGATGAGAAATTCAACTTGATTCCATTTTCAACTGCATTTGAAGACTTAGATCTGGAGGGAAAACTGAATCCATTCCAGATCACTCCTCCCCACTAGAAAGCTTTTGGACCACCAAAAGTTGGTTTTAGTTGTCGAGTAAGTGAGGATATATCTCCTTCACTTTTCCAATTTCTATCCATCGTGCTTTACTTGGATTTGTACCTTTAATTCCAACTCGAAGATACTCAACTTCTCCCCGTCGTGAAGTCCTTATCCTCCTGTCGAGAATTGTGTCCTCCTGCAACTCATTGAGATATTCTGGCGAAAAATCTTCGATGGAAGGTACCTGACTTTGCTCTTCTGGATCTTAAATCATTGAAGGTTCATACAATCGCAAATTTTCCACATTTACAATGGAATAGATCTGCATATAAGCTGGTATATCAAGGCAGAAAGCATTTTCACCAATTTTGTCAAGAATTTTGAAAGGACCATATCTAATTGGTTTTAACTTTTTACCTTCCTCTTGAAGTATTTCTTCGCTGATGTACAACCAGACTTGATCACAAACTTGAAAACTATGCTCAACTCGATGCTTGTCGTGCCTCGCTTTATACTTTGCTTGGCTCTTTTCCAGTTGTTCCTATACTGTCTGGTGAATTTCTTGGATTTGTTCAATGAACTTGGTTTCTTTGTGCACATCATTGTGTCCATCAACTGCTATGTCTTTACCAAAGACAAAATCCAAGGGAGAATTTGGTTCAAAACCAAACCAAGTCTCAAATGGAGATCTCTGAGTAGAAGAATGTTTTGCATGGTTGTAAGCATGTTGTACATAACACAAATGTTCATCCCAAAGCTTGGGATGCTTGTTGCAATAACCTCGAAGCAACTATACCACTGTCCTGTTGACCACTTCTGTCTGGCCGTCTGTTTGCTGATAAAATGTTGTGCTCTTCTTTAACTTAGTGTCCATGATTTCCCATAAAATTGACCAAAAGTTCTCGACAAATTAAGAATCTCGATTAGATACAATAGAAGTGGGTAATCCAAAGTGAACCCATACATTTTGGAAGAACAAATTTGCAGTTTGTTCAGCTGTGACATGTTTAGTACATGGAATCAAAATACACATCTTACTGAACCTATCCACAACTACATACAAATAATCATGCCCTTTTCTAGAAATTGGAAATCCCCCAACAAAATCCATGGATAAACTTTCCCAAGGACGAGAAAGAATTGGAAGTGGATTGTACAAGCCTAATTTTCTATTACTTGGCTTGCTTGTAGCACACATAGTACATCCTTTAATATATCTTGAAACTGTTTCATTCATTCGTGGTAGCAGAATCTTTGTAATTGTGCAATTGTTTTACTTACACCAAAGTGACCTGAAATTAGAGAAGTATGTGCTTCTCGAATCAAATTAACTCTTTCAGTTTGTGGAATGCATAACTTTCCCAAATGATATAAGAGTTTGTCCTTTATGAAATAATCAAATTCTTCTACCTGCTTGCCATGACTTAGAGTTGCATATACATCCTTAAAATCTGTGTCTTGAGCATATTGTTCAATATAGCTTTCATGCATTACTGAATTATGCTTAAGTATTGTGGATGCATTTATGATTGGTCTTGATAACATGTCTACAACCTTATTATGTATGTCTTTCTTATATCTGATTACAAAAGAGATGGAGTGCTTTGTAATAGAGCTTTGTAAGAAACCAATCCAACTATAGTGTCGTGATTCTTTGCAATTTGGTTTGTGAGTGTAATTGTGGTTTGTGAGTGTAAATATTGTAGTGGTTGATGATCTGTATGTATGATTGTTTCTTTCCCATTAGGTAATGTTTCCACTTTTTAACACTTTGTACTAATGCATATAATTATTTATCGTACAATTCCTAATATATCCAATGGGACTATATCTAATTCAAACTCATCTATAAACTTTGATCCAATTGCAAAACGCAGTTTGCATTGTTTCGTAACCTGTAGTTTAGTTTTATCACAGACCCAACCTAATGGTTATGGTTTTGTATGAGGTTTAGTTTCAATTCCCAATTTCTTTACAATCGATTAAGAAATTAAATTAACTTGAGAGCCACTATCAAACAAAGTATCAATTTTAGTATGCTTGGAAATGACTCTAATATGAAATAGCTCATTTCTTTTCCTCTCATTGGTTTCATTATCAACAGAATATGAAGAAGTACTTGTAGATGCTTGAGAATTTTTACCTTTTATACCTGTAGCTGTAATTGTTGTTTCGTCTCCTGAATCTGATCCCAAGTCCTTTTGAATAACAGTAGTATTCTTTCGCTCTTTACTTCCAAACTTTTTAGACTTCAATTCTGGATGCAGTGACCAGCAATGTGCCTCATCGTGTCCTTCTTTCTTACAATGAGTGCATGTAGGATTTTCTTTCTTTACTGTGTTCGCTTTCCTTTCCTTCCATTTTTGTTTCTTCTTCTCTTTATTCTTGGATTCAATAGATTTAGATGACTTTACAACATCATGAGATACATTTTTACCCCTAGCTTCTAGATGTGTTGCTTGAACTGATACATCATCTAAGCTAGTCGGATTTAACATCAGTATGGTGTGCCTCAAATAACTATGTAGGCCACCAATGTATTTCAATAATGTTTCTGGTGAGTCCAATGATATGCCTAGTGTCAAAGCTCTTTTACAAAATTATTGAGTATAACTTTGCACACATTGACCCTTTAATTGACGCAATGTTTGCCAACTCATCATAGCTTGTTGCATATAAGCTAAAGGATAATTTTTTTTTTTAATAGCATAAACAAATTCATTCCATGTAAAAATTGTTTTACCATGTTTTTGAAGATCTGCTTTTGTCTTACCTTCCCACCATACAAGTGCAGTTCCTCCAAGACGAAGGCTAGCAAGTTGGATCTTCTTTCTTTCTGACACAAATTTCTGTACCCTGCTATAAACTTCAATTTGTCTTATCCAATTATCAAGTTTTTCAGCGTTAAGTTCACCATCATAAATCGGAAAATCAAATTTTACATCTAATTTGATCAAAGAGGATTTCCTACTCTTCTTCTTTTTAGAAGAACTAGATTCATCAGAAGAAGACGATGACGACGATGGTGGTGACGATGGAGGAGTTGGTGGAAATAACGAAGGAGGCTTTTTACCTGTTTCGTTGTCTGCTTTAGGTGATGAAGTGCCTTCACCTTTGTTCTTCTTAAACTCTTTATACATCTCCTCTACCATCGCACGTATTGTCATGAAGTTGTCCAAGAACTGAGCTTCTGTTCCCAACACGTTTTCTTCCGTCATCTTCTTTTGCGAAAACACCCTTCCAATTTATGGATTTGCTTCAACAAGTTCTCCTTCACCTCGCTTGGAATTTGACCTAGTAAGCATTCAATCTTCACATGACACTATCAAACCTTTACAATTTTAACCTGATGCTCTGATACCACTTGATCTGAAATTATGCAAAAGGAATTACTGACATCTATGTGAACTTGCTTATGTTAAATTATGCAATAGATCGAAAAGATTGCAATTAACATAAATGACATAAGCCATTAAAGACACATTTTAAACATATCAACACAACAAAATTTAATAAGGAGTTCACCAGACTTCCTGGCTACGTCCCCTGGTCCTTTAGCTTCCAGTGCTAACCTTTATATTATGTCTTCAAATGCTTTACAAACATGAGCTCAAAAATTGAAACTCAAATGATGAAATAGACCTCACCATCATGACTGGCTCGGAATTTTGGTCAAAATGAGTATAAACTTGCCTATGTTTGGCCACCGTGACTTCCAGACCCCTTGAAAAGTCAAAAACCACCTCTTCGTTCTGCAAAACCACTTTTCTCTGCAAAAACCGCCTCTGAAAACTCTCTGCTGTTTTGGGCGCATTCGGCACCTTCATAAACAAATAAGAAGTTGGAGTGGTTGATTTACAAGTCCAAATTGTAGCGTAGATGGTTAGTGCTCTTGTGCGAAGGCGTTGGTTTAAATGATTTTGGAGGTCGTCGGGTCAAAACCCCCGCCCGACCTTTCCTCCAACCCTCCGGTTGTTTTGATACACATATAGCAATGCATTAAAACATACGATAATATTTATGATATGCTTTGGCAGTTACAAATGGTACCGCGAATATATATCCAACGTATTTTTCACGTCAATAATACACCTTTAACGCCTTTGATCTCCAGCCGTTATATCATATGGTTTGTTGTGATATATTTAAACCTTTATTAAAGGTTTCGCCGGTGGTTTTGAATATGCATTATATCATTTATATGCGGTGGCATATAGACTATGGTTTTGCATATAGCGCGTTTAAACCTTGGATAATATTTATCCTAAGGTTTGTAGCAATAAATCTGCGGGAATTACAATAATTTATATCAACACATTATCGCATATATCATATGCGTTGGTTTGATATATGTTATATATATATATATATATATGTTAATTACAAAACCTTTGAGATTAAAAACCAATTGAAGTGTTGGCTCAACTAGTGCTTGGGACTCCAATGATAACTTAGCTATTCAAGAGGTCAGGGGTTCGATCCTCTTTGGCCTTCATATTTTTGCAAACAAGGTCAAATTGGGTAAAAATATGGGCTGCCACATGTCAGCTCCGGATTGGCTCATATCAACCAATCATATCTTGACACGTCACTGAGCTCGATGACATCAACCTAAACAAATATAGGCGCTTTCCTGGGTTGTATCAGCGATATCAAGCTGACTTTTACCGTCGACTTTTTGACTTAACTTTTTCCATTTTGCCCTACTTTTACTGAAACTTTATTGTACAACTTCCTCATCTTAACTTTTTCCATTTGCCTACTTTGCTACTGAAACTTTGGTAGCCACAACTTCCTCATACAAAGTCGGTTTCATCGTTCCTGCTTGTTGAAGCGGTGATAAATGAGCACTTCAACTTGATTCCCTTTTTCAATTGCATTTGAAGAAAGCAGATCTAGGGCAAAACTAAATCCGTCTGGATCAGATTACAAGCAAGTCAAGGCTTATTGCGCATAAATGTTTCTAGTTGATTAAATCTCTCTTTTTAATATTATCTAAACCTTTATGATTAATTCTCTCTTTTTAATATTATCTAAACCTTTACGGATTAAATCTCTTTTTTTAATACTATCTAAACTTCTAAGGAATAAATCACCATTTTTAATATTATTTTACTTTTTACCGTTAGTAAATTTTATAAAAATTAATAATTATCAAGATAGGTGTCCGGGTTATTTCTCCCTAATCTTGAGGATAAGTTGAACAAGGTCGTTAGCATCTACGGACTAAATCTTTTTTTTTAATATTAACTAAACCTCTAAGGAATAAATCACCTTTTTTAATATTATCTGACTTTTTACTGTTAGTAAATTTTATAAAAATTATTAATTATCAGGATAGGCTTCTCCCTAAACTTAGGGATAAGTTGGGCAAGGTTGTTAGCATCGATCATGGCATATGTCACTCTCAAAGTTTTGGTTTTAAAACTAGAAACTATATAATCGTGTGATAAGTGACCAATGAGCACACGTTAACACAGAGCCAGTACCATATGTTGATTTAAAAACTAACAATTAGTTAAACGCCCAAACGCCGGTACTAGCAACTCCTGCAGATTTGAGTGGCCCGTTCTCTCCCAATAAAGCGGCAAAGCTTAATTTGCAGGTTATAGAGCCATTAATACGTGGGAAACCGCTCGATGTTGTACATGTTTCAATCTCAACTATTGACATATATTGATCTGGGTATTTTTGGTTCAATTTTGGTTGATTAAATGCACATAAGCTAGTCCATTATTTAGCAGAGTTTTCAAAAATAGGCAATTGAAAAAAGGGTTTTGGATATATAAATATTTTGGAGAGACATATTGTGTATAAATTATCTTTGCCTAAAATATAATAATAATATTATATTATATTTTTTATATATTAATTAATTATAAATTATTATTATTTTTTAGAAAAATCACATTTATTTTAATTTAGGAGTTTTGATCAGTTAATAATTAATATATTAGTGTTTATTTAATATTTATATTTATTTAAATTTAGATTTAGTAAGTTTTGCTTAATCTACTTTCTATTATATATATATATATATTACAAATAAAATATTTAATAAATATGTTGGTTTTTTGAAATTTATATCAATCAAGTAAGTAAAAATAGAATTGAGTAAAAAAATTTCATTGAAATTGCTTTTTATTGGAGAAGATTTGTTATAACAAAAGTGAATATAGACATCTATAAATTTATATCAATCTTAAGTAAGTAAAAATAAAAATGGAGTAAAAAAAATTCATTGAAACTGCTTTTTACTGGAGAAGATTTGTTATTTTTCAATAATATTTAAAAAATAATTATAATAGAAATTTAATATTTTAATAGATCTAGGGAGTTAGTGTGAGTTTAATAACTTAATTGAGATTTAGGGAGTTAGTGTGAGTTTAATAACTTAATATTTAAACAAGGGTTAGAGACTATTGAAATTACCAACTAATAAAAGTGAATATAGACATCTATAAATTTATATCTATCTTAAGTAAAAATAAAAATGGAGTAATTTTTTCATTGAAATTGCCTTTTACTGGAGAAGTTTTTTTAATATTTAAACAAAGGTCAGAGGATATTGAAATAACTAACTAACAAAAGTGAATATAGACATCTATAAATTTATGTTTTATAAGTGTCTATATTCACTTTTGATAATTAGTTGTTTGAGTGGTATCTAACCCACTAACACCTAATTATTAAGTCACTCATCTTATTTAATCATTAAAATTTGATTAAATTTGAATTCAATTCAAATTTCTAGCCTCCACCATTTAAAATTTCAAAACGAGAAGCAAATTAATTTTTTGGATTAAAAAAACATATATATTCAAGCTATTGATATGTGGAAAAAAAAAGCATGGTTGTAACTTAAATGAATTCAAAATAGGAAAAAAATTTAGATCTTAATCTTTCTTGGGGCCTTGATACATTTTTCGAACCCTTTCAAGCTTTAAGCAATAAAGTTATTTTAGTTAAATTTGTTTTACTTTTATAGTTCTCACATAGACCACACAAAATCATTACTTCTTATTGTCTTATGGTCAACATGTCATTCATTGCACAGTAATTGACTACCTTTGATCTTCTACATTTCAATTAGTGTTGCATCAAACAAATATTTTTTTCAATGGTTGGCATTGTACTCCT